>CM019152.1:56546862-56670097 GCA_009733165.1 Naja naja | reverse complement strand
GCTCAGACTTCAAGGACTCTTCCCAGTCAGAACTGCTCGCGTGATGGATGCCAGTCACCTCGATGCCAAGTGGCTTGAACCACTCAAGTCCCAGCAAACTTGGGGATCCTTGTCCACGATGGTCAGTGGCAAGCGTTTGGTGTGGCCTTTAAACTGCGTTGAATTCCCTGCTCCAACTACTGGAATCTTGTTCCCTTGGTAGTCTTTGAGGTCAGTGCTTGCTTCTGGAAATGTTTTTCTGAATTCTTAAGAGTGTGTATAGTGTCCCATGACACCATAGATAAATAGAGCCTGAGTCCACTTCCATGTGGCACGGTCTCCCTTCAATAAACACCTTCACATGTACTTTTCTGCTATTTAAATGTGAAGAATGACCAATGGATATTGTTTGGTGAGTTTCACTCTTGCCATTTGCTTTTGAATTTACCCCATTTTTCCACTTAAATTGTTGGGCTTAAAATCTTCCTCAGGAAGTTTCTTCCTGAATGGTGGAGTTCTGGATGATTTGCAGACTCTGGCTATATGACCCCGTTTCTCACAACGTAGGCAAATGGAGTCAAAAAACTTGCATTCAGTCGGGTGGCCCCCACATCCTCTGCAAACGAATCCTTGCCTGTTTTTTCAGAGTCTTTTCTTTTCTTCTCCATTCTGAGCTTAAAATCCTCTTCTTCCTCACTGCTATCCGAATCAGAGTCTATTTGTTTGCAATGAGTTGTTGAGGATTTTTCCCCATCAGAATGGCTTGAAGCCTGGCTCGAGGCCTTGTTAATCTTTTTCATGGCGCAGCTGAGGACTTGTGGCTTCTGCTGAAACAGCCTCTTCAATAGCCTCTTTAAGCGTGATTTTGGTTTCATTAACAGTTTGCTTTGTAAGATCTTATCTTTAAGGCCCAAAACAAACCGATCACGCATGGCCTCTTCTCGTTGGTAAAGTCACAAGCACCCCCAATGTCCTTAAACTTGCCACGAAGTCATTAACACTGGTGCTCTTAAAACGTCTAATGGGCTCTTAAGTCTTTCTAATTCGGGCCATTCTATTACCTTCAATTCTGCTGCTCCCCGCGCGCCGCCATTTTGAAGACTGCGGACGCAGTGTGTGAAAAGACCGCCCTCTTCCGTCTCTCGGGGATGCCGGCGAGATCGTTCCCTTCCAGGAACATGTAGAACCGGTCTGCATCACGATTCCCAGTCTTCCGTCGCGGATCGAGCGGTGCTGGGGGTGTTCAGCGCAGCCATCTCGCTCAGTTGCTTGTTTCGTGCGTCGTCTTCTCTTCAGGGAAATCCCACCTTCGTCGCCAGTGTTAAGTTTGCATGAAGAGTCAGGCGAGGAGTTCCAGCAAAAGACTTTATTAATGACAACAGCTCGAATGGACCCGTCCGGGTAAGGCTACGGCTGCTTCTTATAGCCGGCAGCCGCTAGCTACCAATGGGAGTGCAGGGTTTCTTCCGCACTATTTAAACCAATACCATTTGACATTTTACAAGACCAATTCAAATAAACCAATAACATTTAAACCTACATACATAACACTTAACTGTTCCCTTCTCCTGGCAGCTCTGCACATGCGCACAGAGGGAACAGGCTCCAGCTGTTCTTCTGCCCCACTGATATCCGACTCCGAAGGCAGCTGATAAGTGTCAAGATGGCTCTGGCCCCATTTCTGCCTCTGATGCAGAGCCCTCGTCAGAGCCTTCCCCAGATTCCAGGACCGGCCCATGTTCCTCCCCAACCTCCTCACTGTCTGAATCTGCTGCCAGCTCTGCCAGCCGCTGGCGAGCCACAACACTCATTGTTCTTTCTGGACATTGTTCTTTCTTGGTACAGTTACCCCTCGACTTACAACAGTTCATTTAGTGACCATTTGAAGTTACTGTTCTGACCCAGCCTTCATAGAAGCAAGAAACAGACTCTTCCACAAAGAAAAACCCCTCTTTGTTTACACCTTGGGAATTAACGGTCTTCACCAACATAAAGTCCAGGCAAGAGTCCTGCAAATGAAGTCAGTTCAACAGAGGAATAGACCAACCTCAGTTCTGGCAAGGCAGTCTTTGTCGCAGGAAACACACCAGGAGCAAACTTTCCAGAAATGCCAATGGTTGTCTGCGACAACCCATCCACTCCCCTTTCCTCCTATTTATTCCCCAGCTGGGGAGGGGCTAGTCAGTGTCCATGTTTGTTTTAGAGTGATGGCATGGGGCAAAAAAGGTAGTGACAGATTTTATTTTCGTGGGTTCCAAGATCACCATAGATGGGGACTGCAGCCAAGAAATTAAAAGACACTTGCTCCTGGGGAGGAGAGCTATGGAGAAGCTAGACAGCATTCTAAAAAGCAGAGACATCAAAAGTGCATATAGTCAAGGCTCTAGTTTTCCCTCTTGCAATGTATGGCTTGGAAAGTTGGACCATAAGGAAGGCTGAGCATCAAAGAATGGAGGCCTTTGAACTCTGGGGCTGGAGGACAAGACTCCTGCAAGTCCCTTGGACTGTAAGGCCATCCAACCAGTCAGTCCTAGATCAACCCTGACTGCTCTTTAGAAGGCCAGATCCTAAAGATGAAACTCAAAGACTTTGGACACCTAATGAGGAGGAAGGACTCCCTGGAGAAGAGCCAAATGCTGGGAACAATTGAGGGCAAAAGAAGAAGAAGGGGACGGCAGAAAATGAGGTGGCTGGACGGAGTCACTGAATGAATGAATGAAAGAATGAATGAATGAATGAATGAATGAATGAATGAATGAAGCAGCCGGTGTGAGCTTAAATGGACTCTGGGGGATGGTAGAGGACAGGAAGGCCTGGAGGAACATTGTCCATTGGATTGTGATGGATCAGACACAACTTTGCAACCAACAACAACAACATGGGGGGATAAACTGTCCTTGTGTCTAGTTGTTCTGGTGTTCAATGCTCTATATAACATCGTTTTGAGGGTATTTATTTTATTTAGTAAAATAAATAAAATTCTATTTAGTATCCTCCTTCTTCTGGATTTTAGAGCTATGTTAGGAGCGTGGACAGGAGAGGTCATTTCGAATATTAGCATGTGATATTGTGGTGCTTGCTTCGGAGCTCCATTGTTCGCTTGTTGAGGTACCCAAACCTCCAAAAGTCAAGAACTGAAATTGTTTGCGCGTTCTCAAGTGGAGCAAAAGCAAAATAAAGACAGATGCAGGGCTTGGCACTGACAATCTTGGCCGGGGCCTGGAGGAGGTTGGCAGAATGGAAGAGACAGCTCGCCAAACAGAGCACACTTCGCTTCCAGCAATTCTCTGTCAAAATTCTCCTCTCTGAATGTGGATGTTGGATGAGCTCCAAAGAGCCTCTAAATACCGTGTATTATCTGATATCTGAATCTGACATTTTGTTATATAAGTGGCATTCCAAAATCAAATGTTATAACATTGCCAAACGCTTCTGTTGAGGACAGTCCATTTTTCTCCTCCATTTGAATTCTATTTAATATTTTGGGGTTGGCTGAAGGTAAATCCACAATCTACCATGTTATAATCATACTGTTGTGTCCTGTCAGCTGCCGGTCTCTCCAGCAGCCGAATCAGAGGAGGAGGGGGAGGAGTTGTGGGAATCAGCATCAAGGCAACCTGGGAGATCCGAGGGCGAAGAGGGAATGGAGCTGTTGGAGAGAGAGAGACAGAAGTGGAGCCTGGGCAGTGTGAGCCCTCAGATGGAGAGCCAACAGTCCCCAGGTCTGGAGGTGACTGATGAGGAAGAGGAGGAGCAGCTGGGTTCAGTGCCTAATGTGCGGATGCACAGAAAGCAGAGGAGAGGAGGGCAGTGGAAATCTATGGGCCAGGCTGTCAGGGCTCCAACAAATCACCCCTCATTCAAATCAAAAGTCTCTAGCCACATCTCAGAGAAAAGTAAATTGGTTTATTAGACTTTGCCATGATGGTGTGTTGCTGGGTGCAGCTGGTACTAAATTACATCATACATTTCCACCTTGACCCTGGTCCTCCCTCCACCCCCTGGATGTGACTTCTCCAATGGGGCACATCCATCTCCAAGAGTCATCCATCATGCACCATAACCTTCTTGTGCTATGACAACTTTGGGCTGCCGAGGTGATTATCTAGGCATTTCAAGAATGCCTTGTTTTCCCCCATTCTCTTTTTCTGGCAGCTAAAAAGATCAAAGGAGTATCTTTTTAGTTGACATTCAGCTCCCCTCACTTCCTGAAGGTGACCTGTACAACACAAAAAAGAAACAAATTTATTAAAGGTACAGAACTTAGGCTTGTGAAACACCCCGGTTTGGTTGGGTTTTCTGCATGGAACCTCATCAGAAAACAATCATCATGGATGTTCCTACTCTTTACCCAAGATGCCTCTGATAAAGAGTAGCTCTTCCACTTGATTAGATATTGGAGTTGTCTCCTGTGCCACCTCGAATTGAGGATTCGCTGCACCTCATAATGGATTTAGCCTCCTATGACCATGGGGTCTGGGGGTTCACAAGGTGGTGGCCTCAGGGTCGATCCCACCACAGGTTTTAAGAGGCTACAAAGGAATACCAGGTGTATCTTTTTAGTTGACACGGTTCTTATGATGGAAGAGCCACCGCTGGTAGCCCCACTCATCTCTGAGGACAAAAGGCAGGGTGTGCTGTCCAAACAGTATATAGTTAATGGGGAATTGGTATAGTTAGTTAGGAATTGGGAGCTGTCCCCTTAAGGGAATGCATCATGGTAAATGTAGTTAAGGTATCCTGGGAAATATAGTCCATGTCATGTGGCCACATCTGTAATCCTGATTGGTCACTGAATTGACTCTTGGTGGGTTGGGGGAGGTTCCTTCACTCTTGCCTGAACCCAGCATCATGCTGCTACTTCACCCCCTTGCTCCACCATTATTGGAATGAAAGGAGAACTATCCTTTTACACCAGAAAGTCAGCTATGCAGAGAATTGGACATTGAGATGAGTCTCGATGTAACTGTGAGTTATATGAGGATACCTGATGAACCAATAAAGAGACTTTGTATGGATGCCTTTGTGGAGTAAATCTGCCTGCCTTAAATTCAGCTAGTAATTAAAGAGCAGAACAGTAAAAGGTTGGTAATTTCTCAACCCATATGGAAGTAGCAAGGAGCAAGGAGGTGAGACGTCAGCATGATTCCACCGTCTCCTGGAGTTTGACCAAATTCATGTTCATAACATCTAACTATTTCATGCTCTGCCGTCCCCTTCTTCTTTTGCCTCCCATCTTTTCCAACATTGGGGGCTTTTCCCATGAGTCCTCTCTTCTCATTTGGTGGCCAAAGTACTGAAGCTTCTGCTTCAACATTTGTCCTTCCGAAGAATAGGGGTGATACGATAGCAGTGTTCTGATATCTCAGGGGTTGCCACAAAAAAAGAGAGAATCAAGCTGGTCTCCAAAGCACGTGATGGCTGGACAAGAAGCAACGGATGGAAACTAGTCAAGGAGAGAACCAACCTAAGGAGAAATTTTCTAATAGTGAGAACAATTAATCAGTGGAACAACTTGCCTCCAGAAGTTGTGAATGCTCCATCAGTGAAAGATTTTAAGAAGTGATTGGATAACCATTTGTCAGAAATGGTATAGGGTTTCCTGCCTGAGCAGGGTTTGGACTAAAAGACCTCCAAGGTCCCTTCCAACTCTGTTATTCTATTCTATTCTATTCTATTCTATTCTATTCTGTTCTGTTCTGTTCTGTTCTGCTCTACTGTACTGTACTCTTCTATTCTATTCTATTCTACTCTACTCTCCTACTCTACTCTACTCTACTCTACTCTTCTATTCTCTGCTCTTCTATTCTGTCTCTCTCTACATCTATATTCTGTTATGTACTCTATACTGCCCTACTCTGTTCTTTTCGTTCCAGTATTCTGTATTCTGTTCTGTTCTGTTCTGTTCTGCTCTACTTTGCACTGTGCTCTTCTATTCTTCTATTCTGCTCTGCTCTCTCCTGCTCTATTGCACTCTCTACTACTCTTCTTTTCTGTTCTATTCTTGGTTTCTTTTGTTCTTGGTTTCTGCTCATATGCTCTTATATTCTGCTCTGCTTTCTTGCTCTGCTCTGCTCTGCTCTCTATTCTGTTCTGTTCTGCTCTTATGCCTGCTCTTACTTTATATGTACCTTTCTGAACTTTCGATGTTCTGTTCGTTTGTGGACTCTTGTTCTTGGACTCTTAGTTTCTTAGCATGCTACTTGCATTTATTCTGTTCTGTTCTGCTCACTCTCTGCTCTAATATATGCTCTGCTCTTAACCTTATATATGCTCTCACTTATATTTCGTTTTCGATGATTCTGTTCTATTCTTTCGTTCTTGTTTTGTTCTCCATGCTCTGCTTTGCATCTTCTGTTCTTATATTTCTGCTCTGCTCTGCTCTTCACCATCTCATTTCCTATACTGCTCTGCTCTCTGTTCTGTTCTGCTCTGCTATATCTCTGCTCTATCCTGCTCTGCTCACTCATTCCCGTTTTCCATATTCTGTTCAGGTGGTTTCTGTTTCTGTTCTTTGTTTCTACTCTTCTGTAACTTGCTATTCTATTCTGTTCTACTCTGCTCTCTCACTGCTCTGCTCTACTCTCTGCTCTATGCTCTGCTCTACTCTGCTCTACTGCTACTCTTCGTTCCAATATTCTATTCTATTCTGTTCTGTTTGTTCTGTTCTACTCTACTCTTCATTCCAATATTCTATTCTATTCTGTTCTGTTCTGTTCTGTACTCTACTCTTCTACTCTACTCTACTCTACTCTACTCTACTACTCTCCTATTCTATTCTACTCTACTCTACCCTACTCTACTCTATTCTTCATTCCAATATTCTATTCTATTCCGTTCTGTTCTGTTCCGTTCTGCTCTGCTCTATTCTATTTTGATCGCAATAATTTAAATACAGCACCCATTCCAGATTTGCACCTAAATTGATCCAGGCATCTGTTTTTTTTTTAAACGTAGTGCAAGTTTCTTCACGCCAACTACAGTATGCGCCGAGCCAGCTTGCGCCTGGAACACTCATGGAGCTCTCTGGAGTTCCTTTTAAAAGATTTCAGTCTAAGGTCCATCATAGAAGAAAGCTGTGTGATAATAGTGTGGCGGGATTCGACACAAGATTAATATTGGTGATTGCCCTGTGGACAGATGAGATAGACATGTTAAGAGGTCCTAATTCAATTTTGCTCCATTCATTTTCAAAGCTGCTAGAATGATTCCTCTGGAATTGCCGCAGCCACTGACATCCCTCTGGAATAGCTGCATTGTCTGGTTTTATATTCAGGGATAGAAAGTCAACAGGCCATCAATGTCATAAGAGACCAGCCATCTGTTCTCTTGGCTTGTCTTGAGAGTCTATTTTTGCCACCTGCCTCTGTTTCGCTCCATGGCCTACTTACATGATAACCAGGTGGAAACAACTTGATGGAAGTCTGCATCAGGTTATAGCTACCTTCTCCAGTTATTCAGGGCTTAATACAGGGGTGTCAAACCAGTGGTGGGGTTCAACTTTTTTTTACTACTGGTTCTGTGGGCGTGGCTTGGTGGGCATGGTGTGGCTTGGTGGGCATGGCTTGGTGGTGTGGAAAGGGAAAGATACTGCAAAATCTGCATTCCCTCCCCACTCCTGGGGGAAGGTTACTGCAAAATCCCATTCCCTCCCCACCCCATTAACCTGCTTTCCAGCTCTGTTCTCCGTTCTCCTGTGCAGGGCAACAAAAGTAACCAAATACCCTCACCCAAGATCCAACAAAGGTAGGATTAGCCCTCAGCCACAATAGGGATTGCCCAACACCCCTTCATTTCATCAGCCCAAACTTCAGCCAAACCTAGCTCAGACAAGCTCCTAGGATTTGTACATGGCCCCATGGGAGTCTGAGAACAGCCAATCAAATACATGTTCTTGCACAGGAACAGGAAGCTCAAGTGCAAAGCCCAAGAGAAGGTGTAAAACCCACTCACTCTCCACTCCCTGGGGTCAGTTGCCCAGAACCCATGGGGTTCTGCTTTATCAATAAACCATGTTTCCAATCAGCCTCCAGCCTCCAGCCTCCATTTTATCTCCAGTGCCTTTGTCCCAGCTTGGAGCTGAACCAGATGGATATTTCTTCCAACACTAGGGCCCAAATGGTGCTCACAGATATGTTCAGAAGGCATCAGCCTCCAACATTAGGAACTGGGGTTATTGTTCTTGCTGTAGTCTTAATTCAACCTCTTTCCCTAATGGCAATTATTTTCTAGGGGTGAATTTTATTCAGGTGGGTGTCGAGTTGTGAATCTTTCCGAAATACAACAGTAGACTTTAAATGTGGTCAATAAATTAATGCTTTGGTAACTTTTTCAAAGAAGTGACTTGTAAATTTAGTGTTTAGTAATGCAAATCACCACTAGATGGCAACAAAGCATTAGAGTGGTCTATCTCTCTTTGCTGCCATCTAGTGGTGCTCAAAAGTGTCACAGATCAAATCTGCTAGCCTTCTTTTACTTATTGAAGCAGCACTGAACTGGAAATAAAGCCAACTTGGTTGGATTTGTAAAGATACAAAGCCACAAAAAAGTTACAATTAATACTAGCCAAAATGGACACAGCTAATGCCCCTTAACAGTCCTGCTTAAGTGTATTAAATAGGTAGACCTTGACTTATGACCAAAATCAGAAGCAGAATGTTCATTTCTAAGGAAGCAAGGCGGTTGTTAAGTGAGCAGCATCTGATATTACAACCCTGTTGGCCATGTCAAAAAAAAAGCAAATCACGGCAGTGGGTAAATGAATCATGGGGTCATGAAATGAATCCAGCTTTTCCCATTGACTTTGCTTGTCCAAAGCAGCTAGGAAGGTTTGCAAATGGTGATCCTGCAACTATTATAATTACACACAGGTTGCAAAGTACCCAACTTTTGATCCTGCCGTAAGTCCAAAGACCAACTGTAAGTCAGTTTTTTTCAGTGCTGTTTGTAACTTCAGTCACTAAATGAATAGTTGTAAGTCAATGTTCTGACCCAGCTGCCCAAACATGACAAACCCTCTGAAGTTAACGTAAAGATTCCTTTATTAGGAGCACCAGCAGCCCTGGCAGAAAGTTTCTCTCTCACCGCAGGCTAACAAGTCTGTCCATCTATCCGGTAGATGAATTGTTGTGAGTTAATCAGGGGTGGGATTCAAATTTTTTAACAACCGGTTTTGTGGGTGTGGCTTAGGTGGTGGGCATAGCTTGGTGGTCATGTGACTGGGTGGACATGGCTTGGTGGTCATGTTATTGGCTGGGTGTGGCCAACTCAACATCACTCACATCGAGGCATGCATCTCCTCACCTGGCCTCTTGTGACTGTGGGGATGCTGCAACAGTTGTAAGTGTGAAAAATGGTCATAAGACACTTTTTTCAGTGCCATTGTAACCTTCAATGGTCACTCCACACAAGCAAAGTACCAGCAAAGGAGGGGGAAAAAACTCCAGAGAAGTTCCTGAGACAGGAAGTCTAGTCCTGCCAAGAATGTAATAAGGGTTTACGGAGAGGCAGTTTCTGTAAGCAACACCAGAATGTTTCCTTCCTGCCTTCCTTACAGGATTAGCCCAGTAATTTCTTCTAACAACCGGTTCTCCGAACTGCTTAGAATGTTAACAACTGGTTCTAGTGAATAGGTGCGTACTGGTAGAATCCCACCCCTGGAGTTAATATCACAATAGTTGTCTGCCACATCTATTCATCTCCTCCCCCTGCCTTTTATCCCCAGAGATAGGGTGGGGCTTCGCTAGCAGTGGTGGTGCTTCCATCCCAAGGACCAGCCCATAGATTTCCACTGCTCTCCTCTCCTCTACCTTCTGAGCATCCGTGCATCAGGCACTGGACCCAGCTGTTCCTCCTCTTCCTCATCATCCACCTCCAAACTGGGAGCTGCTGACTCTCCATCTGAGGGCTGACGGACGGCCTAGGCTCTGCCTCTCCCTCCCTCCCTCCCTCCCTCCTTCCCTCCCTCCTTCTCTCTCTGCCAGATCCATTCCCTCTTCCCCCTCAGAGCTCTCAGGTTGCCTCTCAGGTTGCTACCCACGCCTCCTTCTCCTCTGATTCAGCTGCTGGCAAGGTTGGCAGCCAAGAGGCCACAATAGTCAAGGACTATAGCGGTATTATACAAACACAAACTTTTGAGTCTTAGATTCCTCATCTTGTCTTCCACTAGACTCACCTCTACTGCAGTAACGCACTTTCTTTTGTCTCCAAAACTTGATTTTAGCAGCTGAGTTCCCCGGGAGAGCCTTGTTCAATTTCAAACAAAACCAAAGAGAAGCAGAACAAACCGAACCAAAACATCTCCAGATCTTTCCAGCTCAATTGGATATATACCTTTTGGCCAGAGATGATAGACAGCCCATGCACAACATCTCTTATGCCCAGTTAATTACACCGATGCTCTGCAGCCATTTCAGGACCTGACAGCCTGTCTCTCGTTTGTTGAGTTTACGACGTGGTTGTAAGGGAATCGATTTTGCAGGCCTGGTCCCAACACGCAGTAGTCTACACTCAAGAGCCATCCAACTTCTGCTAAATGCAACCGCCTTCTATTATGAAGGACGCGCTGGGAGAGATCAGGAATTAACAATGGCCCTCAAAACAAACTGCCATGGCATTTTTTGAGAAGGCAAGCAGGCAGGCTATCTAATTGTTCCTTTTTTCCAGTTTATCAGGGGGATACATTACGTTTGTGTAGGCCTTTCAAAGACAGGTTTCTGGGGTGGGGTGAGTTAGGAAGTAGGATGATTAACATACTTTATCCCAAAAGTGCCTTTTTCATGTGTGTGTGTGTGTGTATTGCGCTCAATTGTGGTTGTAAGTTGATTGAGGACTACCTGTATGTCTAGCTTATCCAAGAGAAAAATTAAGGGGGACATGATAGCCATCTCCCAGTACCTGAGGATGGTCAAAAACAAGAAAGGATTGACTTATTCTCCAAAGCCCCAGAGGGTAGGACAAGAAGTAAAATCAACACTAACAATGTTGTGTGTCTGGAGAAATTTGCGGTGAGTTTCTTTAGGATCTCTTCACAAAATTTGGCAGACTTTTCTGGAGACAGGTGAATCTTCTAAGTAGTTTGATGTTAAAGGATGGCCTCTGAGCTTGGTTATTTTCCTACAGATGTTTCATTACCCAAACTAACTAGCAGAGGTGGTATTCAGCAGGTTCTGACCGGTTCTGGAGAACCAGTAGCGGAAATTTTGAGTAGTCCGGAGAACCAGTAAATACCACCTCTGACTGGCCCCGCCCCCATCTATTTTCTGCCTCCTGAGTCCCAGCTGATCGGCTGGGTCTTCTTGTGTTGCCCTGCACAG
Organism: Naja naja; assembly: GCA_009733165.1. Classification (NCBI taxonomy): domain Eukaryota; kingdom Metazoa; phylum Chordata; class Lepidosauria; order Squamata; family Elapidae; genus Naja; species Naja naja. Next base: position 56,658,803 of record CM019152.1, on the reverse strand, counting down.
GAGAACGGAGCTGAAAAGCAGGTTAGAGGGGTGGGGAGGGAATGGAGATTTTACAGTATCCTTCCCCTGCCATACCCACCAAGCCACACCCATGAAGCCACGCCCACCAAGCCACGCCTACAGAACCGGTAGTAAAAATTTTTTGAATCCCACCACTGCTAACTAAGCAACATCATCGGTGCTAGTTAATGTCTGCTAAGCCCTCATTTCAATCCTGAGCTACAAATACACTCCGTTATTGGTTTGTAATGCATTAGAAAGGCCTAGTATATTTTCAGATGCCAAAAATGTTCTTTTGGCACTCGTGAAACGTTGACCCTGCTGACTCTTTGTGGGAATGAACCAGGAGTGAAATCTCAACATTCCAGATGTGCTCGTTGGTTCCGAAAGATCCCCTTGCTCTGTGTTCTGCGATACCACCCGTCACTTAAGAGAATTTCAAATTTGGCACCGGAGGAAGGAGACTCTACGCGCAACCTGGTTCTTTGACAGAATGTGATTAGGTTGGAGGGAAGCCCATTTCCAAGGCCTTCGCGAGCGCTGCCCGTGGCATGGCAGCAATTTCCTTGTTTGCATTCAAAGTTAGGTATCAGGTGACTGATTAATCATCCATTTCCCAATGAATAGAGGAGAGGCAAATTAGTATGCAAATGGAACTGCTGGCCAGGAAGTCCGTGTCAACCCAAACAAAGTCAGATTAGTTGGGGATGTTCCAAGAACAAATTTACATACTGGGAAAGAGAGAGAGAGAGAGAACATATAGATAGATAGATAGATAGATAGATAGATAGATAGATAGATATAGATAGATATAAATAGATATAGATATAGATGATATAGATAGATAGATAGATAGATAGATAGATAGATAGATAGATAGAGATGGATAGATCTATATATTTAGATAGAGATAGAGATAAAAATAGAGATAGAAATGTATATATATACCGTGTTTCCCCGAAAATAAGACCTACCCCGAAAGTAAGACCTAGCACTATTTTCTAAACCTGCCCTAATATAAGACCTACCCCAAAAATAAGACCTAGTGTGTTTTTGGGAGCCAAAAAAATATAAGACAGTGTCTTATTTTTGGGGAAACACGGTATATGTGTGTGTGTGTGTGTATTGTGTGTGTATATATATATATATATATATATGCATGCATGCATGCATGCATGTATGTATGTATGTATGTATGTATTGTATATATATATATATATATATATATATATATATATATATATATGCAGGTCTTGGTGTGTTCGTGTCTTTTCCCATGTAAGATTGAGAATAAGACCCAAACACACCAAACCTGCATACCTGTACCCATGAAAATCTACGAAAACACACACACACACACACACACACACACATAGAGAGAGATGTAGATAGATAGATGTAGATAGAGATAGAGATACACATAAATAGATAGATGATAGATAGAGATGGAGATTGAGGTATAGAGATAGATAGATAAATAGATAGATAGATAGATAGATAGATAGATAGATAGATAGATGTTATATTATATACTATCTCTATCTATCTATCTATCTATCTATCTATCTATCTATCTATCTATCCATCCATCAACACATACTAGTTGTTGACTCATCCAGTTGATCCAAGTGGGAACCAAGCATTTGTTTGGGAAATGTTGTGAGAATGATGTCATCAAGAAAAAAAACCACACACATACACATGGTCTAGTTTATTTATTTGATGGTAGTTTCCCTCCCATTCCCAGTACTAGTACTGTCAGTACTAGGTGCTAGCATGGAATGTCCATAGAGATCAGGCGCAAGCCACTCGCAAATAGCTGAAGAAAGGAACTTTATTGACTTCTACTATATATTCTGAGAATCTCCCCCAGACTGCTTACCTTCCTCTGGGAGCACGCAAATAAGGTGTTATGGATCTTGGGGTGTGCATAGGTGTGGGAGAAGAGCAGGCAGAGCTGGAAGGAGGGGTTAAATGCGTCATCAGTTTAGAATCCTTACATTGCTACATGAGATCATTTGAATTCCCTTATTTGAACTGACCTTTATCTAGCCCCAGTTTAGTGCTAACCATTAGCTGACTAAATTCGCATGTCCAGGTAGTCCTTGACTTATAATAGTTCATTTAGGGACCATTCTGAGTTACAACAGCACTGGAAAAAAGTCCAGTACCATTCTGAATTTGAATGTTTCTCGCTCATGATCCATCCTTGATCGACTTGTAATGAACATGAAATCGAGAAAAAGCACTGGGTGATGAGTAGATTAGAAAGCCATCCTTTCATCAGGCTTGTCATTATATTCCCCCTCCTCTGCCAATCGTTTTGATTATAATTCAGGGATCATTTCCATATTTTCTTGAACATTTGAAGGAACACGCTGATTTGATAGGTTTCTCCCATTTCCACGCAGGTGTTCGGTGACAATTGAGATTGGTGTCATGGTTTTTTTCCATGTTATTTTCCCGTTAATTCTTCCCACAATCACACAGAGGCCAAATTGGCATTTATGCACAGCATTTAACGTATCATTTTATCACCCAGTGGTGCTTTTTCCCCCTAAGGCTAATTGCCTTTCCTAATATCTATTGACAATGATCGGCAAAGATCCCCGTGTAATGTTAATTAATAGTTTCCCCATGTCAGCCTTCATGTTTTTTTTATTACTCCCTGTTCAGCACAGCTGGAATATTGGGTATGAATCCCAAAGCCTTTGAGAAAAAGAATTGTTCTGCAACCATATGAAATTTATTACAGTCATTAAAGAATAAGGAAGGAACCTCAAGAATAAAGACTTTCTTAAAGGTACAATAGCTTTTAACATTCTAATGAGGGCTTTTGCTGGACCAGCTGGGACTCAATTGTATTCTTAAAAAAAATTAAGGGATATTATGTGTGTGTATGCGTGTGTATGAATGTAATTTTCCCACTGCTTACTTTTATTCTAACCACGTTACGTCTGATTTTGTTAAAATGTCTAAGCTGGGACCAGAACTCATGGTCTCTTGGTTGCTATTCTGGTACCATAACCAGGGGTGGGATTCAACCAGTGTAGCAAGCAGTTCAGTAAGCATGTGCTTTGCATGCGCCCACACCAAATGTGTGTTTCATGCGTGCGCACAGCGTTTGAAAACTCAGCGTTTCATCTCTAATACTTACCTTCTACTGCAGCCCCAGTAAGTAAAACAATGAATCATCTGAGCTGCAACACATGGAAATAAAAGACAGACTAGGGTAAGTGGGGCCACTAGAACTACCAGTTCGCCCAAACCGGTCCAAACCGGTAGAATTCCACCACTGACCATAATCACTACTGGAAGTTCTTGATTTAGGACCATAATTTGGATCACAGTTTGGGTTGCTAAACAAGGCACTGGTTAAATGAGTCATGTCTGATTTTACAACCCTTTTTGTCATGGTTGTTAAGCGAGTGACTGCGGTTGTTAAGTTGATCTTGTAGTTGTTAAACAAAAGGCCTGAAAAGAATACCCCTGCCGTACTCCAAGAATTCATTGTGAAATGAATCCAGCTGTCAGGATTCCGGCACTTAAACCCAATTAAATCATGGGTCTCCAGCCAAACTTCCAAAACTTCAAAAGGATTTATTGGGAGTTAACATGCCCGGCACTGCCTGGGTGTAGCCGACTCTGAGGCACATCATTCATTGTCACCCTTGACCCTGGTTTCCTCCCCCAACCCCCTGGGTGTATCATAATTCATATTCTCCAATGGGACACATCCATAGCCAAGAGTCATCAATCATGCTCCCCAGATAGAATTTTGCTCGGCAGAAACTTCAGTCACCTCGCTACTATCTTTGAAAAACTATTTATGGAATGCACTTTCAATTTCCAAGCTGCCACACTGCTCTTTCAAACCCTTTCCCCCCTCCTTTTCTTTTGGCAACTCTAAAAAGACCATAGAAATATTTTATAAGTTGACACCAGCTTCCCTTCTTTGACTTTGTTGGAAGCCAGCTGGGAAGATCAAAATTGGTGTTCCAGGGGAATCTGACGATGCTGCAAGCATCTTAAATTCATGCCAGTTGCCCGGTGCTGAAATTTTTGATCACATCGCTATGGGGATGCAATGATCATAAGTTGTTGCTGCCCGCCAGCAGCCAACAGAGCTGGCGGCAGACTTGGGCAGTGAGGAGGTTGGGGAGGAACACAGGCCAGTCCTGGAGTCTGGGGAAGGCTTTGACGAGTGCTCTGTATCAGAGGCAGAGATGGGGCCAGGGCCATCTGACAGTTATCAGCTGCCTTCAGAGTCAGAGATCAGTAGGGCAGAAGAACAGTTGGAGCCTGTTCCCAGCGTGCACATGCACAGAGCTGCCAGGAGAAGGGTTAAGGAACAAGGGTCGACTCAGGAGTAAAGGCACAGGTGGACAGTGAATGGCCCCTCCCATAGGGAATAAAAGAGGAGCGAAAGGGGAGTGGGGTTTTGCAGGAGACAATTCAATTCATTAGGGTGAAGATCTGTTCCTGACTTCTTGCCAAGTAATTGCTGGTACAGTGTGGCATTTGGGAGATATCGGCCTGGCAACTCTCCAAGCCTGAGAAAGGTCTGTAGTTGTGAAATGGCATGAAAGATGGTTTGCCGGGAATTTGCTGGAGAGGATTTCACTTTAACCTAAATAAAAGGGCTTTTATTGGGTTTTATATAGTCTGCTTCATGATCTTGGGAAGCCCAGGTCAGAACGTAAGTGTGAGGACCAGTTGTAAGTAACTTTTCACAGTATTGGTAGCCCTGAACCTATGAAAGATGGTTGGATGACTTTGAGCCAACCACCAGGAGATGGGGAGCTGCAGAGTGGCGCGGTGGCCTAGCGGTGGAGCTCTTGCCTCACAGTCAGGAAACTGTGAGTTTGATTCTAGATAGCAGTATATAATTCTCTCTCTGGGCACAGTGAGAATATATCTGCTGAACACAACTCCGCATTGGCAACAGGAAGGGCATCTGGCCAGTAAACACTCTGCTAGCTCCATCCAGTTGCCCAGATTCCACCCCACAAGGGATTATGGGATCGTTAAACGAAGATGATGATGACCAGGAGATGGGGAGTTCTAGTTCTGCTTTAGGTAAGAAAGCCAAATGGATGCCTTTGGGCCAATCACCAGGAGATAGTGAGTTCTAGTTCTGCCTTAGGCGACTAAGCCAGTCCTTCTCTCTCAGCCCAGCTCACCTCACAGAGTTGCTTTTGTGTGGAAAATAAGACGGGGAAGAAGTATTGGGTACGTTTACCACCTTGAGTTATTTATAAAAATAATAAAGATGGGATAAAAATCCCCCTTAAAATAATAAATAAAATTGAATATGTCTAATAGAGCCTTGGTGGTGCAGGCTGTTAATAGCCTGCTGCCTGTAATTATTGCAGGCTCAAATCCCACCAGGCTCAAGGTTGACTCAGCCTTCCATCCTCTCGGGGTAGGTAAACTGAGGACCCAAGATTGTTGGGGGCAATAAGCTGACTTTGTAAAAATGCTGCTTAATAATAAGCAGGCATATACAATGGAAGGAAGGCTATTGCTGAGCACATTGGGTTGTGCTCCAAACATTGTAAGCCGCCCTGAGACTCCGGAGAAGGGCGGGATATAAGTATGAATAAAAATAAAATAAAAATAAGAGAAAAATATTCCAGACAGTAATATCATTTAAATACAAATAGTATCCATAAGCGGTGAAGGCATAACTAACTGAGCCACCAGTCAGAGAAGTTGAAATCACTTAGTTCCATAAAATCCCGATACTCCCATGTTACACCCCTCCTGCGTGAGCTGCATTGGTTGCCGGTTGCCCTCCGGGTGAGATTCAAGGTGCTGGTACTTACCTATAAAGCCCTACATGGCTTAGGACCTGGGTATTTGCAAGAACATCTCCTGCCAGCAACGCCTGCCCATCACCCCGTGTGCTTCCACAGACAGGGCCTCCTTGGGGTGCCATCAGCTAGACAGTGTCGGCTAGCAACCCTCAGGGGTAGGGCCTTCTTGGTGGGAGCACCCACCCTGTGGAATCAGTTACCTCTGGAGCTTCGGTTGGCCCCTGACCTCCGTTCCTTCCGCCGTGACCTAAAGACGTGGTTGTTCCAACAGGCCGGCCTGGACTGAGGGGTGGGTTTTATGGGTTTTATGGGTTTTATTGGAAGTTCGTGGGAATTTAGATATTGTTTGGGTTTTTATTTAATATCTTTTAGTACTTTTAAACTTTGCATTTTGTGTTTTTAGTGTTGTGGGCCGCCCTGAGTCCTTTGGGAGAAAGGGCGGCATACAAATCCAAACAATAAATAAATAAAATAAATAAAATGCATGCTACAAATGTCTCCATTTTAACAGAATAACAGAGTTGGAAGGGAGTTTGGAAGTCTTCTAGTACAACCCCCTGCTGAAACAGGAAACTCTATATCCATTTCAGACAAAGCGTTGTCCAATCTCTTCTTAAAAACTCTTAAAATTCTTGTTCTTTTATTTATTTATTTATCTATTTATTAATTCGACTTATATGCCGCCCCCTCTCCAAAAAGGACTCAGGGCGACTCACAACTAAAAAATACAACAATAAATAAATTAGCTAAAAACGTATTAAACAGATTAAGCCAAATTAAAGTGAAAAACCCCACAGTTAAAACAAACCAGCCCCCAGAGGATCAGCACAGACCGGACTGTACAAAGAGCCAGGTCTTCAAATCGTGGCGGAAGGTGTGGAGATCGGGGGCCAACCGGAGCTCCAGCGGAAGAAGATTCCATAAAGTGGGAGCTGCCACAGAGTAGGCCCTCCCCCGGGTCGCCGCCAAGTGACATTGAGTCGCAGACGGCACCCCGAGGAGACCCCGTCTGTGCGCCCGTACAGGGCAGTTGGTATTTGATGTTAGGAGGAATCGTTCTCGTAAGTAACCTGGACCCATGCCATGCTGGACTTTGAATGTTAACACCAAAACCTTGAATCTCACCCGGAGGGCAACCGGAAGCCAATGCAGGTCGCGCAGGAGGGGTGTAATATGGGAGTATCAGGAGGCTTTTTTATTTTATTTATTTATTTGAACTTGTATGCCGCCCCATCTCCGAAGACTCGGGGCGGCTCACAACTAAAAACACAGAACAATAAATATTTTAAAAACCATTAAACCAAAGACAAGCCCAAATATAAAAACATAACGATAATAAACATTAAAACCGTCCCTCTCCCAGGGAGGGGTCACAGCTCGGGTTGGTCGAATAACCAGGTCTTTAATTCACGGCGGAAGGTGCGGAAATCAGGGGCCAGACGGAGCTCCAGAGGCAGTTGATTCCAGAGGTCAGGGGCCGCGACAGGTCAGGGGCCTGTATGTTGGATTCCCCCTAGCACAAATAATTTCCCGCTCTGGGTACAATTATAAACAGGTCAGGGTGCATCCTTATGCCACCGGTTAGCACGTGACAGAATGGTGACACGGTAGAACAAACGTACCCTCATCAGAACTACGATCGGTGGAACCAATGTTTAATCATAAGGAGTCATTTCCTCCTCCCCCCCCCTCCAAAGTTTCGTCAATGTGCACCTGTGAATTAGAAATGCAGAGAAATTATGCACAATTTCATTCCGTAAAATCTGAATTTTTTAAAACATGGAACAATAGGTTCCTAAATACATCAGTGCTACTTGTAAACCAGACTTCGTAATTGGGAACTTTGGAAGCAGGAGAAGACGAAGAACTTCATAAACATCTTTAGAAGTAGGTGTAGAAGATGGCAAGATGGCAGCAGAAAATATTATAGGCCATTGAGGGTCTATAGGAGACCCTTAATGGCCTGAGGCAATTAATGTCCTTTTTTGAAAAAAAAAATCATATTTATATGCTGCCCTTCTCCAGAGACTCAGGGCGGCTTACAATTTTTTTTGGGAGCACAACCCAATGCGCTCAGGAATAGCCTTCATTCCATTGTATATGCCTGCTTATTACTAGGGTCCGTTGACATTTTATAACCAGCCTTGGATCTTTTTCCTACAATCTGTTCTGATCCAAACCTTGTTCCAAGGAAACAGACATGAAACAGAGGTAACAGCAAACCTTTTAATGATTCTTTACCAATTCCGCGCCTTCATGGTTAAAAAGCTGTTTCACACTAATTGTGTCTGATAAGAACGAGCCTTGCCAAGGTGGTGCAAGGCTGCCAAGAACACCAGATAAAGTTGCCAAGAAATATTTCAAACACGAAGAGTCTCCAAACACCAACCAAGATATTCCAAACATCCACAAGGCTTGAGTGCAAAAACTTCTTTGCTTCCTGCAAAGAACTCTGGTTTCTCAGCTGGCTTTTATCTCTTGAGGGAGGGGCCATTACCTTGCAGCCTTACTCCCGAGTCACCCGTGCTGCTGCAGTTGCTCTTTCCTTCGAGCAGCCCTGCACACACGTGCGCAGGGCACAGGCTCCTCGGGGGCCTCTTCCTCACTGCTGCCAGCCTCCACAATCTCTGAAGGCAGCACTCCACTCCCTGATGGTCCTGGCCACATCCCTGCATCACACGCAGGCCCCTCATATGAGTCCTCACTCTCCGAGACCTCAGCTGTCAGCACCTGCTGCTGACGACACAATCTTTGTCATACGATATGTATATATTATTTAATATGTTTGCTAGCGAGAGATAATTTCTAAACACTGGAACTGGGTATGTCTAGTTTGATGAAAAGAAGGACTAGGGGAGACATGATAGCAGTCTTCCAATATCTCAGGGGCAGCCACAAAGAAGAGGGAGTCAAGCTATTCTCCAAAGCACCTGAGGGCAGGACAAGAAGCAATGGGTGGAAACTAATCAAGGAGAGAAGCAACTTAGAACTAAGGAGAAATTTCTTGACAGTGAGAACAATTAGTCAGTGGAACAACTTGGCTCCAGAAGTTATGAATGCTCCAACACTGGAAGTTTTTAAAAAGATGTTGGATAACCCTTTGTCTGAAGTGGTGTAGGGTTTCCTGCCTATGCAGGGGGTTGGACTAGAAGACCTCCAAGGTCCCTTCCAACTCTGTTATTCTACTCTAAACAAGATTAGCACAAATGGACAAATCCTGTAATGGGGGCACACAGACATTCTAAAACAGACTTGGGCATTTTATACGGCCCTTGGGCCGTATTCTAATTTTTGGCTATCCCTATTCAGCCCACATGAATTGCTTTTATTTTGAAGGCAACTTTTTTTTAAAAAAAATTATGTGTGTCCATGCATGGATACCTATGGACCAGTGGTGCGTTTCAAAGTAGTTTACCACTGGTTTGGTGGGCATGGCTTGGTGGGCATGCTTTGTGCGCGCACACACACTTCGCGTGGGTGCACGAAACATGCACTTTGCGCAGGCACAGAGGCTTTCAAACTCACCTCCTGCAACCCTGTACTCTCCCTGTCACTTCAGCAGTTGACACGCTACAAAAGCAGGGAATAAAGATTAGTATGGTAGCCTGGGGTGGGTGGGGGGGCTCATCATCAGCTCCTCAGAGAGAGCCAGTTCGGTCTTCACTGATCTTCGGCACTACCGGTATGCCACAACCGGGCCGAACTGGTAGAACACCACCACTGCTATGGATATTCAAAGCCGGAGGGGTTCGGCCCTCCACAACAGTCCCTGTTTGTCCTGTGATCCCCCACCTTGGAAAAATTAACTGCCCATCCCTGTTCTAGATGATGAGGCAAGAATCTGGCCCTTTCCTTTTGCAGCGTCTACATTCCTCATTCTTCTGAACTGAAAATGCACTTTAAAATTAAAATTAAATGTTCCATGCCGTCCTTTCTGATGGTGGTAACCGAAAAAGGTGTTTTCCCCTGAACAAGTCACCTTGTAGGGGTGATGGACGGCATAGATATTTAACAAACAAACAAACAGGTTTGGTTTCAGGTGTGTTTATCTGACTTGCAAGGATCCAGGGGTGGGATTCTACCAGTTCGCACCTATTCGCTAGAACCGGTTGTTAACATTCTAAGCAGTTTGGAGAACCAGTTGTTAGAAGAAATTACTGGGCTAATCCTGTAAGGAAGGCAGGAAGGAAACATTCTGGTGTTGCTTACAGAAAGTGCCTCTCCATTAACTCTTATTACATTCTTGGCAGGACTAGACTTCCTGTCTCAGGAATGTCTCTGGAGTCTTTTTCCCCTCCTTTGCTGGTACTTTGCTTGTGTGGGGTGACCATTCAAAGTTACAATGGCACTGAAAAAAGTGACTTATGACCATTTTTCACACTTACAACTGTTGCGGCATCCTCACAGTCATGAGAGGCTAGGCGAGGAGATGCGTGCCTCGATGTGAGTGATATTGAGTTGGCCACACCGAGCCAGTAACATGACCACCAAGCCATGCCCACCAACTTAGTCATGGTCACAGAACCAGTTGTTAAAAAATTCGAATCCCACCCCTGCAAGGATCCCATTGAAGAATATACAGTTAGCTCCAGAGGTAGTATTCAGCCGGTTCGGACCGGTTCTGGCATACTGGTATCGAAAATTTTGACCAGTTCGGAGAACTGGCAAGTATCACCTTTGCCTGGCTCTGCCCACCTGTCGTGCCCTTTCCCATCATATATTCCATTGATTTTTAGCTCAGTTGATTCACGCAGGAAAGTGGATTACTGCGCCTCAGCTGAGGTAAAAAACAGCTTATCTCACCGAGGGCGATCTTTGAGTTCTGCGTGCAGCAAGTGATCTTTGAGTGCTGTGCGTGTGTGCGAAGTGATCTGTGAGTTCTGCACATGTGGGGGAAGTGATCTTAGAGTGCAGTGTGCACGAAGCATGCAGAACCGGTAGCGTGCAATTTGGAATCCCACCACTGGATAGCTCCCAATTTAAGACCGCAATTAAGCCAGGAATTATGGTTGTAAGTCATGAAGCTGGTCACCATGCAACTGCAAGAGTCTTTACAACCTTTTTTTGTGGCCATTGTTAAGTGAACACTGCGGACATTAAGCAAACACGGCGTAAGTGAACCTGTTTTCTATGGGAGTTGGGGTTTTTTTTTGCCAGAAACTGGAAGTTAATGCCGGAAACCAACAACAACAACAAAAAAGGCAACCTTTGTGGTCATGTAATTGTGAGCTGATTTCCGAACACCCCAAAATGCGATCATGCAGTCATAGAGATGTAGAACTGGGTCATGAGTCGCTCTGTGGAAGTCTGTTGTACCTTTGAACAGTTGCCAAGCAACCGGTTGTTAAGCGAGGACTAATACCTAAAAAGATCTGTTGCTTAAAGGAAGAGTAATCCAAGGATTGAAATAATAAAAATGCACGATTGTTCATGTCAGCTAAAAGCATGACACATTTCAATGTGTGTGCCTCAAAATTTTGTTTTCAACTGCAGAAGCAACTCGATGGAAATATTCAATGTGAATTACACTCTTCAGGTTCCTAGGAGAACGCTCATTCTAAATAGCATAATTCTTCCCTTTGATTAAATAACAGTTTGTTCAATCTTCTACTGAATGACCCAGTTCCCTCTTTTTGCTTTTTTTCCTAGGCTAGAACTAAAGGCATACATATGTAAAACGTTACCAAGCAGATACTACGTGGTGGCTCCTGTCACAATTCAAGCTTTCCTTACATAAAATATAGCAGACGGAAATAAAAACCAATGATCGGTAATGCACTGAACTAACCAGAGCAAAATATATATCCTGAAAGTTTTATGAGGATATCCTATAGGCATCTATCTGCCTGTCACATCATGCAGCTGCTTACATTTGTATTCCTTGGGCAAATCTCTCATTATTCTCTCTCTTTTTAATTTTATATGTGTTAATATCACTCCTTGCTGCATGGATAACACTGAGAGAGAGAGAGAGAGGGAGGGAGGGAGAGAGGGAGAGAGAGAGAGGGAGGGAGGGACAGGGAGAGGGAGAGAAAGGGAGGGCAGGAGAGAGGGAGGGAGGGAGAGAGAGAGGAGGGAGGGACAGGGAGATGGAGAAAGTGGGAGGGTGGGAGAGAGGGAGGGCGGGAGAGAGAGAGGGAGGGAGGGACAGGGAGGCGGAGAGAGAGGGAGGGCGGGAGAGAAGGAGGGAGGGAGAGAGAGAGGGTGGGAGGGCGGGAGAGAGGGAGGGACGGAGTGGGAGAGAGAGAGAGAGAGATTATCCATAGAGTTCCAATAATATTGCAATAAATGAGACACGGAAAGAAGAAAATTGCTGTGTTTGGAAATCTGATCTGTTTCCACCTCCTAAAATTCAGTGAACATTGTCAAGCTCTGGAGAATATAGGTAGTCCTCGGCTTACGACCCCAGTTGATCCAATGTTTCTGTTGCTAGCAAGACAGAATGTGAGTGTCGCCTCATTTTACAACTTTTCTGACCACATTTGTTACGGTCTTTCGTTAGTTTACCTTATTGATTAGCCCTTGGGCCACATCAAAATGCAGAGTTCCAGGCACAACTTATTACCAAAAATCTGATTAAAAAGAAAAAAAAAACAATTTAAAATGGAATTGGAATAAAGTACAATTTGAAATGAAATTGGAATAAAATACAATTGAAAATGAAATTGCAATAAACTACGGTTTAAAATGCAACTGGAATAAAATGCAGTTTAAAAACAAATGTCACCTTTGTTAAGGGAATCACTTCAGTGGTTAAATTAGCTGCATGGTTTTAAAGTGATTTTGGCTTCAGATCATTTGAAGGTCACAAAAGGGATCACATGACCCCGGGGCCCTGCAACCGTCATAAATATGAGTCGGTTGCCAAGTGTCCAAATTTGGATCCCGTGACCATGGGATGCTGCAACAGTCATCAGTGTGAAAAATGGTCCTGAGCAGGGGTGGGTTTCAAAAATTTTAGCAATGGGTTCTCTGCCTGGTTGCTGGGTGGGCGTGGCCATGGTGGGCGTGGCCTAGTCAGCCTCCTGCACCATGCAGGGGAGGCATTTTTCCTTGAGCCCCAGGAGGGTGAAAACAGCCTCCCCAGACTCCAGAGGCTCTTTGGAAGCCGGAAAGGGGCCCGTTTTTGGCCTTCCCAAACTTCCGGGAGGACCATTTCTCACCCTCCCCGAGCCTCTATGCACATCCTGCATTTACCTGCATCTGAAATGGACTCCTGGGGGGGGGAAGGGGGGGGAGGACGATTGGTCACCTTAGTTGTAAATTGAGGATTATCTGTAGTCATTCATCACTGGGCAATCTTGTCAGAGTATATTCATGAACTGGAGCAGAGCATGGTAACAAGGTCAGCCAATGAATAGGCATAGCAACTAAGTCAGCCAATGAGGACAGTTTGGAAACTGAAACTAGAAGTAGTCTAGGCGTGGCTCTATATTAAGTTCTGCAGCTCTGAAGCTATTTTGAGCTCTGAGTTGGTCTATTGAAGATGAAACTGCTTCTCCTCTGCTTGCTTGCTGAACTAAAGTGAAACTGATGTCTTTCTCTGAGCTGCTGAAGTTACTGCTGAAGCTCTGCACTTGTAACATGTCTACTTCTGTTTGAGCGTGCTCCATGTTGGAGAAATCTACAACTGGTTTGTAAAATCTACTTATTATGTTTATAAAGAAGTTAAATGAAGCCTCAGCCATCTGTGTTTACTTTTCTGGCATTGAATTTACGCTGCAAAACTCTGAATAAATCTAAAGCATTCTCCCTTTTTAATCTCTTTTTGTGTTTTCCTGAAACAGGGATGGTCAACTGTTAAAAAGTCAGGGGGAAAAAATCTTTATAATACAAAAAACTCCCCCAAGTGGGAGGATTCCAAGATTACAGACCTACAGAAGGAGGCTTTATTGCTCATAAAATCCTAATGTCCTTTTGTTCCAGCCAAGACAAGATGGATGATTTGCCAGAAAGGAGCTTTGTGGACCGGAAACTCAATTCTAGGGTCTGTGGGTGCATCTGAACACCCCGTGCATTGGATTAGAATTTTATATATTGAACTTATATAAAAGCTCTCTGTGTTTCTTTGACAGTCACTAGTTACAAGGTATGTTTAACCATCTTAACGGTCCTTGGTGCTCTCTGAGCTTGGCTGTTTTCTTGCAGATGTTTTATTACCCAACTAGGTAACATCATCAGTGCTAGATGGGAGTAGGGTTTGTTCTCTGTTTATATACTCAACTTACAACCAATTCATTGGGTGACTGTTGGAAGTTACGATGTTATTATATTATATTATATTATATTATATTATATTATATTATATATTATAGTTGGAAAATAATAGATAGATAGATAGATAGATAGATAGATAGATAGATAACATATCAAAAGACTGAGACTCTACCAGCATACTGAATTTACTTAGAAGAATTAATAAATTAATGAAGTGGAAGGAATAGAAAAGGAAGAATAAGAAAGGTAAATAGAAGGCCAAAAGAAAGAGGTTCTTTTTTAGAGAAGAGAGCAAAATCATTTGGGAAAATTTTTTAAAGAAAATCTTTTATGAAATGACAACTGATTTGACAAGCGCATTCTTTTGAAAAAGCACTGTTCAGTTTTCTTAACTATAGCCGTCATCAAAGCACTAATGAAAACAATACTGAAATTTAAAAAGGAACAGTATTTTTTTGAACACATTAAAAAAAAGAAGAAGGGAAAAAAACCAGACCACTGCAGACGGCGGTAGTTGAAAACCAAAATGACTAAACTAAAAGAGTCGATGTACAAATTGCAGAATTATTACTGTAGAATTATTAATGTGGATTGCATTTAGGAAGAAATAAAAAAATATATAAATTTCCTTCTTAATCCTCATGTAGGTAAACATTTATAATATATCATCATAATACAAAAAATATAATCTTAATATTCTGAATTCCAGTTACTTCTAAAGAGTTTGGTGCCGGGAGATATTTGTTCAACTGAAAGAGAGGCTAGAAACTCAAATCTATTCCGGAAAATGATTATTTTGAACTTTTACCAAAATTAATCTGATTAATCTGAAGTACAGATAGTCCTTGAGGTATGACCACAACTGAGCCCAACATTTCTGTTGCTAAGTGAGACAGTTGTTAAGTGACTTTCTACCCCATTTTACCACCTTTCTTGCCACAGTTGTTAAGTGAATCACTGCAGTTGTTAAGTTAGTAACACGGTTGTTAAATGAATCTTGCTTCCTTGTTGACTTTGCTTGTCGAGAGGGTCACAAAAGGGGATTGTGTTGTGGCTTGCCAGCAGCCAACAGAGCTGGTGGCAGGCTTGGACAGTGAGGAGGTTGGGGAAGAACATGGGCCAGTCCTAGAGTCTGGAGAAGGCTTTGACAAGTGCTCTGCATCAGAGGCAGAGATGGAGCCAGGGCCATCTGACAGTTATCAGCTGCCTTTGGAATCGGATATCAGTGGGGCAGGAGAACAGCTGGAGCCTGTTCCCAATGTGCACATGCACAGAGCTGCCAGAGGAAGGGAACAGTTAAGGAACAAGGGTTGACTGGGAGTAAAGGCACAGGTGGACGGTGAATGGCCCCTCCCATAAGGAATAAAAGAGGAGCGAAACGGGAGTGGTGATGGCAGGAGACAATTAGTTCAATTCATTAGGGTGAAGATCTGTTCCTGACTCCTTGCCAAATATTGTCTGCTACAGAGTGGTGTTTGAAAGCTATCGGCTTGGCAGTTCTCCAGCCTGATAAGGTCTGTGCTTGTAAATCACCCTTGAAAGACTGTTTGCTGGGACTTTGCTGGATGAGCATGAGAGGAATTCACCTAAGCTTAATAAAAAAGGGGTTTTGTCGGGATGAGGAGTCTGCTTCGTGATTTCGTGAAGCCTAGGTCAGCACAGACCCCGGGACTCTGCAACCGTCATAAATATGAGTCAGTTGCCGAGCGTCTGAATTTTGATCACATGACCACGAGGATGCTTCAAGGGTCATAAGTTCAAAAAACGTCCATAAGACACATTTTTCAGTTGTACCTTTGAATGATCACTCTACAAACTGTTGTTGAGGATTGGCTGAACGTTCCACTCTCCAAAAAGACAGACTTTTGAAGACTTGTCAAATCCTGGCAGGCTTGACCTTCAGAAATGCTGTCTTTATCCCTAACAATCAAATGTCAGTCAACGTCTCACACAAGAATGGCGCCATTGTCATGTCGCAGGCATAAGAGATACTGTGCCATCCTAAAAACGGGATCTTATTGGAGGGATAGTTATCTGATAGGAAGCTGCAGTGATGGGGACATAGAATTATGCTAAATAAGGTTATCAAGGCTCCCAAGCCATATGATCTATCCTGAATAGCCGCAGTTCTCCAGGGATTTTCTTATTTTCTGCCTCTTGATCACTAGGAGAATGGAAGTTAGTGGACATCTGATGCAGTTCTCTTCTCTACGAAATATTTGCAAGACACAATGGCGTAGGGCTTCTGTTTAAATCTCTCTGAGGAAAAGAAAGTGAATTGTGTTTTACGATGAACCACGGTCACGTTTAGAAAATTTCTTTTAAGGTTCAATTCCTGACATTTCCAAACAAATATATGAATTCTGTTGTTGTTAATTGTGAAGTCATGTCTGACCTATCGCAACCCCATGGACAACATTCCTCCAGCCTTCCTGTCCTCTACCATCTTCTGGAGTCCATTTAAGCTCACACCAACTGCTTCAGTGACTCCATCCAGCCCCCTCATTCTCTGTCGTCCCCTTTTTCCTCTTTTACTCTACATCGTTCCCAGCATTCGGCTCTTCTCCAGGGAGTCCTTCCTTCTCATTAGGTGGCCAAAGTCTTTGAGTTTCATCTTTAGGATCTGGCCTTCTGAAGAGCAGTCAGGGTTGATCTCCTCTAGGACTGACCGGTTGGATCGCCTTGCTGTCCAAGGGACACGCAGGAGTCTTCTCTTCCAGCACCATAGTTCAAAGGCCTCCATTCTTTGGCACTCAGCCTTCCTTACGGTCCAACTTTCACAGCCATACATTGCCACAGGGAAAACCAGAGCCTTGGCTCTACACACTTTTGTTGGCAGGGTGATGTCTCTGCTTTTTTGCATGCTGTTGTGATGACCCAGGGTGGGATACAAAATAAACACAGTCATAAAAAACAGGTAAATCCTCTTTTATTCCTTCACTTTGCTTCCCAGCTCCAAATATCCTTGACTGAAGACAAAGAACTCCCACACAAGCAGTTACAATAAGGAGGAAATGCTGTTTAAATTATAAAGAGTAAAAGACAACACAAACCAGGCAAGATAAGGGCTGGAAGATGTCCACAGATATCAGGACACACACTGGGAAGGACGCCAAACTCAGAGAGAAACCATAAACTAGAGGTATTTCCATGCTTTGTTTCCAGCACTCGCCCATACGCGTGTCCGTCCTCTTATTCAGTTGTCACAGCTGCAGCCCATGAAGAGGATCAAGGCCCTCTCCTCCCGTGTAGACCACGTCTCTCCCTTATCCTCTCCTCCCTGTGTGCCCTAGGATGGAGAGGGGATGGGCCTGAGTCCTCTGACTGCCCAGCCGGCCTCTGCCCTTCCCCAGCCTCTTCCACAACCTCTGGAGCCACACTTCCACTCCCTGTCGGCTGTTCCTCCTCTCCCTCAGAGTCAGTCTCCACCAGGGGCATGACAGCTGTCTAGATTTGCCACAGCTTTCCTCCCCAGGAGCACTGAGCCCAAAGTTTCTGTTGCTAAACAAGATGATAGTTAAATGAATTTGTCCTGTTTATGATCTTTCTGGCCATGGTGGTTAAGTGAATAACTCCAGTTATTGTTAAGAATGTAGCTGTTAATGGAATCTTTCCTCATTGTCTTTGCTTGTCAGAAGATTGCAATGTCGGCTGGCGGTGCCCAGGGGTAGAGCCTTCTCTGTGGGAGCACCAACCCTGTGGAATTGACTCCCCTTGGAGCTCCAGTTGGCCCTCGACCTCCATTCCTTCCGCCGCGACCTAAAGACCTGGTTGTTTCAACAGTCCGGCCTGAACTGAAGGGTAAGGGGTGGGGTTTTATACTTATTTTAACTTTTATTGGGTTTTAATCTTTACTGGGCTTAGTTCACTAGTTTAATGTTTTTTTTAATTAATGGTATTGTTATTTTTTATTGTAAGCCACCTTGAGTCCCTGGGGAGAGAGGGCAGCATATAAGTCCAATCAAATCAAATCAAATCAAATCAAAAGGGGAGTTGATGCAATGGGTCGGACACGATTTCGTGACTAACATCAACAACAGTGGTCTTAAGTTGAGAACTACTGATGGTTTTATGTCCTGAACTAGCGAGGTTTAGGTAGCTGCAAGCGTTGTGCCTTACGACAGTTTTCCCTTGGAATCAGGGTGCATCTTGCAAGCTTTGAAACGGCCTGATAAGGATAATTAGCCAAGTAGTCAGATGGCCATTATGCTCCTTCCTGTTTTCCCTACAGTTAGGTTTATCCTGATACCGAGAAACAGCATCCGTTTAATAGGTCTGACTGCACCATTCTGAAAGCTAAGTGGTTTCACAGAGAGATTCATTGAAATGCTGCTTTCTTGGCAACGGCCCCAAAAATGATGTGCCACTTCCTCTTTGGGGATTCTGCCCCCCAACCAGCCTAAAGAATTTCTTAATACTTCCCCATCCAAGTACCAATCAGGTTTGACTCTGCCTGACTGTTCTAACCTAGGCTTCCCAAGGTCATGAAGCCGACTCCTCGTCCTGATAAAACCCCTTTTATTTAGGTTAAAGGGAATTCCTCTCCAGCAAAGTCCCAGCAAACAGTCTTTCATGAGATTTCACAACTACAGACCTTTATTAGGCTTGGAGAGTTGCCAGGCCAAAAGCTCCCAAATGCCACACTGTAGCAGCATACTTGGCAAGGAGTCAGGAACAGATCCTCACCCTAATGAATTGAACTAATTGTCTCCTGCAAACACCACTCCCCTTTCGCTCCTCTTTATTCCATATGGGCGGGGCCATTCACCTGTGCCCTTACTCCTGAGTAGACCCTTGTTCCTTAGCTGTTCCCTTCTTCTGGCAGCTCTGTGCATGTGCACACTGGGAACAGGCTCCAACTGTTCTTCTTCCCCACTGATCTCTGACTCCAAAGGCAGCTAATAACTGTCAGACGGCCCTGGCCCCATCTCTGCCTCCGATGCAGAGCCCTCATCAGAGCCTTCCCCAAACTCCAGGACTGGCCCATGTTCCTCCCCAACCTCCTCACTGTCCGAGTCTGTCACCAGCTCCACTGGCCGCTGATGGGCCACAACACTGACTTCCAAATGCAGCCAAAATCAGTCAGCAATGGCCAGTCAAGCTTCCTCCAGCAAGCAAAGGTGTAGCCTTTAGAGCCCCTAGTTGCAAAAGATGGGCAACCTCCATATGTGTTGACCACCTAAAATCCCAACACCAACAATTAAGAAAGGTGAAGTAAGGCTACTGGGAAGGCATCGGCTTTAGAAACAAATTGTAAGCAGAGATATTGCTGATCCTGAAGCTGACCTGACCGGAGCCATTTTGAGACTTCAGTGCTGCCACACTGGATTTGAGGAATAGGGAGCGGGGGAAATAGAGATAGCTGGGGTTTTGTAGCCAAATCAAAATACTTTCTCCTGGGAACCAAGGACATTCCCACAGGTGGCCAGAGAGAGGAAGAGTGAAGTTACCAGGCAACCAGATGGCATCCTGATTGGACCATGTGACTGACTGTTTGGGAAAGGGGAAAAAAACGCCTACTCTTAATTAGGTGAGAACCATGGGAACTTTCAGAGTGGGTTTTCACCAGATTGTGCCAATATGATATATATATATATTCTTTGAGGAAACTACCTGCCTCAGAGGTCTGTTTGCTATGGGTTTATTGTTTGGAACCCTGACAGTTTTGGATATGGATAGTCCTTTAGCTCAACAGAAGAGAATATTTGTGCTCAGGTTTGAACTATGGGGTCCTTGGTGCTCTCTGAGCTTGGTGGTTTTCTTGCAGATGTTTCATGACCCAACTAGGTAACATCATCAGTGCTAGAAGGGAGTAGGGTTTGCTCTTAATTTAAACAGCCTAATCAAGAAGACTCCCACCAACACCAACAGGGCAAGCCACTAGTGTATTAAAAAAAAGAGCAAATTCCACTCTTTTCTAGCACTGATGATGTTACCTAGTTGGGTAATAAAATGTCTGAAAGAAAACCACCAAGTTCAGAAAGCACTAAGGACCCCATAGCCCTTTATTATTATCCCAGGCATGGCCCCAGAGAGATGGCCATGTCTCATTAAAGGTGGTTGCTCTTGAAGAGTTACATTGGGTTGGACCAGATTAGTCCGTGAATGAAGAGACCAATTTCAGATCCCACGGTTGCTAGCTAGAGAGTTGAAGAGCTATCTTGGGAAAAAAAGCAACGATAAACAACTTCTGTTGCCAAGGCAACAGCATGGACATTCCTATGAATTCATCCAAGGTCAGAGACGAGCTGGATAAAGATGTTCTTTCTCAGAGACCCATTGACAATATCTAGTTGAACTTGGCTGTTCTTGAAAATGCTGAGTGGGGACAGAACCGATTGGTACTTGGAGGGCAAGTATCATTGGGCTGGAGACTAGGCTAAATAACGTTATTATTATTATTATTTTAAAAAAAATGCAAAAGCAGAGAAGCCACTACCATGCTTTTGCACAACAGTAAGAGTCAATCTTAACACCCTTAAGATAAATTTGGCTAGTCTAAATTGGTTTGGCTAGTCTAGAGAAAAGAAGAACTGGGGTGGTATGATTGCAGTATTCCAATATTTGAGGGGCTGCCACAATGAAGAGGGGGGGGGGTCAAATTATTCTCCAAAGCACCCGAAGCCAGGACAAGAAGCAGTGGACGGAAACTAATCAAAGAGAGAAGCAATCTGGAATTAAGAAGCTTCCTAACAGGGAGGACAATTTTTTATTTATTTATTTATTTATTTATTTATTTATTTATTTATTTATTTATTTATTTATTTATTTATATTCATATTTATATCCCGCCCTTTTCCGAAGACTCAAGGCGGCTTACAGTTTTTGGGATGCAACCCAATGCGCTCAGCAATAGCTTTCATTCCACTGTATCTCCCTGCTTATTACCAAGCGGCATTTTTACAAAGTCAGCTTATTGCCCCCAACAATCTTGGGTCCTCAATTTACCTACCCCGAGAGGATGGAAGGCTGAGTCAACCTTGAGCCTGGTGGGACTCGAGCCTGCACTAATTGCAGGCAGCTGGAGCTAAGTGCTAGGCGTTTAACAGCCTGCACCACCAAGGCCCTTTAACCAGTGGAACAGCTTGCCTTTTGAAATCATAGGCGCTTCATCACTGGAGGTTTTTAAGAAGAGACTAGACAGTCACTTATCTGAAATGGTCTAAGTTCTCCTGCTTGAGCAAGGGGCTGGACTAGAAGACCTCCAAGGTCCCTTTCAACTCTGTTATTCTGTTCTGTTCTGTTCTGTTCTGTTCTGTTCTGTTCTGTTCTACTCTACTCTACTCTACTCTACTCTACTCTACTCTACCCTACTCTACTCTATTCTTATTCCTATTCCTATTCCTATTCCTATTCCTATTCCTATTCCTATTCCATTCTTCCATTCCATTGCATTCCATTCCATTCTATTCCTATTCCATTCTTCCTTTCCATTCCATCCCATCCCATCCCATTCTATTTCTATTCCTATTTTATTACTATTCCTATTCCATTCTTCCATTCCATTGCATTCCATTCCATTCTATTCCTATTCCATTCTTCTATTCCATTCCTTTCCATTCAATTAATTCCATTCCATTTCACTCCATTCCATTCCATTCCTATTCCTATTTTATTCCTATTCCATTCTTCTATTCCATTCCATTCCATTCCTTTCCATTCCATTCCATTCCTATTCCTATTTTATTCCTATTCCTATTCTATTCCAAATGTTTCATGCTAGCTCTGATGATGTTACATAGTTGGGTAGTGAAATGTCAGCAAGAAATCAGCCAAACTCAGAAAGCAACCTATAGTTCAATCCTATGTTATAAACATTCTCTTCTAGGGTACAAACTTCTCCAGCACCCAATATTCAGATCAGCAGGGATTGACACTGGGCAGACAATCAGACAGAAAGCAATACCCTAATCACAGAACCACCAAAGATAAAATCATTCCTCAACCAAAACTGGCAGAGGCAAGCCACTTGTATATAAACAGGGAGGAAACCCCACTCCCCTTTAACACTGATGATGTTACCTAGTTGGGTAATGAAACATCTGCAAGAAAACAGCCAAGTTCACAAAGAATCTAAGAGCCCACAGTTCAACCCTGAGCTACAAATATTCTCTTTTATTAATACATATTTCAGAAATGCATGCATGTATGTATGAGGGAGGAACATGCTGGCAAAATAGCATTGGTCTGGGCCCTGTTCCTCCTAAATTAAGAGTCTTCAAACTTGGCAAGTTTAAGACTTGTGGACTTCAACTCCCAGAATTCCTGAGCTAACATGACTGGAGGAGGAATTCTGGGAGTTGAAGTCCACAAGCCTTAAAGCTGTCAAGTTTGAAGACCCCTGTTCTAAGTAATGCTACAAAAAAAAATACTAGCCTGAAACCCTTGAAAATTACTTTCATGTTGGAAGTTCAGTTCAGGAATGTGGATTCTGGGACTTGAGGAAGACATACAACCTCCCCGAAGGATGAAGAGTAAACCTCTCCCCAATCCATTTAGCTGAGCTTGCTTTAAAACTGACAGTATGGTGAAATATAGGTTTATAATGGGTTTTTCCACTGGCAAATGGCTTCCGTTCATTAGAGCTTAAAGGGGTTAATGACCAATTAGGCTGGGTTCTCCTCTTGACACTCACCAGGTTAAGAAGGTTATCAGACCTCAAAAGTTAGTTTTATCCAAGTTTAGTGTATTTCACTTGCACAGTTTTCCTAGCCATGACATTCCTAGCCCAAGCAAAAACTAACTGAAAAAAGGATATTAAAAAGAAAGAAAGATCCGAATGATTATGCAAGAACTGGAGGAAAAGGGAGCGAGGGGGCCAGGTTTTAATGCATTAGGCAGTCGCTGAATTGATTTCCATCAACATTGATTTATATCGCTCTTCTATATGCATGTAAATATTTCAACCCATTAGCTGGCTTGTGTAATAAGACAGATTAACATTTCAGTAACACTTTACATATTTTTATATTATACCCTGCGATCCGCGGAGTTTTGAAGTCCCGCATTCCAAGAATGTTATTTTGCAATGTGTTGTTAGATTTCCACAAGGACTCGAGAGGAAATATCTGTATACGGGGTAGTCCTCAAGTTATGACTGTAATGGAGCTGATGATCCTAAGTTGTCATGGTTGTTAAATGGGTTGGTTACATGATTGGCTGGAATTCATCACATTTTTCCAAGCTGCTCAGTGAACATGTCAAGCATGTAGAGAACACCATGGGCATTAAACGAATGCCATGGTCGTTAAGTGAGCCCATCATTCAGGGTCGTGCAGTTTTTGTGGAAAACCGAATATAAAGTGCTGATTTTTGGCAAAACCATCGTAAAACGGAATCACGTGACTGCTGCAAAATAAGCAGGCAAGTGGCTGTGTTGCCGAGCACCTGAAGATTGGTCACGTGACCACAAAGGGGGGCTGACTGTCAGAATATTTATTTATTTATTTATTTATTTATTTATTTATTTATTTATTTATTTATTAATGGGACTTATATGCCGCCCCATCTCCGAAGACTCGGGGCGGCTTACAATAAAACAACCACAATAAATACTTAAAAAGAATTAAACTAATAGTCCCAATTACAATTACAAATACAAAACTTAAAATCCGTCAAAATCTAAAACCACCCCACCCATGGGTCACAGCCTGGATTGGTCAAATAACCAGGTCTTCAGGTCATGGCGGAAGGTGCGGAGGTTGGGGGCCAGGCGGAGCCCCAAGGGAAGTTGGTTCCAGAGTTCGGGGACCGCGACAGAGTAGGCACGTTGTCGGGGGACCGCCAGCCGGCATTGCCCGGCCGATGGGACCCCAAGGAGTCCCTGACTATGACTTCGCACAGGGCGGTTAGTATTCAATGTCGGCAGCAGTTGTTCCCTTAAGTAATAAGGACCCATGTCATGTAGGACTTTGTATGTTAAAGTTAAGACCTTGAATCTCACCCGGAGAGCAACCGGCAACCAATGCAGGCAGCGCAGGAGGGGGCTAACATGGGAGAACCAGGAAACTCCCATCACCGCCCGCACCGCCACATTTTGCACCAGCTGCAATCTCCGGATGGTATGCAAGGGCAGTCCTAGATAGAGAGCATTGCAGTAGTCGAGTCTGGTAACAAGGGCATGAGTGACCATACGCAGGGCATCCCGGTCCAGGAACGGGTGAAGCTGGCGAACCAGCCAGACCTGAATCCAGTTTCCTTTTTTCAAGTCCATTGCAATTTTGAACGGTTGCTAAGCTACTCATCATAAGTTGAGGGCTACCTGTACATTGAAGGACTGCATCCAGCTTTGGTTGCCATGATGTAAAAAAGATGTTGAGACTCTAGAAAGAGTGCAGAGAAGAGCAACCAACAGGATTAGGAAGATGGAGGCTAAAACATACAAAGAACGGTTGCTGGAACTGGGTAGGTCTAGTTTAATGAAAAGAAGGACTAGGGATGACATGATAGCACTGTTCCAATATCTCAGGGGTTGCCCCAAAGAAGAGGGAGTCAAGCTATTCTCCAAAGCACCAGAAGGCAGGACAAAAAGCAATGGGTGGAAACTAATCAAGGAGAGAACCAACCTAAAATTAAGAAGTTTCTTGACAACTAGAACAATTAATCAGTGGCCAACTTGGTTTCAGAAGTTCTGTTTGTCCATCACTGAAGGTTTTTAAGAAGAGATTGGACAGTCATTTGTCTGACATGATACCTCCTGCCTGAGCAGAAGTTGGACTGGAAGACCTGCAAGGTCTATTCTGTTCTGTTCTGTTCTGTTCTGTTCTGTTCTATTCTATTCTATTCTAAATTCTTATTCTATTCTTATTATTCTATTCTTATTCATATTCTGTTCTGTTCTATTCTATTCCTATTTCATTCTATTCTATTCTATTCTGTTCTGTTCTGTTCTGTTCCTGATTCTATTCTATTCTATTCTAAATTCTTATTCTAAATTCTTATTCTATTCTTATTATTCTATTCTTATTCATATTCTGTTCTGTTCTATTCTATTCCTATTTCATTCTATTCTATTCTATTCTATTCTATTCTGTTCTGTTCTGTTCTGTTCCTGATTCTATTCTATTCTATTCTATTCTATTCTATTCTAAATTCTTATTCTAAATTCTTATTCTATTCTTATTATTCTATTCTTATTCATATTCTGTTCTGTTCTATTCTATTCCTATTTCATTCTATTCTATTCTATTCTGTTCTGTTCTGTTCTGTTCTGTTCTATTCTATTCTATTCTATTCTATTCTATTCTATTCTATTCTATTTATTTATTACTTGGACTTGTATGCCGCCCCCTCTCCGAAGACTCGTGGCGGCTCACAACTAAAACCAACAATGAACAATAAATTACTTTAAAAAATATTAAACAATCACAAGCCCAATTTCGCTAAAACCCCAATATACATTATAAAATTTAAAATTTCAAAACGCTCCCCAGGAGGTCAGCATAGCCTGGCCTGTTCGAATAACCAGGTTTTCAGGTCATGACGGAAGGTGCAAAGGTCAGGGGCCAAACAGAGCCCCAGGGGTAGTTGATTCCACAAGGCGGGAACTGCCACAGAGTAGGCCCGTCCCCGTGGTACCGCCAGCCGGCACTGGCTCGCCGACGGCACCCCGAGAAGCCCCTGTCTGTGCGCTCATACGGGGTGGTTGGCACTCGATATCGGCAGGAGACGCTCCTGTAAATATCCCAGACCCATGCCTTGCAGGACTTTGAATGTTAATACTAAAACCTTGAATCTCACCCGGAGGGCAACCAGCAGCCAAAGCAGGTCGCGCAGGAGGGGTGTAATATGGGAGTATCGGGAAACTCCCATCACCACCCGCGCGGCCGCATTTTGCACCAGCTGCAACCTCTGGATGGTATACAAGGGCAGTCCTAGATAGAGAGCGTTGCAGTAGTCGAGTCGGGAGGTAACAAGTGCATGAGTGGCCATTCGCAGGGCATCTCGGTCCAGAAATGGGCGTAGCTGGCAAACCAGCCGGACCTGAGCAAAGGCCCCCCCTGGCCACGGCTCTCACCTGCTCCTCCAACCTGAGCCGTGAATCCAGGAGGACCCCCAGGTTCTGTGCCCTGTCCACAGGGGCCAACACCTCTCCCCCTATGACCAACAGTGGAATCTCCTGACTGGACCGAGATGCCGGTATGCACAGCCACTCAGTCTTGGCCGGATTGAGTCGAAGCATGTTCTATTCTATTCTATTCTATTCTATTCTATTCTAATTATCTTCTCATTCCTATTCCGTACCTGTTCTAAGTTCACCTGTCCTGCCACTGATAAATGGAAAACTGATTTTGGAATTTCTTGACTCATTTTCAAAATTATTAATAGATTTCCAATTCTATTAAAAATGCTGCTATTCTTATTTTCAGGATAAAACCCATTTCCCCCCAAATTGAAGGGAATTGTGCGTTGCAGGTTGAAAGGGATGAGGGGGGGAGGTAGAGATAATTTGGCAGGAGAGCCTTCAGAGACTGTTCCCAAAATTTTGGGAGCTGCTTTTGAGTCTGAGGTGATGGGAAGCCAGTCCCAACTTCAATGAATCAGCCCCTCCCCTCATTTCATTTATTCAAGATTGTCCACAGGATTATTTCTTTTAAAAATTAATTATTTAATCTCACATTGTAGGGTTTTCCCAGCTGTATAATTTATCCGTGAAGTGGTTCCCAGCAAAAGCCATCTGAGACATGGTAACATCAGCAAAAATTCATTATCATGACATTACCCAGAAGTCACTTCACCGATGCATTATTTATTGGGTGATTGGTTCAATGGATATCCTGATTTATCGCCAGGAACTCAAGAGAATTTGTCTAGGGAATCTACATTATTTTTCCACCAACCTTGAGATGATCTGTGAAGGAGTGTCCCAAAGCCATCAGTGAGTTTCTATGGTGGAGGATCAACTTGAACTGGGATTTTTATCTGCAAGAATTTTGCAAAGGAGGCCAACGGAGGGCATGGGGTCATTTTCCCCAACTCAGAGGTCATAGTATCATAGGGCTGGATCGGATCTTGGAGGTCTTCAAGTCCAACTGACCTTCTCCTGCAATCCTGCAATCTCCCTGTGTGTTAAACAGCTGACACATGGCAATCCGCTGTGCCACACAAAACAGCTGAGCTTGAAAACCAGGAAATAAAAATCAGTATAGAGCCAGGGTGGAAGGGCCCAACAGCTGATCGTCGGAATGAACCGGTTCACTCACAGATGATCCTTGGAGCTACCAGTTCTCCTGAACCGGGCCGAACCGGTAGAATCCCAGCCCAGCTTCCAACTCTGTTAATCTGTATCTATATCTGTCTACCTGTATTAAAGATTAGACACAAGGACAGTTTCCCCCCGAATGCCATCACTCTGCTAAACAAATAATTCCCTCCACACTGTCCAACTATTTACAAAGTCTGCACTACTATTACTATTAATCTTCTCATCACTCCGTATCACCCACCCCCTCCCACTTGTGACTGTATGACTGTAACTTTGTCGCTTGTATCCTAACAATTTTTATTGTCTGTTTCCTAGTATGATTTGATTGCTTATTGTACCCTATGACTATTATTAAGTGTTGCACCTTATGATTCTTTTCTTTTTATGTACACTGACAGCATTTGCACCAAGACAAATTCCTTGTGTGTCCAATCACACTTGGCCAATAAAGAATTCTATTCTATTCTATTCTATTCTATTCTATTCTATTCTATTAACTGTAACTTTGTTGCTTGTATCCTTACGATTTATATTGACTGGTTCCTAGTATGATTTGATTTTTTTAAAATTCATATTTATATGCTGCCCTTCTCCAGACACTCAGGGCGGCTTACAATTTTTGGAGCACAACCCAATGCGCTCAGCAATAGCCTTCCTTCCATTGTATATGCCTGCTTATTACTAAGCGGCATTTTTACAAAGTCAGCTTATTGCCCCCAACAATCTTGAGTCCTCAATTTACCTACCCCGAGAGGATGGAAGGCTGAGTCAACCTTGAGCCTGGTGGGATTCGAGCCTGCACTAATTGCAGGCAGCTGGAACTAAGTGCTAGGTGTTTAACAGCCTGCACCACCAAGGCATTGCTTATTGTACCCCATGACTATCATTAAGTGTTGTACCTGATGATTCTTGGTGCTTGACGAATATATCTTTTCTTTTACGTACACTGAGACCTTATGCACCAAAGACAAATTCCTTGTGTGACCAATCACACTTGGCCAATAAAGAATTCTAATTCTAATTAAATGTATTAAACGATATAAAAATCACCACCAAGTAGAACATCTTGAGTGCCCTTTCAAATTTATAAAAATAAAAAAGGGTGAAAAGATCAAACCATCTTCAGCTGACAAAAGGAGGAAAGAAAGGAAAACAAAATCACACAGATTTCCTTGGGCAGGGAGTTGGCAAAAACGAAAGGTTTCCTCGCTAAGCAGGCTTGGTTTTGCCTTCTTACCCTCGTCAAGGGTTAGGTCAACAGAGATCAAAGGCTAAACACTTGGCTGCCAATCCCTTCGGCATCTCCACGGGCAGAATTTTATTTGAAATCTGGACCCGGTGGTGCTAGATCTCTGAACTTTGATTCCCAGATCACTTGTGCCTTTTGTCTGCTGGTCCCTGCTCCTTTTAACTCCTGTCTGTCACGCCAAGCTCAATTCTACCCTCCTTCCCTCCCATTCTGCAGACAAAATAAGGCCCCTTTTCTTTTCTTTTTTTAAATAAATTTTATTAGTCAAACAAAAAGGAAAAACATTTAAAAACAATGAACGTGGTGCATACATCCCGACACACCAGCTTACCTTACATCACCAAATGACAAATATAAAGAATAATACAAATTTACACACACACATCTTATATGTATGTATATGTATGGTATTCAGCTTTGTTTGGATATTTTCCCACGTCCTTATAGTTGTGCTTTTAAAGTTGTAGCGACGTTTCGGCAGAATCTCATCTGCCATCATCAGGCTTGTGTATTGGGTTCATCTGTGTGTCAGGCTTTTGCAGCCGTTTCTGTTCTAAATTTGGTGCTAGCCTCGTGCTGTGTTAGAATGGTTTTTTTCTTCATCCTGATTGGTTGGGAGTCCTGGTCTGTGTTTATTGGTCTTGGAGTTGGCTGTGTTCACGAGGCTAGCACCAAATTTAAAACTGAAACGGCTCTGAAAGCCTGACACACAGACGAACCCAATACACAAGCCTGATGATGGCAGATGAGATTCTGCCGAAACGTCACTACAACATAGATAGATAGATAGATAGATAGATAGATAGATAGATAGATAGATATAGATATAGATATAGATATAGATATAGGTATAGATATAGATATAGATATAGATATAGATATAGATATAGATATACCATTGTTTCCCCGAAAATAGGACACTGTCTTATATTTTTTTTGGCTCCCAAAAACACACTAAGTCTTATTTTCGGGGTAGGTCTTATATATCTATATCTATATCTATATCTATATCTATATCTATATCTATATCTATATCTATATCTATATCTATATATATATTTAATGGAAAAAAACACTTACCATATTCATGTAGAACAATGTACATTTATTCATGCGAAACACGAACAAATCGCATACCGTGTTTCCCCGAAAATAAGACACTGTCTTATATTTTTTTGGCTCCCAAAAACACACTAGGTCTTATTTTCGGGGTAGGTCTTATTTTCGGGGTAGGTCTTATTTTCGGGGAAACACGGTATATATTCGTAGATTTTCACGGGTAAAGGTATGTAGGTCTTGGTGTATTCGGGTCTTGTCCGTGTAAGATTGAGAGTATCTTGGCGACGTTTCGACGAGATCCCACTCACCATCTTCAGGCTGGTGTCTTCGGCTTTGTGCTTCTGCCAGCAAAGCGTGATCTGAGCTGCCTTCTCTCTATAAATACTGGAGGGGAGGTGTGGTCAACCAGTCAAGAAGCGACAACACAGCCAACAACACAGCCAACCAACCCGCTTACAACAGAGCCAGCACACCACACCTCCCCTCCAGTATTTATAGGGAGAAGGCAGCTCAGATCACGCTTTGCCGGCACAAGCACAAAGCTGAAGACACCAGCCTGAAGATGGTGAGTGGGATCTCGTTGTAACGTCGCCAAGGTATTCTCAATCTTACACGGGACAAGACCTGAATACACCAAGACATACATACATACATACATACATACATATGTGTGTGTGTGTGTATAAATATGTGTGTGTGTGTGTGTGTATGTATATGTATATGTATATATGTGTGAGTGTGTGTGTGTGTTTTCTTATGTTTTTGCGGGTATTTATATGTATGGTGTTTAGGTTTTTTCGGGTATTTTCCCACGTAATAGTTGTGCACAACTATTATGTGGGAAAATACCTGAAGAAACCTAAATACCATACATACATACATACATACATACATATATACATACATACACTTTAGTCATCTTTGATATACTTATTCCTTCTTTTTTTTCAACCAGTAATAAAACTTCTCCCAAATTTTATAATAGTCAGATTCAGTTTTATTTTTTTAATTCTTGAGTTAATTTATCCATTTCAGCTCAGGTCCAAATTTTCCTGATTATTTCCATCTCGTCTGGCATTTCATTACCTTTCCATCTTTGGGCAAAAGATAACCTCACAGGAGTAGTGACATGGACTATTAAGTAAGTTACCTACTTAATAGCCCCTTTTCCAAATCCTTGCAGCTTCATCTAAACAAGGTGAAGGAAGGAAGGATGGGGAAAAAAATTATCTTGCACTGGTTAGCAATACATCCAGCTATCGAGCAGCCCGGGTCTGTCTGTGCCCCCACCCCCATCTCCAATTGCAGTTGGTAGAAATCTACCCGAAAGGCAAAAGTCCAAACAAATTAAATGCGGGAGCCAAATATTGCCCCTGGTGTCTCCAAACAACTGAGGGACATCATTAATCAGAAGGTAACGCCAGCTATTTTCTGAGAAGACAAGGCAAAAATGATGAATGTAACGTTTGTGGGGCAGAAACGATCTTTTCGAGCCCTCCCGCGCCAGGAAAATAAGCTTCTAAGCCTTCCGGCAAACGTAGGATTAATCGCTTTGCCCTTGAACCAGGGTCTTCTAGTATATACAACTCTTTGCATGTTGTATTTAAAGGAGGGGAGGCACGAGGGGGGCGGTGTCACCTCCCTTGCCCTTGGTGATGTTCGACTCTTCATTTATTTCAAGTTGTCCAGACACAGCCAGGGGTTTCTTCCTGCAATATTTATTCTTGTTTAACCTGCCCTGAAATGAGTGTGTGCGTGGGGCACTTGGGTCAATGCCATCAATCTTATAATCCACCCCCAGCTGTTCCGCACTGTTCAGATTAACTCTACCTTGTTCTTTTTTTGGGGGGAGAGAAGGTTTAACGGGCAAATGATATTTGATTCACCCGACCAGGCCATAGAAGGGAACATTTCTCTACGCTCTCCGAGATGGGTGGTTTTCTTGCAGACGTTTCGTGACCCAACTAGGTAACGTCGTCAGTGCTAAGTTGAAGTAGCTGGATTACTAGTGGGTGCTCCATTGATGGAGGTATTAAAAAATAGACTGGACAACCATTTGACCTGGGTGGCATAAGGTCTCCTGTTTGAATAGGGGGTTGGACTAGAAGACCTTCAAAGTCAGCTCATCTCCTCTCCCCTTTCTTCTTTCTCCTCCCCTCTCCTGTTTTGCCCTCTCCCCCTTCCTTCTTTCGCCTCTCCTCCCCTCTCCTCTCCCTTCCTTCTTTCTCCCCTTCCTCTCCTCTCCTCTCCCCTTCCCTTCCTTCTTTCTCCTCTCCTCTCTTCTCCCCTTCCCTTCTTTCTCCTCTCCTCTCTTCTTTCTTTCATGCCCAAGATGGGACTAAAATTCACTGCCTCCTGGTGGCTAATTCAAAGTCACCCAGCCAACTTTCATGCCAGCCTTCAGGTGGGACTAGAATTCCCCATTTCCTGGTGATTGCCCTGAAGTCAGCCAGCCAGTTTTCATGCCTAAATCAGGACTAGAACTCTCAGTATCCTGATGAATAGCCCAAAGTCAGCCAGCTGGCTTTCACGTCTAAGGCGAGACTACAACTAACAGTCTCTTGGTTTCTAGCCAGATGCCTTAATCACTGGACCAAAGCGCCTAATATTTATTCCATAAACATGACATTTATCTCCAGGTTGGTCTCAAAGGCTCTCCTAGGTAGAACCCAGAAGAGAATTTTGAAAGGTGCTGAAAATATTGAAACGGTAATTGGAGGCATATTTCATGAAATGTGGTGCTTCCCACAAAACCCCGATAACTTTGCAGTGCTTCTTCTACTTTCAGCCAATATAATTTTTATTCAGTCTCTGTTTTGATTCTTTAAGCTGCTTGCAGAAATGGGTTTAACTGAAATTGCTGTGCTTCCTTCTTTATTATTAATATGTTTTAATCCCTTTGGTTTACCGTTGTAAATAAAAGCAATGCAGCGTAATAGCAATTGCCTTGTGCACTGTTATTATTGGAAAAGCCAGATAGAAATGCAGAAATAAAATACCAATCTATCTATCATGTGAATGTTCTAACATAGATTAATCTGCCCATTTTCCAGACTATAATAAATCCTGTAATGAAACAACAACACAGAATAACCGAATCATACATAAACTCTAAAGCTGTGTATTTTGTATAGTTTGGGTTTTTTTGTTAACAGCTTGCATGATTGTTGTGAACTAAGGTTCTTCATTACACCACAGTTTTAAGAATTTATATTTCAGCATTATACACAGGCGCAGTGAATGTTTCAATCTATTGATCCATCTCTACCCATCGACTGGTAATAAAAGCTTCAGAAATTTATCCCAGTTTTGCTAGTTAAGATCTTTACAAGAGTGATCAATACACAAACTTTAAATACATACCACCAGCAAGCTAAAACATACAAAACTTCTGCCGTCTAAGGGTATGTATGAATAGATGAAGGAATTATGAGTCAATACCAAATGCCGATGCTGTTGAAAATGTAATTACGATTTGTACTGGTGGAAAACAATAAAAATTATTTGAAAAAAAAAGTAACCTGGTTCTAAATGTTAATAAAACAAAAGAGATCATCGTAGATTTTAGAAAGAGCTGGCATGGTCATATCCCACTCAGTATCAAGGATGCAGCTGTAGAGGTGATCAACAGTATTAAGTATCTGGGGGTACAGATAAACAACAATCTGAATTGGTCTCTCCACGTGTCATCCTTAGTGAAGTATGCAAACCAACATCTGCATTTCCAATGTGTTGGATGAGGAGAGCACATCTTTCTTTTTCTATCCTGGCCACTTTTTACAGGCACGATTGAGAGTGCTTTAACAAACTGCGTCATTGTTTGGTTTGATGGAAGCAGTGCCTCAGATAGAAAGCCCCTACAGAGAGTGGTGAGGACAATAGAGAACATTATAAGAAGTTTGCTTCCTATCATTCAGGATACTGCTTACAAGTGCTATTAGAGCTCAAAGCATCGTTAGAGACTGCACACAACCACTTCACGGTCTGTTTCTGATGCTCCCCTCTGCGGAGGAGGTTTCGAAGAATTTCTAGCAGGACTACCAGATTCTGTAACAGCTTTGTTCCCAATGCCATCCGTTTGGTAAACTTGCAAGATTTGTTTCTCTTGCCATGTACATGTATACATCAGAACTAGACTGTGTTCTGACCCAACCGGGTTCCCAGAGAGCAAACACAGACAAAGGCAGCAGCCCCCACCTTGAAAGGTTTAATCACGAATTCTGTTCCTTTACAGATAAAAAGGCTGCTTTCCAACAATTAACTCTGACAAGAAAGAGCCTTGCCAAGTTGTTTGTCAAGGCTGCCAAAAACCCAGAGGTAAGAACTAATTTCAAGATTCTCCAAACATGAACTAAGATGTCCACCAGTTGAACTTCAGAGCTTCTTTGCTGTCTGCAAAGAACACTTTTCCAAACCTGGCTTTTATCCTCTTGAGGGAGGGGCCATTACCTTGCAGCCTTACTCCCGAGTTGCCTGTGCTGCTGTAATTGTTCTTTCCTCTGAGCAATCCTGCGTCCACATGCACTTGGCACAGGCTCCTCAGGAACCTCCTCATTGCTGCTGCCAGCCCCCACAATCTCTGAAGGCAGCAGTTCACTCCCTAATGGTCCTGGCCCCTCATCAGAGTCCTCGCTCTCCTCAGCCATCTGCACCTGCTGCTGGCTAGCCACAACAGACTGTGTTGTTTCCCTGGGTCATATAATATGTGTGAGTATATGTATCATTTTGTATTTATTTATTTTATTTTGTCCTGCTTACGTAGTGGATATTGGAGGTGGAGACCCTTTGAGAGCTGTATGCAATGAAATTTCACTTTAATGTATGCCGATTAGTGTACATTCAAAGTGACAGCAAAGTTAGTCTAAGTCTATGTTTGTTTATAGAGATTCTTAGTCATCCAGATCATGGTTGTCCCAAAGGTGCTTTTTCAGGAGGCAGCTGAAAAATGGTATGTTTGTTTGTTTTCTTTTATTCAGGCCCATTTCTCTCTTGCTCTTCCCTCAATCGTTCCATCGGCCCTGCTCAGTTAGGCTCCTCTCTCTTCCTGAATTATAACCATCTATGTTTTTCTTCTTCCCTCCTTGGTGTTTTTCCTTTTACATCATCTCATTTAGATCACAAGCCTAGGAATAGTGCAGTGGCCTACAGGTGGAGCTCACAATCAGGAGGCTGTGAGTTCAATCCCAGGTAGAGGCAGGTATTTCTCTCTCTGGGCACAATGAGGATATATCAGCTGAACAAAACTCCGCATTGGCAACAGGAAAGGCATCCGGCCACTCTGCTAGCTCCATTCAATTGTCCAGACTCCACTCCGTGAGGGATGATAAGTTCATTAAAAGATGATGATGGTTTAGATCACATGCCTGCAGGCAGGGACCAGTGGTATAAGGCGTCATCTTAGTCAGCACGATTCACAGGTTCCAAATAAATACACCCAGTGAATTCAACTCCACTTCAGCTTAAGAGCTTGCACACTGAATGTGAAAGGTTTTTTTTTTTTGCAGTTTTCACAGCAATCATGTATTACCTTATCTGGTAGGAGAGGAAAGAACTGCTAATTTCCCAGAGCGAAAGCGCAATTGAAATACATCGAAGAACTCTCAATACAAGAGACTCCAGTCTTTTGGATCCTTGATATAATTGACTTACAACTGCAAATAGAGAACAAAGATTGCTCTGAGGTTGCATCCTGCATTAATGACGGCGGTGGGACGACTGATCCAGGTAAAGCTGAGTGAATAATTTGAGAGCGCTCTGAATCCAGATGAAAAAAAAATAGTTAAGGAGGTGTAGGAGACAAAATTGAAACACTGGTGGCAATTTGTAGGAGGCTGTGGCTTGTGTATCCTAAAGCAGGATTTTATTTATTTTATTTGTCAAGCAAGTATTAGATATCAGGTATAAGTATAAACGTGATTATGAATACATGAAATGGATATGAATAAAAAGGAACATTAAGACAGGGATGATAGGCATGTTGGTGCGCTTTTGCACGCCCCTTACAGATCTCTTAGGAATGGGGTGAGGTCAACAGTAGACAGTCTGAGGTTAAACTGTTTGGGGTTCGTGGAAGAAACCACAGAGTCAGATAGAGTATTCCAGGCATTGACCACTCTGTTGCTGAAGTCGTATTTCTTGCAATCAAGTTTGGTGCAATTAACGTTGAGTTTGTATCTATTGTGTGCTCGTGTATTGTTGAGGTTGAAGCTGATCTAATCATTGATGAGTAGGACATTGCAATGGATAATTTTATGTACTATTTTATTTATTTTATTTTATTTTACTTATTTATTTTGTCAAGTGATTATTAGATAACAGGTGTAAGTATAAACGTGGTTATGAATACATGAAATGGCTATGTATAAGAAAAAAAAGAAACAATAGGACAGGGACGGTAGGCACTTATGCACGCCCCCTACAGACCTCTTAGGAAAGGGGTGAGGTCAATAGTAGACAGTCTAAGGTTAAAGTTTTGGGGGTTTGGGGAAGAAACCACAGAGTCAGGTAGAGTATTCCAGACATTGACCACTCTGTGGCTGAAGTCGTATTTCCTGCAATCAAGTTTGGTGCGGTTTACCTTGAGTTTGTATGTATTGTGTGCTCTTGTATTGTTATGGTTAAAGCTGAAGTATTCATTGACAGGTAGGACATTACAATGTATAATTTTATGTACTATACTTAGATCAGAGTGAAAGTGGTGTAGTTCTAGGTTTTCTAGGTCTAGAATTTCAAGTCTGGTGGCATAAGGTATTCTGCAACGAGTAGAGGAGTGGAGAACTCTTCTTGTGAAATATTTTTGGACTTTCTCAACTGTGTTAATATCAGATATGTAATGCGGGTTCCAGACTGATGAGCTGTATTCAAATATTGGTCTAGCAAAAGTTTTGTATGCTCTGATTGATTGATATTCTCCAAAGCATCTGAAGGCAGGACAAGAAGCAACGGATGGAAACTAATTAAGGAGATAAGCAACCTGGAATTAAGGAGAAACTTCCTGACAGTGAAAACAATGAACCAGTGGAAATATTTGCCTCCAGAAATTGTGGATGTTGTGGGGGTTTTTAAGAAGAGATTGGACAGCCATTTGTCTAGAATGGTATAGGGTTTTCTGCTTGAACAAGGAGTTGGACTGGAAATTTTTTTTTTCTTAAATGTATAGTCTGCTTTTCCTTCATAAATAAATAAACGTATATCTATACAACTTTTCCTCCTCCCATTTTCTCCCACAACAACAGCATTGTGGGCTGTGATGTACTGACAGAGTTTAACAGGTGCGAAGTAACCTTGTCAATTTCCATGAGGTATAAGTTTGAACCTGAATTTTCACCTGTGCTTACTCAACAGTTTAACTAAACAGACGCGATGAGATAATCCACAAGTTTATTTGGGATTATTAAGGACCCAGAACCAATGGTAAATCTTTGTAAATTGAAGGCGGATCTTTTGCGTTTACAACTAGCAACGTTGTGCTTAGACAAGATGAACCTAATATGTATATGGAAGTTAAATCAAACAGGCAAAATAGTGCTCTCCATCTCTCCCATTCTAGGACTTAGAATGTCCTGAGATCCATCCTCTCCAGAATTAGATATGTACAATTACGTCAAATGTAATTAAACATTAAATCATTGTACAATTCAGTCATCAACACTATATTGCGTGGTTTGGTAGTCCTGTTCAGTTTAGTTTATACTTTATCACCCAAACATTATTACTGATGTTCGCAATTTGCCTGTATTCAACCTTCATGATATTTTATTTCCAACTGTACTGTTCAGCTCTGGACAATATAAACTCCATAATTAGCAGATTGAAAAGCAAAAGACTCCCAAATGCCCACCACCATCAAAAGTCCCCCTTCAACAAAAAGACAAATCTTCCATCCTCTCTATGAAGCATCCATCCAGACAGAGTCTAAGCTCACCAGTATTCCTCTGAAGGACAGGCAGAGGCTGGGGGTGGAGTCAAGACAGAAATCAGCCTGGAATCATTATGTTCCCACAAATGGTCTAAGTTCAACCCATCATGATTTCCATTCATTCTTATCTAGAGCCAACTTAGTGCTGAATGTTAGTTGACTAGATCTTTGAGCAATAAATCAGCTTAACTGGAACTTAGTGTGTCGTTCTTATTTTTTTGCATCTCTTTTTATTACCTCATCTTTTTAAGAATCATGAGATCCAGAAACTTTCCTTGCTTCTTTTAAAATGGGCAGCACATTATTTGGCTTATTACACTTCATCTGTGCTTTATAACACACCTCATTGAGGTGTACACTAACATGCAAAATGATTTAACTTATTTCAAATCCAATGCACAATATATTATATAAAAGTCAACTTTTCTATCTATCCCTGGAATACAGAGCTGTAAAACTCACATAATATGAACTAAAGTGCAAATGTGTGAAACACATCACTTGCAGATATAAATCTTCCCTTGTTGTCATTGCTTGTAATATACAAAAGGAAACAAGAACATTAAAAAAATGATACGTACCAGGGAAAAGTAAAAGAAAGAGGGGAAAAATCTAAACATTATCAATTATACGTATTAGAACACTAATATGTAGAAAACTTCTTTTTTAAATAACAAGTTATATCTTGACCACCCAGAATAATATTGATCAACTGTGCTTCTGTGTTCGAAAATAAATTAGTCTGTAGGAGGAGAGAGAAGACAGAAAATCAATCTAAGATTTGTAAAAATAAATGATTTATACACGCACATCGATAATCTGTACATTTAAATTTTCTTATGAATGTACCTGTAGCTTTTATGTCACATATTAAATGATTTCTCTCACATTTCATGTAAATTTACAAGAGAAAAGGAACTAAGAAGTCAGCTTTTACAATTGGCACTGTGATCTTTAGCATGCAGTAATTTAAATGTAGAATCTCAGTTTGTAATTCAACCTCACATAATCTGATTTTATAAGATCTCAGATCATAATTTGACTTTACAAAATCTCAGTTCAGAATTCACAGAATTTCAGCTCATAATCCACAAAATCTCAGCTCATAATCTAATTTCACAGTCTCAGAACATAATCTAATGTCACAGACTCGACTCATAATCTGACCTCATACAATCTCAGTTAATAATCCATTCTCACCAAATCTCTGTTCATAATCTGACCTCAAAAGATCTTGGCTCATTATTCCAATCTCACAAGATCTCAGCTAAAAATTTGACCTCACGAAAATCTCAACTCACAATCTGACCTCACAAAACTTCAAGAGCATAATCCAACCTCATAAAATCTCAGCTCATAACTTGACTTCATATAATCTCAATTCATAATCTGACCACTCTCCCCCTGGTTCCATCACTCAGTAGCCATGTTCTTTTGTGGGTTGTTATTCTTGGTCCAGTCTTGAAAACAAGCCTTCCCCATGGACAATCAAACCTTTAATCTTGGAGGTGAAAGATGGTTTTCTAAGTAGAGCCCAAATAAATTCCAGCACTATTGGCTGGCTGGAGAAATATAATAAAGGATGGAAAAATAACATCATGCTTCCAAGGTCACATTATAGCTGAAAACAGGATTCGGAACGTTTACAACATCAAGTCCTTCGCTTCCCATAGACAAGTCTCTCCATCTTCAGTGCTTTATGGTGTCCTTTACCAAGCCTTTTAAGGATCTCAGGGTATCATTAAACCAGATGGAAATAAAATCTGAAGTGGCATTTATGGATTTACAAGCTAGCTTTGGTGTCAGACAACCAACAGTGTAGGACCCACAGTAAAAAGCAGGTGCCAAATAGCCTAAAGGATTCACATCTGTAGTTCAGTACACAAATAAAGGACAATAAAATAGAAGATTGTCTGAGCCCTTATTTCTCAAGGCACTCTATCCCAGATGCAGCTGGGATACCAATTTCAAACATCCTTCTCTCTCTCTCTCTCTGAGGCATCACTGTTCTCATTTGAGACAATGGCTTGCCCACCTCATCAAGATCTCTAAGACACACCAGGCAGCCATTAAAGAAAGATGTACTCAGATCAAAGTATCAGGCGAGTCACCATTGGAGAGGGCTAAAGTCCCTTTTGCAATTTTACTCACCGAGAAGGGTTCACACCATGCCGAGTAGAAGCGGCTGCCCGGGAAAATAGATTCTCAAAATAATATTTGCAGCATAAGTCTTGTTCCTTCAGGATTTATCAATAAGGAGTCCTAGAAAGAAATCAGGAAGATAGGATCAACTGCAAGAAAGTTGGCTATCCAACTTTTAAAAAAATCATCATCATCAACATCATCGTCATCATCATGCCAGAACATCAATGAAGTGGTAAATAATTAAAAAATGGCCAAGTATTAGCCAGTTTGTGGGGGTCAGTTTTTGTAATTGACAGCCCCAAGACCACCCAGACTAAGAAAGAACTCTCTCAAATGAGTACTGCTTTATACTGCGCTAGCCGATAACCCAGTGTTGCCCAGGTATTTAATTATTCTAATCCTATATTACACAGGAAAAGCCATGATTTTGGCGACCTGGAACAAATGTAATTTTTAATATTGGATTTTCCCCGTTACGAGAGAGAGCCCCCTTGTGGAGTACTGTGAAGCAACTCCACAGCACTGTACAGTAGAAGCCATTTTAAAGCAGTACGGTAGAAACCATTTGAAGGCACAACAGGATGTATCTTCCTGAGGGTTGTTAGTCTTATCCCACATTATTTGTTTAGAGTAAGTAATCTAAATTTGTTTCCATTGGGAGTTATGCTTCACCCCTATATATATAAATGGAATAAGAATCGGAGAAGAAGAGAAGAGAAGCTCAGAGCAGAAGCAAGCAGCGCTCGCTCAGCAGCTCAGGCAGAGCAGAAGAAGAAGGAAGAGAGAAGAAGAAGAACACTTGGAATACTGCATCCATTTCTGGTCACCATGATACAAAAAAAAAGATGTTGAGATTCTGGAAAGTGTGCAGGGAAGAGCAACAAAGTTGATAAAGGGTCAGAAGGCTAAATCGTATGATGAATGATTGAGGGAGCTAGATATTTATTTATTTATTTATTTATTTATTTATTTATTTATTTATTTGATTTGTCAATCGCTTACAAGATAACAGGTATAACTATAAACATAGTTAGGAATACATGAACTGGATGCATATAATAAAAATAAAAAGAAACAATAGGACAGGGACGGTAGGCACTATTGGTACGCTTATGCACGCCCCCTACAGGCCTCTTAGGAAAGGGGTGAGGTCAATAGTAGACAGTCTAAGGTTAAAGTTTTGGGGGTTTGGGGAAGAAACCACAGAGTCAGGTAGAGTATTCCAGACATTGACCACTCTGTTGCTGAAGTCGTATTTCCTGCTATCAAGTTTGGTGTGGTTAACCTTGAGCTTGTATCTATTGTGTGCTCTTGTATTGTTAGGGTTGAAGCTGGAGTATTCATTGACGGGTAGGACATTGCAATATATAATTTTATATACTCTATTTAGATGGGACCGAAGGTGGCGTAGTTGTAGGTTTTCTAGGTCTAGAATTTCAAGTCTGGTGCCCTAAGGTATTCTGCAATGAGTAGAGGAGTGGAGAACTCTTCTTGTGAAATATTTCTGGACTTTCTCTACTGTGTTAATATCAGATACGTAATGTGGGTTCCAGACTGGTGAGCTGTATTCAAGTATTGGTCTAGCAAATGTTTTGTATGCTCTAGTTAGTAGTATGATTACCAGAGAAAAAGCTAAGTAGGATTAGGTTAACAACTCTTAATGCCTTTTTGGCTACGTAGTTACATACTACTACTACTACTACTACTACTACTACTACTACTACTACTAATACATTAATCAAATATGTCTAGCCTAATGAAGAGAAGGACTAAGGGTGATATGACAGCTTTTTCCAATACTTGAGGGGTTGTTACAGAGAGGAGGGAGGACAACCGAAAGCACCCAAAGGCAGGACGAGAAGCAACCAATGGAGACTAATCAAGGAGAGAACCAAGCTAGAACTAAGGAGAAATTTCCTGACAGTAGGAACAAATAACCTGTGGAACGACTTGCCTCCAGAAGTTGTAAATGCTCCAACACTGAAGGTTTTTAAGAAGAGACTGGACAAGCATTTGTCTGAAATGGTATAGGGTTTCCTGCTTGATCAGAGGGGTGGCCTAGAAGACCTCTAAGCTCCCTTGCAACCCTATTCTATCCTAGAGCATGCTATATTCTAGGTTCTATGGTGTTTTTGCAATTATGGAATCCGAATGGCGTACAATTTACACTTTTGTGATGGAGTTGGTTTTGTTTTCCCTTTGGGTCATACTTGCTTGTCGGTTGCTTTACAGATAGCTTGTATAGAAAAAGAAACAACGTCAATACAATCAGTGCAGTTCACCTCTGTGACAAGTCCTGGGAGCAAACCAAGTTGCCCGGAGCCTTCTTCTGCCTTCTAAAGTTTTTTTTCTTTCCAAAGCTGAAAGGAAAGCAAGTGACCAGTTCAATATTGCTTTTTACACTTCAAGGTCATATGTTTGATTGTCGCAGTGGCTTTGTAGAACAGCCCTTTTGAGCTGTTTATTTTGATTAGAAAAAGAAACGAACAAAGCCCCGAGCTTGAAAAGAGTTGCTAACTTTCAGGTTAGACAGCATTTCGGGTCACTTTCAAAGCCCAGGGGCTCCTCCAGACATGACTGCAGTTGCTACATTAAAAGGAATGGAGGGCCTTGTTTATTTTATTTAGCGTATGGCATCCACAGAGGTCATGAAAGCACAGATGCATCAATTTAGTGTAAATAAAGAATCAGCAGATAGAGAGAGAGAGAGATATGAGAGGGAGAGAGAGAGGGAGGGATAGATACAGAGATAGATAGATAGACAGACAGACAGACAGACGGATAGACATAGACAGATAGATATGTAGAAAGAAAGAGAAATAGAGGATAGGTGGAGACAGACAGACAGACAGATAGATAGATAGACAGACAGACAGAGATGGATAGATATAGACAGATATAGAAAGAAAAATAGGGGGATAGATGGATAGAGAGAGAGAGATGATATAGATAGATAGATGGATGGATGGATGGATGGATGAAAAGACATAGACATAGACAGATATATAGAAAGAAAGAGAAATAGGTGGATAGAGAGAGAGAGAGAGAAAGAGTGAGAGAGAAAGAGGACAGATAGATAAATAGAAAGATAGTGGATGGATAGATGGATAAACAGACATAGACAGATAGATATATAGAAAGAAAGAGAAACAGAGGGAGAGATGGATAGGGAGAGAGATAGAGATAGAGAGAGAGAAACAAAGAAATAGATACAGATATAGTTGGATAGATAGGCAGATACAGAGACAGAGAGAGAGAGGTCTAGATAGAGGCACGCCCCCCATCGACCAGATCCATTTTTGCTGGCAGAGGCACCGTGGGCCAGTCCTTTGCTCCTTCCATGCAGGCCCCATGAGCCAGATCTAAGCACCCCACAAGCCGGATCCGCCCCCCCGGGTCTTGAGTTTGACACCCCTGGTCTAGATTGTAAGACTACGCTATGTTATCCCAAATTGGTTTCCTAAGGCCCCCGTTGATCCAGAGATATGCTTGACGGAGTCCTACTACTGTGCTTTGTCCCAGGGTCTTCCTGCTAGACAGGAAAGTTTTTCCACAGATGGAAATTTTGCATTTCCAGTGAGAAGTTTCATTGCTGATGTAAGCAACATGCCAAGGAGTGTGTAACATGGGGTGATTTTAGCTTCCTGGGATGAGGAGCTGGCCAGCCCCTTTTCAGCTTCGTATAAAAGCCACAATAAAGATGAGTAAAAATAAACATCTGTACAGCAGTGGTGGGATTCAAAATATTTTACTACTGATTCTGTGGGCGGGGCTTAGTGGG
The DNA here is from genome assembly GCA_009733165.1 of Naja naja. Classification (NCBI taxonomy): domain Eukaryota; kingdom Metazoa; phylum Chordata; class Lepidosauria; order Squamata; family Elapidae; genus Naja; species Naja naja. Next base: position 56,615,411 of record CM019152.1, on the reverse strand, counting down.
CGTGTCATGGCTTGGTGGGCATGGCTTGGTGGGCATTGCATGGTTTGCTGGGAGTGGCTTGGTGGGCGTAGCAGGGGAAGGGTACTGCAAAATCTCCATTCCCTCCCCAACCCACTAACTTGCTTTCCAGCTCCCTTCTCCTGTGCAGGGCAACCAAAGAATATCCAGCCAATCAGCTGGGACTCGATGGGAGGCAGAGAATAGATGGGGGCGGGGCCAGTCAGAGGTGAGATTTGCTGGTTCTCCAAATGGCTCAAAATGTCCGCTACTGGTTCTCCAGAACTGGTCAGACCTCTGCTGTACAGGTAGCGCTCAAATTTCAACCATTTGTTTAATTACCATAGATGTTACAACAGCACTGGAAAAAGTGACATTCTTCACACTTACACCCATGGTGAAAGCATCCCTAGGGTCACTGTGATTAAAATTCAGATGCTTGGCAACTGGCATGTACTTGTGGTGGGATTCAAATATTTTTACAACCGGTTCTATGAGACCGTGTTTTGTTCGCATGCACAGTGTTCAAAACATACCAATTTCAAGCACTGCAACTTACCTTCTAGGGCAACCCCGGTAAGTCAAACAGCTGAGGCGCGGGAATCCATTGTGCTGCATGAATAAGCTGAGCTGAAAAACATTGAAATACACGACAGGATAGGCCAGTGTTGGCTAACCTTTTCCACGTTGCATGCCAAAAGTGCGCTCACACGCTTGCGTGCCTGCACCCATGATGCAATGCGTGTGTGACTCCCCTGACCCCCTGCACATGCGCAGATGATCCCCTGTGTGTGCACCACGCGCCTCTGTGCATGCACACCCACCCCCTGCACCGCACCCCTCTGCGCATGCGCATGCAACCCCCTCCCCGCACGCCACATGCCTCTACGTATGCGTAGCAGATACCCAACAATCAGCTGGCTGGCGGAGGTGCGCGCACATGCACAGTGGGACTCTTCCATGTGACCTCTCACGAGCCAGCAGAAGTGGCTCTGCGTGCTACTTCTGGAATGCATGGCGTAGGTTTGGCATCACGGGGATAGGCCATGGGTGGGTGGACGGAGCCAGCTGTTCACTGGAGCTACCGGCAGTATCCCTCCACTGCTTATGACCGTTGCCGTGTCCCAAGGTCATGTGATTCCCCTTTGGTGACCATCTGACTGGCAAAATCCATGGGGAAGCCAGATTCCCTTTAACAGCCGTGTTCCTTTCCTAACCACTGCAGTGATTCACTTAACAACGGTGGCAAAGAAAGGTCGTAAAATGGGCCAAGACTCACTTAACAACTGTTTTGCTTAGCATTGAAAATCTTGGGCTCCATTGTGGCTGTAAGTCAAGGACCACATGGATTTGAATAGCTTTCTGGAAATCTTAGTCAAAACAGCCTGCTTAGGCCACTCGCTTCCTTTTTATGGTGCAATCGGAGAGACTTTCTGAGGGGAAAGCAGGCCATCTGAAAAGGCCCTGAGTTATTTCATTGCGGAACATTCGTAGCCCCAAAGAAACAACCACATGCAAGACGCCATTTCGTTTGACTCTCGCTTGTAAGGTCTCGCAATAGACTGCATGAAAAGCTAGAGGCAATTCCACTGTGATTTGTCACTCCCTTGTTTTTGTTTTTTTTCCAAGGGGGGAAATGGTTTCTGTTTGTATCTTCCACTGTTCCTTCAGGGTTTATTCTCTGCTGTGTGTGGCATTGTTTTTTTTTACTTTAATTCCTTTAATTTTCAGGATACAGCATGGAGAATAACAGGGTTGGGAGGGACTCTTGAGGCCTTCTAGTCTAACCCCCTGCTCAAGCAGGAAACCTGCCTATATCACTTCAGACAGATAGCTGTCCAATCTCTTCTTAAAAACCTCCAGTGATGGAGCACCCACAACTTCTGGAGGCAAGTTATTCCACTGATGAATTGTTCTCACTGTCAGGAAATTTCACCTTCATTCTAGGAAGTTAGGTGATAAGTTTATTTAACTTAATTTAGAACAGAATAGAATAGAATAGAGAATATAATTAGAATAGAATAGAATAGAATAGAGAATAAAATAGAATAGAGAATTGTCAGAAACTGGAACTTTCTGGTGTTGCTATGCAGTTTACAAACTTGTGGGGATTTGGAGACAAACTGTTAAGTTTGCATGAAGAGTCAGATGCGAAGAGCTTCAGTGAAGAGTTTATTAAGTGACTACAGCTCGAATGGACCCGAGTTGGCTGGGCTACGGCTGCTTCTTATAGCCAGCAGCCGTAGTTGCCAGCCAATCAGAGTGCAGGGTTTTCCCGCACTATTTAAACCAATCCTATTTGACATTTTACAAGAACAATTCAAACTAAACCAATGACATTCAAACCTACATACATAACAATTGTCTCCCTAAAAGTAGGAAAAGGTGAGCTTGCCTGCCACCGGTTTCTGCCATTATGTCCCAAAGGTGCTTTTTCAAAAGGTAAACTGGACTTTCTTGTTTTTTCTTTTGAAGACGTTTCGCTTCTCATCCAAGAAGCTTCTTCAGCTCTGACTGAATGATGCAGCATGGAAAGATTTATATTCTTTGCAGTCATTTGGTTGTTAGCACTCTCTCTGAGAGTCATTGAGGCCACTTGAAGGTTTATCTTTGCTCTCAGAGTCACCTGAATAGCACAAACAGATGTGGAGCCTTCTTGGCACTGCTAAAAGGACTGCATTGCAAACAGGAGAAAGGTGGTGTCGTATCCCTCCCCATCTGTTGAAAGCGGGCTGTTCAGTTATAAGGTAGATGGCCTCTTTGACCTCTCTTTCTAATGCCTAGCCCTAACCCTATTCTATTCTATTCTATTCTATTCTATTCTATTCTATTCTATTCTATTCTATTCCATTCTTTATTCTATTCGTCCTATTCTATTCTATTCTTTATTTTATTCTATTCCTTATTCTATTCTATTTTCTAATCTATTCTATTCTATGCTATTCCATTCCATTCCATTCCATTCCATTCCATTCTTCATTCTATTCATCCTATTCTATTCTCTATTCTATTCTATTCTATTCTATTCTATTCTATTCTATTCTATTCCATTCCATTCTTTATTCTATTCATCCTATTCTCCTATTCTTTATTCTATTCTATTCCTTATTCTATTCTATTCCTTATTCTATTCTATTCATCCTATTCTATTCTATTCTATTCTATTCTGCTCCACTCCATTCCACATAGTCTATTCTATTCCCTATTCTATTCTAATCTTTGCAGTGGTTAAAATGCAGTTCTGCAGGCTACTTCTGCTGACTGCCAGCTGCCAGCAGTTCAGCAGTTTGATTCTGAACTGGCTCAGGGTTGACTCAGCTTTCCATCTTTCTGAGGTTGGTAAAATGAGGACCAAGATTGTTGAGGGCAGTATGCTGACGCTGTAAACCACTTAGAGACAGTTGTAAACCACTATGAAGTGGTATATAAGTCCAAGTCCTATTGCTGTTGCATTGCATTGCATTCTATTCTATTCTACTCTATTCTAATTCTCCCCTTTTGGCCTTAAACCCCAAGCAAGGAGTTATGGGGAAGAAATAAAAGACTCTACGCTGGATGTCAGCAGAAGTGAGCAATCTGTGCTGAAAACATGGCCTGTTTATATTTCCAGGCAGCATGGAAAGTAGATTTTCTATTACAATAGTTTTTGCAATATCATATAAATGGGCTCTCAGTAGGACATTTGCATTGAATCATACCTCGACAGCTGCCTGTAACACAGCAAAAGAAAAGGAAGCCTTTTCAAAAGCAGGAATCCTTTTTGACTTGCAATGCAAGTAGAGTCTCCTTCTCTTTGTTTACGGATTGCTCTTCCGTGTGAGTGCATTTTGAACAAACCTTGATTAAGCCGTAATCTGGGAAGAATGACATTATAAGGCTGTCACTGACTTAAGTCTAGCGCAACTTGCAAACCATCATATGTTGCTTGAGCCTTCATGTTTGGAGTCAGGGGTGGTCTGCTGCTGGTTCACACCAGTTCTAGTGAACTGGTAGTTAAGATTAGGCGCAATTCGGCGAACTGGCAAATCCCACCACTGGCTGGACCCACCCCTACCCATTTTTCGGCCTGTTTTTGGGGCCATATTCAGGCTGTCAACTCATAAAACATTTTGTATACACGTTTAATAGTTGACAACAGAAAGAACGGGGGGAGTTTCAAAGAGCAGGCAGCAGTGTGGAATCGAAAGTACATTCCATTCATATTTTCTTCAAAGACTGATTAGATGACTGAAGCTTCTGCCATGGAAAAATCTAATTGGAGAGCATGATTGATGACTCATGGCTGTGGACGTTTTTTGTTGGATGATTCACCTAGAGGGGTGGGTGGCAAAACAGGATCAAGGGTGACAGTGAATTACATATCTCAGAGTCAGCTACCCCCAGGCTAATGCCGGACATAGAATGTTAAAGTCTAATAAATCCTTTTTAATTTTGGGAGTGTGGCTTGAGGCTCATGATTTAATTGGAGTATCTGCCAGAATCCTGACACAGGCCACTTTCCAGGCCTGAAAAATGGCCCAAAAATGGCCTGAAAAAACGGTCTAAAAATGGCCCCCAAAACAGCCATGAAACACCCTTAGTCCTTCTTTTCATTAAACTACACATATCCAGTTCCAGCAACTGTTTATCATATGTTTTAGTCTCCAGGCCTCTAATCATCTTTGTTGCTTTTCTCTGTACTCTTTTTAGAGTCTCCACATCTTTTTGTGGTCATCAAAAATGGATGCAAATGGATGCACGGTCATCAAAAATGGATGCAATATTTCGAGCATGATCTTACCAAGGCCTCATAAAGTGGTATTAATTTTTCTCATGATCTTGATTCTATCCCTCTATAAATGCAACCCAGAACTGTGTTGGCTTTTATGGCGGCTGCAGCACACAGCTGGCTCATATTTAAATCATTGTCCACCGGGACTCCAAGATTCCTCTCCCAGTTACTACTATTGAGCCAAGTACCACCTATACTACATGAGTGTGTTTGGTTTTTCTTGCCTAAACGTAGGTAAGAGATTTTAGGTAATATAAACTCTTTCTCCAAATAATGCCTGCAGGGGTGGCATTCAAAAATCCCAGCAACCGGTTCTCTGCCCAGCTTCTGAGTGGGCGTGGCCAGAGTGGGCGTGGCCTACTGGAACTTTCAGGAGGGCCATTTTTTGCCTTCCCCAGAGTCCAGAGGCTTCCCTTGGGCCGCTGGGGGGGGGGTGAAAACAGGTTCCCCTGGGCTCCAGAGGCCCTCCGGAACCTAGAAACAGGCCCGTTTCCAAACTTCTGGAACCTCTGGAAGGGCAATTTTTCACCCTCCCAGAGCATCCGCGCAGACCCTGCACTTATCTGCATCCAAAACAGGTCATGTGGAGACTCCTGGGAGAGAAGGGGCAGCCAGTCAGTTCAACTATCAGTTCAGTGAACCAGGTGTGAATTTAGCATCCAGTTTGGCCGAACTGGCCCAAATGGCTGAATCCCATCCCTGAATTCTTATCAATGCTGGGTAATTAAAGATTTTTGCAGGATTCTAACGGAGCAAAACACATTTGTGTCTTTTCAAATGTACCTGTTTAGACTTTAAATACAAAATTGTCTCATTTTTAAACAGCTCCTCGGGAACAGAATCAGGAATGTATGTTGGAGGTTAATGGGAGGTCATACCTTTTAAAGCTACGCCAAGAACTGTAATACGTGTTTGCTTTAAAAAAATAATTGAGAAAAAGACCTCGGAGGACTAATCAATACAAAAGGCAGTTGCTGTGGAACCTGTACTTGGAAACTTGACATATATGCGTTCCTTAACAGAAGAGGACAATAGTGATTTATGCTAACCAAATATTAGAGTGTGTGTATAAATACATTTTGGTTAAGGTTGCACAACAACGCAAACTAAGCTAAAGTGAAACTATGCTAGATTGAAGTCAGATGTGCGGTGGAAAACTGAATGGTTGCTTGAGTTGGTTGTCCAAGTACAAATTGCAATGACCCCAAAATTAAAATGTATATCACAAGTGTCTCTGGAGTTTCTCAGTCATCCAGGTCACAGTTGTCCCAAAAGTGCTTTTTTTCCCCAAGAGGCCACTGGGCTTTCTGGTTTTTCCTTGAAGACATTTTGCTTCTCGTCCAAGAAAAACTGGTTTGAAAAAGAGGTCAAAGAGGTCATCTAGGTGAACGGCCCTCTTTCAATAGAGGGGAAGGAATATGACCTCATCTATCTCCAGTCTACATCACAGTCCTTTCAGCAGTTCTAAGAAGGCTTCACACCCATTTGCACCACTCAGGTGACCCAGAGGACACAGATAAATCTCCGAGTGGCCTCAACTGCTCTCTAAAAAGGATGCAACTGACCTGCTCTGACTGGATGGTGAGGAATGGAAGGATTGATGCTCCTTGCAGACAGCTGGTCATTTGCATCCTTTTAGAGAGTCGTTGAGGCCACTTGGAGGTTTGTCTATGTCCTCAAGGTCACTTGAATAGTGCTCCTGCTTCCTGTAGACTGCACTATTCCAGGAGCACCACTCAGGTGACCCTGAGGATACAAAGAAACCTCCAAGTGGCCTTGATGACCCTGTAAAAGGATGCAAATGACCAGCTGTCTGCAAGGAATATAAATATTTCCGTTCCCTGCCATCCAGTCAGAGCTGAAGAAGCTTCTCGGATGAGAAGTGAAATATCTTCAAGGAAAACCAAGAAAGTCCAGTTGCCTCTTGAAAAAAGCACCTTTGGGACAACCATGACCTGAATGACTGAGAATTTCTATAGACACCATGTGACCTCAAATATTTTGCATTCTAGTGCTGAAATTTGCAACGTAAAATTGAGTTGTCTGTTTTGCTATTGGCTCCTGTTGCAGATACTGATGGATCCACACCATCGAATGAAACCTTCAGTTTATATTTATTTCTTTGTTTGTTTTTATTTCATGGCTTTTTATTTTTACAGTTAACTCAAGGTGACAAACATATCCAACACACATTCCTCCCCCGTTTCTCCCCACAACAAACATGTATGTGAAGTGAGTTGGGCTGAGAAAGAATGACTGGCCCAAAGTCAAGCAGTTGGGTTTCATGACTAAAGGCGGGCTAGAACTCCCAGTCTCCTGATTGGCCCAAAGTCACCCAGCTGGCTTTCAGACCTAAGGCAACACTAGAATTCACAATCAACTCCTGGTGATTGGTGCAAAGTCACCAATCTGGCTCGCTCTTAAGGCGGGACTAGAACTCAGAGTCTCCTGGCGATTGGCCCAAAGTCACCCAGCTGGCTTTTATGGTTAAGGTGGGACTTAAAGTCACACTCTCTTGTTTTTCTGCCTTGTGCTTTAACCACTAGACCAAACTGTCTATTTGTTAACAGTTGCTAAATTTTGTACTGTTGCTTGGTGCTGTTTTTGTCCTTTTGAGTTCAGACTGGCTGACCGGGTTTACACACCTTGGACTTGGCTAAAGTTTAGGGTTCAAATCAGTGGTGGGATTCAAAAATGTTTACTATCGGTTCTGTGGGTGTGCCTTGGTGGGCGTGGCAGGGGAAAGATACTGCAAAATCCCCATTCCCTCCCCACCCCACTAACCTGCTTTTCAGCTCCGTTCTCCTGTGCAGGGCAACCAAAGAAGACCCAGCCGATCAGCTGGGACTTGGGAGGCAGAGAATAGATGGGGGCAGGGCCAGTCAGAGGTGGTATTTGCTGGTTCTCCTAACTACTCAAAATTTCTGCTACTGGTTCTCCAGAACTAGTCAGAACCTGCTAAATACCACCTGTGGTTCAAATCCACAATTTTTTCATGTAGTGCATTACAGCAGCAGCCCTGAAAATTGGAAAGGAAATTGTTCCAAATTTTTCCATAAATCCAGCTTTCACATCCAGCTAAAAATTGCGATAATTCACGAGTTGCATTACGGGTCAAGGTGCCCGCAAGGACATATCAGCCATGAAAACCTAGCAAGAGGCTTTCTGATTAAACACCATCATTTGAGACAGGCCAAAATTGCTGTTCCACAAGACAAAATGATTTCATTCATTTTGGAATAACCGAGATCTTTCAAAGATCTTCGTTGACCTCCATGTTGGGCTTCTACACCTGAGTTAGAGACAGGTCTAAAGGCATGAAGATTGTGTGGTTCTTAACATGCACAGCTGCATTCAAGGTCAATGAAGGATGAGACTATGACGTGAACAAAAATACAGGTAGTCCTCGAATTATGACCATAATGGAGCTTGCCCATTACGGTCATAAGTCATGGCAGTCATAAAGCAAGTTGTCACATGACCAACCAGATTTTACAACCTTTTATTTTTAACAGATAACAGATAATCAGAGTTGGAAGGGACCTTGTTAGGTCATCTAGTCCAACCCCCTGCCCAAGCAGGAGACCCTACACCATTTCTGACAGGAGTCGTTAAGTGAGTATGTAGTTGCTAAGTGAATATTGCAATTGTTAAATGAACCCATTGTTCTGTATGAGGAGTTTTTGGCCAAAACTTAAACTAAATAGAGGTTTTGTAAATCATGGGCACAGGATGCTACCAACGGTCATAAATGCAAAATGCAGTCATATGACACGGGTGGGGAAGGGCTCCATTTTAACTTTGAATGGTTGTTAAGCAAATAGTCATAAGTTGAGAACTACCTGTAAGTTGTCCCCATGAGAGCTGTTAAGTTCCAGTAGAAATTAAGTTAAATGGAATTTTAAAATTAATTAAATAATAAATAAATTAAATTGAATTAAAAAATTAAATTGAAAAATTAACTAACTAAGCTAAACTAAACTAAAGGAAAACCCTGCACTCTGATTGGCTGGCAGCTACGGCTGCAGGCTATAAGAGGCAGCCGTAGCCCAGCCAAGTCGGGTCCATTTGAGCTGTAGTCACTTAATAAACTCTTCACTGAAGCTCTTCGCGTCTGACTCTTCATGCAAACTTAACAACAATCATCTCCAGGAAAGAAATTATAGCCAAGGTCAGTGGTGGGTTTCAAAGAGGTTTACCACTGGTTCGGTGGGTGTGGCTTGGTGGGCACACTTTGTGCACGCGCAGAGTCTTTCCAACTCGCTTCATGCAATCCTGCACTCTCCATTTGCAGATGATACAACAGTGATGGGACTCATCTCTGGGGGTGGGTGGGATGAGTCTGCCTACTGAGGTGAGGTAGACCAGTTGCTTTCATGGTGTGGAGGCAATACCTTGGTCCTCAACACCAATAAGACCAAGAAGCTTAGAGTGGATTATAGAAGGAACAGATCAGACCTCCAGCCCTTGCTTATCAATGGAGACCGAGTGGAGCAAGTAGCCAGTTTTACATTTCTGGGTGTTACCATAAAAGAGGACCTGACCTGGGGTGCTCACATTGCAGCCCTGGTCAAAAGGGCCCAGCAGAGATTATACTACCTGAGACTTCTCAGGAAACAACAGCTGAATGAAAAACTGCTGGTGACCTTCTACCGCTGCACCATAGAGAGCATTTTAACTTACTGCACCTCTGTATGGTTTGCCAATTGCACAGGGGCAGATAGACCAGCGCTCCAGAGGGTTAACGTCATTGCCCAGAGGATCATGGGTTGCCCTCTCCCCTCTTTGGAAGAGCTTTATAGCTCCCACTGCCTTAAGAAAGTTCAAAACATACTCAAAGATCCATCTCATTTGGGAACCCTTTTTTTTAACTATTACCATCTGGCAGACGGTACAAGGATAATAATAAAAACAAGCACAAATAGGCTGAAAAACAGCTTCTATCCCAGGGCAGTAGCTCTTTTGAATTCTGCTGTATAGTGCAGTGTTGGCGGGCTGTCAAGGTTTTCAATTCAATGTGTGGAGTGTGAAGGATGTGTGTTTGTGTTTATTTTCATGGTCATGATGTGCACTGAAGATGGTGTTTGATTTCGTTGTACGAGGGGCAATGACAATCAAGTAAACTAACTGTGTCTTCAACAGCTGACATGCAACAACCTGCTGTGCCATGCAAAGCAGCTGCACTTCAAAAGCCGGCAATAAAGGTCAGAATGGGAGCCCGGGCTGACTGGTGGGCCCAACTGCAGATTGTCGGAGGAAACTGGTTCGCTCCCAGATGATCTTTGGAGCTACCGGTTCGGTCAAACCGGCCCGAACTGGTAGAATCCCACCCCTGGCCATGGTATAAAGAACTCAGCACTCATCTAGATGGAGCTAGGTTGGAGGTGCAATGCTAATGCCACATTTAACCTGGCTAAAAAGGCTTCTCGCTTTAGCTCACTTCAATTTTATTTATTTATTTATATTTGGACTTGTATGCCGCCCCCTCTCCCGAAGGACTCGGGGCAGCTCACAACTAAAATACGAACAATAAATAATTTAAAAAACAATTAAATCCAAACAAGCCCAAATAAACTAAAACCCAATTGAAAACACTCCCCCTCCAAAAAGTCAGTCCAGCCCGGCGCGCTCAAACAGCCAGGTTTTTAGATCGCGGCAGAAGGAGCAGAGATCAGGAGCCAAACGGAGCTCCAAGGGTAGTTGGTTCCACAAGGCAGGAGCCACTACAGAATAGGCCCTCCCCAGGGGCACTGCCAGCCGACACCGTCTTGCGGATGGCACCCCAAGGAGTCCCCATCTGTGCGCACGCACAGGGCGATCAGCATTCGATGTCGGCAGGAGGCGCTCCCGCAAATACCCCAGACCCAAGCTATGTAGGGCTTTGAATGTTATTAATAACATTTCTATTTACAAAGGAACGGCTTTGCATTTCAGCAGGTTTGGCTCTACGGCATGCCAGCCTGTAGTCGTGGACTGCTCAATTGTCTCCTCCCAGCTGCTCTGCTGGAGCTATCAGTGACAAATAGGCGCCAGTCTGATGTCCACAGACCTTTAACGTAGCTAGCCATCTCGCCGATCCCTTTGAGAGCGTGCCAAGTTTTGCAAAACGCGGGAAAAGAAGCAAGACAGATGAAATCCATGGAATGAAAGACAAGGGAAACAAAAACCTAACAAAATGTAGTTGACGCCAACGCCATGCAAGATACTTTTCTAGCGGTAGAAGAGAACCTGTGTAGCTCAGGGTTGAAATGAGGGGTGCTTGGTGCTCTCTGAGCTTGGTTGTTTTCTTGCAAATGAATCATTATCCAACTGGACGGCCTCATCAGTGGCAGAAGAGCCTTGGTGGTGCAGGCTGTTAAATGCCTGCTCTTAAGATCCAGCTGTCTACAATTACTAGTAGGCTCGAATCCCACCAGGCTCAAGGTTGACTCAGCCTTCCATCCTCTCGGGGTAGGTAAATTGAGGACCCAAGATTGTTGGGGGCAATAAGCTGACTTTGTAAAAATGCCGCTTAGTAATAAGCAGGCATATACAATGGAATGAAGGCTATTGCTGAGCACACTGGGTTGTATCCCAAAAATTGTAAGCCGCCCTGAGTCTCCGGAGAAGGGCGGCATATAAATGTAATTAAAAAATAAATAAAAATAAAAGAATTCTAGTTGAATATTACCTAGTTGGGTAATAAAATGTCTGCAAGAAAACAACCAAGTTCAGAGAGCACCAAGCACCTTATACTCCTCCTCCTGCTCCTCCTGCTCCTCCACCCTGCAAACCCCACTCCCTTCTAGCACTGATGATGTTACCTAGTTGGGTAATGAAACGACTGCAAAAAAACATCAAGCTCAGAGAGCACCAAGGACCCTACGCCACCATTCCTCCTCCTCTTCCTTCTCCTCCTCCTCCTTCTCCCTGCAAACCCCACTCCCATCTAACACTGATGATGTTACCTAGTTGGGTAATGAAATGTCTCCAGGAAAATAAGCAAGTCCAGAGAGCACCAAGGCCTCCACAAATCCTTTTCCGTTTTTCAAGCCATCCTTCTTTCTACAATGCCCCTAAACTATTCTATTGTCTTCGGTTCTTGAAATCTCTCTCCTGTCTCTCTTTTTGTGGATCTCATCAACTCCATCCAACCATGACCTTCAGTCATATATAACACTTGTATTTCCTTCAGACTGCTTATTCACTTTTCTAGAGGTATTCCGTCTCTATTTTGGCCTGACCCTATTTCTTCCTGTTTTATACACACAGACCATTTTGTCACTATATACAACTTGGCTTCATGATCCCACTGACATATGCAACTTTAACTTCCATACATCACAGTAAACCTCTCCTCCACCTTTCCATTTATGTTTGTGGGTGCCTTATTTCCATCCTATACCTTTCTTCCTTTTAATATTTTGCTTGGCACAGAAAATAAAGCCCTTTTCATAATAGCACCCATCTTTTGCAGGAAATATTTTAGGTCACCTTCCCTCAATCCAGATGTCTGTGCGGTGACTACAGGCAGTTGTCTAACAACCACAATCGGGCCTAGGATTTTCATTGCTAAGCACTGTTACTTGTTAACTCAGTTGTGCCCAAATTTTTATGACTTTTTTTTTTAACTGCTGAACAAAACGAATCTCTGCAGTTAAATGAATGGTGTGGCCGTTAAGCAAATCCAGCTTCTTCCTGTTGGAAGTAAAATCTGATCCAGGTCCAAGCCGGGAAAAAGATGCAGGAGAAAATGAATTTGGAGGCAAGCTGCAGTTGGAAAGGAGGTCTCCATTTATTTAGGGATCCGACGTGAAGGGACACAGCAATCGGTTCTGGGGCAGTTGACAAAGCAGTCAGGTGAGTGGATGGGGTTTTATGTGGTTCTAGAGTTCTTTGTGATTTAGTTTAGTTTAGTTTACTTTATTGTCATTGCACCTCGTACAATGAAATCAAACACCATCTTCAGTTCACATAATGACCATGAAAATAAACACAAACACACATCCTTCACGCTCCACACATTGAATTGAAAACCCCCAGCACCGCACCAACACTGCACTATACAGTAGAATTCAACAGAGCTACTGCCCTGGGATAGAAGCTGTTTTTCAGCCTATTTGTCCTTGTTTTTATTATCCTGTACCGTCTGCCAGATGGTAATAGTTTTAAAAAAAGGGTGCTCAGGATGAGATGGATCTTTGAGAATGTTTTGAGCTTTCTTAAGGCTGTGGGAGCTATAAAGCTCTTCCAAAGAGGGGAGAGGGCAACCCATGATCCTCTGGGCAATGATGTTAACCCTCTGGCGTGCTGTCCTATCTGCCCCTGTGCAATTGGCAAACCCTACACAGGTGCAGTAAGTTAAAATACTCTCTATGGTGACGCGGTAGAAGGTCACCAGGAGTTTTTCATTCAGTTGTTGTTTCCTGAGAAGTCTCAGGTAGTATAATCTCTGCTGGGCCCTTTTGACCAGGGCTGCAATGTGAGCACCCCAAATCAGGTCCTCTTTTATGGTAACACCCAGAAACGTAAAACGGGCCACTTGCTCCACTCGGTCTCCATTGATAAGCAAGGGCTGGATGTTTGATCTATTCCTTCTATAGTCCACTATAAGCTCCTTGGTCTTATTGGTGCTGAGGACCAAGTTATTGTCTCCACACCACGAAAGCAACCGGTCCACCTCATCTCGATAGACAGACTCATCCCGCCTGGAGATGAGTCCCACCACTGTTGTATCATCTGCAAATTTAGCAATAGTGTTAGATAGCATTTAGATGCCCAGGTTGGTTGTGAAATGTACTTTAATCTGTGCTTCTCTTTTAGTATTCAAATTATTGTTGCCTGACTCCCATTGTGGCTGGGAGGCCAGGCCTTCTCCTTGGAGCTGGGTGGGGAAGGTAGATTTTAGGTGTCTTTTGTCTCTCTGCTTTTTAGATATAGATAACATTTATTGTCATTTTTTACTGTGGGCACACTGGCAGACATTAAAAATGAAATTCTGTTGCTTGCTTTCAAAAGGCTACACATACATAACACACATATACACATGCTACATACATGTCTGTCTGTCTGTCTGTCTGTCTGTCTCAATCTCTCTCTCTCTCTCTCTGGCTGCCAGAAATAAGAGAGGGTCAAATTATTCTACAAAGCACCAGAAGGCAAGACAAGAAACAATCGATGGAAACTAATCAAGGAGAGAAGCAACCTGGAATTGAAGAGAAACTTCCTAACAGGGAGGACAATTAACCAGTGGAATGGCTTGTGTTAAGGACTGAGTATCCTTCTGCGGATATAGCATAGAACTGCATTGGCTTTTTCAGTGGCTGTCTGTAGTTACGAAAAGGGTGAAAACGGAACTTTGTGAGCAATCCTTATATTTACAACTTTTGCAGATCTGTAAAACAAAGGCCATCTGAAATAAGCTCATAAGCAAGGCTGTCAACTCATAAAATATTTCCATGGTCTTTTTAGTGTTGCCAACAGAAAGGGAGGGGGGGAGAGGGGTTTGAAAGAGCAGTGCGGCAGCTTGGAAATCAAAAGTGCATTCCATAAATAGTTTTTCAAAGATAGTCACTAGGTGACTGAAGTTTCTGCCGTGCAAAATTCTAACTGGAGAACATGATTGATGACTCTTGGCTATGGATGTGTCCCATTGGAGAATATGAATTACGATACACCCAGGGGGTGGGGGAAAACCAGGGTCAAGGGTGACAATGAATTATGTGCCTCAGAGTCAGCTACGCCCAGGCAGTGATGGACATGTTAACTCCCAATAAATCCTTTTGAAGTTTTGGAAGTTTGGCTGGAGACTCATGATTTAATTGGGGTAATTGCCAGAACCCTGACAAAGTAGCTTTTTCACTTGGCAACTGCTCTGCTGAATAATCAAATGGGAAAACCCAATTGTGGGGGCGAAACAAAAACTATCTGTACATGACCACGTCTTCTGATTCTTGGGAATCAGAATACATGGTCATCTACAACAAATAGAGGATGGAGGTTCAGAGAAGTCAGAGAAGATGGGCTTTCAATCACAAATTCTGTTAGATATCACAAATTCTTGGAAGATATTTCCATATTTTTTAAATCCACCTATTGCATTAATACCTCTACATTTACAGACTATAGACTTCAATAAAACTCTATAAATTGAGCATTAATTGCTTTAATATCTCTATAAATTATTCCTGTAAAATCCATTATTAAGGGTTTTATTGCACTCTGTTTCAATTGTTTCAAATGTGTGGCAAGAGGTTTTTGTTTCCTGCTAGTTCCCAGTAGATCTGTTTAATGCACTTTAATTAATATTCAGTGCTCAATGCATTTAATTGCTCAAAATTCAGTTTGGTGGATCTAAAGACGTGGTACAATCAAGATCAAGTGAGGTACTAATACACTCTGTAAAGCCTTAGTAAGACCACACCTAGAGTACTGAGGTAAACACACAGGGTCTTACGAAAAAGCCAACCAATCTGCAAACATCAACTCCATCAACCAATCAAGAAGTAACCACACAGCCAACCAGCCCGCTTACAGCAGAGCCAGCACACCACACCTCCCCACCAGTATTTATAGAGAGACGGCACCTCCGATCACGCTTTGCTCGCACAAGCACGAAGCCGAAAGCACCAGCCTGAAGATGGCAAGTGGGACCTTGTCAAAATGTCACCAAGATACTCTCAATCTTACATGGGAAAAGACCCAAACACGTCAAGACCTGCATACCTGTACCCGTGAAAATCTACGAAAGCAAATATACATATAGATATATACACATTATTTTACTCACTCTGGGCTTTCTGATTTAATGTTTTTAGCTATTTCTTTTGTTTTCTCTAGCTCTCCACTGGAATTGGATGGCCAATACATTTAAAGAGTTAAATATTCTGCCTTTACTTTTGCTCATCTCGACACGGCATAGACTTTGAACGCTGCCACCTATTTTACACCACGTTTCGTACAAGCTTCTTTAGAGTGGCAGTCCCAAGCTGAATTCTCAGCTCGCATTCAGCCAATTTCAAATTACTCCCAGGATATGCCTAAATTACTCCTTGGAGCTCATTACTCCCCCAGTTTAAGACACCTCTGAGCTAGAGTAACAGAATCCTTAAAGGCTGGTAGCATTTTTCTTCCTTCCTTCCTTAACCAATGAGAGTTAACGCAGAGTCGGTTTGAGTTTCTTTCTAATATTCTCTTCCGAACCTTGGCTTAAATCACGTTTTGCTAATTGCCGCGGCCTATCTTCTCTAGTTCTTTTTTGTGGCTTTTTGCTATGCAGCCACCAAGAAATGGCAAGGTTATATGTTAGACCAAGAAAAACAAACTTCCTGGAGGAATGAGAAACTACTTACAGGTCTTACAGACTGACAGAGTTGGAAGGGACCTTGTAGGTCATCTAGTCCAACCCTCTGCCCAAGCAGGAGAACTTATACTATTTGAGATAAATGCCTGTCGTAAAAAACTCCGGTGATGAAGCACCCACAACTTTTGAAGGCAAACTATTCCACTGATTAAATGTTCTCACTGTTAGGAAGTTTGTCTTTAATTCCAGGTTGCCTCTCTCCTTGATGAGTTTCCATCCATTGTTTCTTGTCTTACCTTCAGATGCTTTGGAAAATAAGTTGACCCCCTCTTCTTTGTGGCAGCCCCTCAAATACTGGAATACTGCTATCATGTCACCCCTAATTCTTCTTTTCGCTAGACCAGCCAAATCCAAATCCTGCAGCCATTCCTCATATGTTTTGGTCTCCAGGCCTTTAATCATCTTAATTGCTCTTCTCTGCACTTTTTCCAAAGTCTCAACATCCTTTTTGTATTTTTGGTGACCAGAACTGGATACAATATTCCCAGTATGGTCTCTCCTGTGCAGTACAGGTAGTCTTCAACTTACAAAAGTTTATTTGGTGACTGTTCGAAGCAGTGGTGGGATTCAAATTTTTTTTACTACCAGTTCTGTAGGCGTGGCTTGGTGGGTGTGGCAGGGGAAGGATACTGTAAAATCCCCATTCCCTCCCCACCCCACTAACCTGCTTTCCAGCTCCGTTGTCCTGTGCAGGGCAACCAAAGAAGACCCAGCCGATCAGCTGGGACTCAATCGGAGACAGACGAGATAGGAGCGGGGCCAGTCAAAGGTGGTATTTGCTGATTCTCTGAACTACTCAAAATTTCCGCTACCGGTTCTCTAGAACTGGTCAGAACCGGCTGAATACCACCTCTGGTTCGAAGTTTATTTATTTATTTGATTTGATTTGTCAATTGCTTACAAGCAGGGGTGGGATTCTACCAGTACGCACCTATTCTCTAGAACCGGTTGTTAACATTCTAAGCAGTGCAGAGAACCGGTTGTTAGAAGAAATTACTGGCCTAATCCTGTAAGGAAGGCAGGAAGGAAACATTCTGGTGTTGCTTACAGAAACTGCCTCTCCGTTAACCCTTATTACATTCTTGGCAGGACTAGACTTCCTGTCTCAGGAACGTCTCTGGAGTCTTTTTCCCCTCCCTTGCTGGTACTTTGCTTGTGTGGGGTGACCATTCAAAGTTACAATGGCACTGAAAAAAGTGAAAAAAGTTGCAGCATCCCCACAGTCATGAGAGGCCAGGCGAGGAAATGCGTGCCTCGATGTGAGTGATATTGAGTTGGCCACACCCAGCCAATAACATGACCACCAAGCCATGTTCACCCAGTCACATGATCACCAAGCCACACCTACCACCTAAGCCATGCCCACAGAACCGGTTGTTAAAAAATTTGAATCCCACCCCTGCTTACAAGATAACAGGTAGAAGAATAGACTCAAGTATGAATACAGGAAATAGGTACGAATAAATGGGGACAATAGGACAGGGACGGTAGGCACAATGGTGCACTTATGCACGCCCCTTACAAAGATACAGAAAAGAATGACTTACTGTATGAATTATGACCATTTTTCAAACTTAGGACCATTTCAGCATCCCCCTGGTCATGTGATCAATATACAGACACTTGGCAACTGACTCATACTTATGACGGTTACAGTGTCCTGGGGTCATGGAACCCTCCTTGGTGACCTTCTGGTAAGCAGTGGTGAAGCCAGATTCACTTAACAACTGTGTTACTAACTTAACACCTGCAGGGGGATTCACTTAACACTAGCCAGCAAGAACACCTGCAGATTCACTTCATAAGACGGAGAAAACTCACTTAACAGGTGCCTCACTTGGCTACAGAAATTTTGGGCTCACTTGTGGTTGCAAGTCAAGGACTACACTGGTGAGACCACGCTTGGAAAATATTGTGTCCAGTTCTGGTGACCACGATACAAAAAGAGATGTTGGGATTCCAGAAAGAGTGCAGAGAAGAAGAACCAAGATGATTAGGGGACTGGAGGCTAAAACTTATGAAGAACAGTTGCAGGAATTGGGTAGGTCTAGTTTAATGAAGAGAAGGATTAGGGGTGACATGATAGCAGTCTTCCAATATCTCAGGGGCTGCCCCAAAGAAGAGGGAGTCAAGCTATTCTCCAAAGCACCTGAAGGCAGGTCAAGAAGAAATGGGTGGAAACTAACCGAGGAGAGAAGCAACTTAGAACTAAGGAGAAATTTCCTGACAGAACAATTAATCAATGGGAACAACTTGCCTCCAGAAGTCGTGAATGCTCCAACACTGGAAGTTTTTTAAAAGATGTTGGATTACCCTTTGTCTGAAGTGGTGTAGGGTTTCCTGACTAAGCAGGGGGCTGGACTTGAAGACCTCCAAGGTCCCTTCCAACTCTATTATTCTATTCTATTCTATTCTATTCTATTCTATTCTATTCTATTCTATTCTCTATTCTATTCTATTATTTGTCTCTACCTGACTCTGTGGTTTCTTCCCCAAACCCCAAAAACTTTAACCTTAGACTGTCTACTATTGACCTCACTCCTTTCCTAAGTAGGGGGTGTGCATAAGCGTACCAACATGCCTATCGTCTCTGTCCTATTATTTCTTTTTTTATTCATATCCATTTCATGTATTCATAAACAGGTTTACACTTATACCTGTTATCTAATACTTGCTTGACAAATAAAATAAAATAAATACATACATGCATACATACATACATAAAATTCTATCCTATCCTATCCTATCCTATCCTATCCTAATTAGGGGGCTGGAAGCCAGAACATAAAATGAACAGTTGTGGGAATGAGGTGTTGTGGCCTGTCGGATGCTGGCCCCTCCAGCAGCCAAATCAGATGAGGAGGAGGAGTCAGCGCCAGCATCAAGGCAACCTGGGAGCTCTGAGGGGAAAGAGGGAATGGAGCTGACAGAGAGAGAGAGAGACAGAGACAGAGCCTGGGCTGTCCATCAGCCCTCAGATGGAGAGTCAACAGCCCCCAGGTCTGGAGGTGACTGATGAGGAAGAAGAGGAACAACTGGGCCCAGTGCCTGACATGCGGATGTGCAGAAGGCAGAGGAGAGGAGAGCAGTGGAAATCTATGGGCTGGTTCTTGGGTCGGAAGAGCCACCACTGCTAGCGAGGCCCCACCCTAGCTCTGGGGATAAAAGGCAGGGGCCGGAGATGAATAAGCATGGCATACAACTATTCATCTCCCTGCCGGACAGACTTGTTTGCCTGCAGTGAGAGAGAAACTTTTTCCTGGGGCTGCTGGCATTCCTAATAAAGGAATCTTTTGAGTTCACATCAGGGGGTTTGTTGTATAAAAAATAGTAAAGGTTCTTCTGTCATAGTCAGGGAGGGTGGACTATAAACCTCCAAGGAATCTTCCAACTCTGTTATTCTGTTATTAAATGAGGACTAGCTGCATTTCCAATTTTATTGGTCAGATAAAAAGGGATCTTCCCAGGAGAATGAAAATACTTATTAGCATTCAGGGAAGAATAAATATAGTGAAAATGTTTATGGCTGTAAAATTGATATTCATCACAAGATTGTTGCCTATGCTAATCTATTTAGATAGTTTAAATTTTGATTGACAAGTTAATGATAAATTTTCATGGAATGGAATCAAATACCAAGGATTTTTATTTTATTTTAAAGCTACGGTTTGCTTATGCTAATCAAGATTCTGATCTTCTCTATTTCAACTATATACTTGGGTCTAGTTGTTAATGTCAGTAATAAAATAGAATAAATATCATTTTTTTGTGGGGTATATTCGCTTACAGACTCAGCCAGGAAGTTATTATCAGGGACTCTTGAAACCATAGCAAGAATCTGGCTAATTATAGGGAAATCCCTGTGATTACCTATAATATTAATTATGGATAATTCAAGTGGTCTTTGACTTACAACCTGTTGTGGCCCACCAGCGGCCAACGAGGCTAGAGGCGGACTCAGACAGTGACGAGGTTGGGGAGGAACATGGGCCAGTCCTGGAGTCTGGGGAAGGCTCTGACGAGGGCTCTGCGTCAGAGGCAGAGATGGGGCCACGGCCGTCTGACAGTTATCAGCTGCCTTCAGAGTCAGAGATCAGTGGGGCAGAAGAACAGCTGGAGACTGTTCCCAGTGTGTGCATGCACAGAGCTGCCAGAAGAAGGGAACAGCTAAGGAACAAGGGGCAACTCGGGAGCAAAGGCTCAGGTGGATGGCCCTTCCCATAGGGAATAAAGAGGAGCGAAAGGGGAGTGGTGTTTGCAGGAGACAATTAGTTCACTTAATTAAGGCTGGGGTCCTCAAACTTGGCAACTTTAAGACTTGTGGACTTCAACTCCCAGAATTCTATGCTGGCTGGAGAATTCTGGGAGTTAAAAAAGATTGTTTGGAGACCTCTGAATTAGAGTGAAGATTTGTTCATGACTCTTGCCAAGTATTTTCTGGAGCTTGGAAGCTCTGATGAGGGCTCTGCATTGGAGGCAGAGATGGGGCCCTCTGACAGTTATCAGCTGCCTTCAGAGTCGGAGATCAGTGGGGAAGAAGAACAGTTGGAACCTGTTCCCAGTGTGCGCATGCACAGAGCTGCCAGGAGAAGGGAACAGCTAAGGAACAAGGGTTGGATAGGGAGTAAAGCCACAGGTGGACTGTGAATGGCCCCTCCCATAGGGAATAAAGAGGAGCGAAAGGGGAGTGGTGTTTGCAGGAGACAATTCATTCAATTCATTAGGGTGAAGATCTGTTCCTGACTTCTTGCCAAGTAATTGCTGCTACAGCGTGGCGTTTGGAAGATATGGGCCTGGCAGCTCTCCAAGCCTGATAAAGGTCTGTAGTTCTGAAATCTCTTGAAAGACTGTTGGTCGGGACTTTGCTGGAGAGGAATTCACTTTAACTTAAATAAAAGGGGTTTTGTCAGGATGAAGAGTCAGCTTCATGATTTTGGGAAGCCCAGGTCAGAACACAGCCATTCATTCAGTGACCATCTGAAGTTACAATTATATGGAAAGAAGGGCTTTACAACTAGCAGATTCTGACCTGTGCTTCCTCAAAAGTCAGCAACGACACTTACGGTGTGAATTTTCGATCAATGGCAATGTCAAAAAAAAAAGGGAACGGGGATTGCAAATGGCCAGCCAGACCTGGTAATCCCTGAACCGAGATAGGAAAACATGTAATATTTTTAGATTCGGGCTGTTCTTGTTGCTTTGGCACATGATGGGAGATGAAATATGTCTTAGCAACCCAGGGAAGCTCTCAGAGTTGCTGCATAGCAACTGAGCTGCACAAACTCCAACCTAGGAAAGGATATTTCTTAGTCAGTCCAGGAAGGGAAGCTAGTGTGTGTGTGTGTGTGTATGTGCATCTGTTTGTGTGTGGCTTTGTGTGAACAATCTAATTCATTCAATCGACAGCTATTCCCTTTTTTCCCCCCGTCGCTGTCTTTCTGGCCCGAAATTTGCCATGGGAAATTCTCTCTTCCTTAAAAAGTTAATTTCCATTTGCAGGTAGCCCTCGACGTACAACTATCTGTTTAGCAACTGTTCAAAGTTACCACAGCATTGAAAAAAAGTGACTTCTGAACAGGGGGAGTAGAGGGTTGGACTGGAAGACCTTCAAGAACCCTTCCGACTCTGGCTATTCCAGGGGTGGGCTGCTGGGGGTTCGGGAGAGCCCCTAGCTAAGATCCTGTGCAATTGGGAGAACTCCCAAATCCCACTCCTGGCCAGCCCTGCCCACCCCTCCTCTCCCAGGAGTCCCCATGTGGCCTGTTTTGGATGCAGGTAAGTGCAGGGCGTGTGCGGAGGCTCAGGGAGGGTGAAAAACGGACCTCCTGGAATTTCAGGAAGGCCGAAAACAGGTCTGTTTCCAGCTTCCAGAGAGCCCCCAGAGCCCGGGAAAGCCCGTTTTCACCCTGCCGGAGGCTTGAGGAAAGCCTTCGGAGCCTGGGGAGGGCAAAAACAACCCCCCCTTGCCGTGGTGCAGGAGGCCGACTAGGCCACGCCCACCATGGCCATGCCCACCCAGCCACCGGGCAGAGAGAACTCCTTGCTAAAATTTTTGAAGCCCACCCCTGGGTTATTCTGTTATGACCGTTTTTCACACGATTGTTGCAGCCTCCCCATGGTCACGTGATCAAAATTCAGAGGCTTGGCCACTGGCTCCTGTTTATGACAGTTGCAGAGTAACCTGAGGTCACATGATCCCATGTTGCGACCTTCCGACAAGCAGAGTCAACAGGGAAGGCAGCTTCCCTTAACCGCCGTGTGACTAACTTAGCAACTTCAGGGATTCATTTAAATGGCTGTGGCAAGAAAGTTTGTAAAATGGGGCAAAGCTCACGGAGCAACTGTCTCACTTAGCGATGGAAATTTTGGGCTCAATTGTGGTCATAAGTCGAGGACTTCCTGTACTCTCCAGCCATGAACAGGTTGGAGAGCTGGGGCTTCCCTTTGTCCTTCTTTCCTTCTCTTGTCTTGTTTGTCCTGATCAGAAACGAGATTGCATGCAGTTCATTAATTCATTAATTCATTAATTCATTAATTCATTAATTCACTCACGCTCATTCACTCACTCATTCATTCATGTCAGTATATAAGAGTTCGTGAATTGGAATAGACATGGTAACAGCAGTGGTGGTAATCGACCAGTTCGGCCCGGTTCTGGCGAGCTGGTAGGAGGGATGAGCAGTGCAGACCGAACCGGTTCTCTCTGCCACTCTGCAGTTGGGCCCACCCATACTCACTCATAGCCCACAAGTACTGTCGGGCTCCCATACTCACTTTTATCTGCTGAATTTGATGCGCAGCTGCTTTGCGCGGCACATCAGAGTGTTGCATGGCAGCTGCTGAAGCGACTGGGAACGTGCAGGCTTGCAGGAGGTGAGTTAGAATGCCTCTGCACCTGCGCAAAGTGTGCATTTTGTGTGCGTGCACGCAAAGTGTGTGCACGCATGCAAAGCACGCCCACCAAGCCATGCCCACTGAACCGGTGGCAATAATATTTGAATTCCACCACTGGGTAACAGGTCAGCCAATGGGGACTGTTTGGTGACCCAGAAAGCTCACAGCCTGGGCGTGGCTTAGCTTGACTGATTTGTATATAAGAGTTGCTTTTTCCTTGCAATATAGCCTCTGTATTATATTGCTTCTGTGCTTCAGTGCTGGTGGTTCTGGTTCTGATTGCTTCTGCTTCTTGTTCTTGCACTTGCTACCACATTGCAAGAACTGCATGGGTATTGTATACATGCGTCATGTTTTATATTATTGTATACAAACAAGTTTCTTCTATAAATGAATCCTGATGAATTATTTACTTGTGTGCTGGTTGGATTGCTGCAAACCAGAGGTGGTATTCAGCAGGTTCTGACCAGTTCTGGAGAACCAGTAGCAGAAATTTTGAATAGTTCAGAGAACTGGCAAACACCACCTCTGACTGACCCTGCCCCCATCTATTGTCTGCCTCCTGAGTCCCAGCTGAACTGACCAGATGAACTAATTGCTTCCTGCAAAGCTCGCATCCCATTCGCTCCTCTTTTATGTCCTATGGGAGGGGCCAATCATCTCCAAGGTGTGGCCTTACACCTGAGTCGACCCTGCTTTCTCAATTGTACTTGTCTTCTGGTAGCCCTGTGTATGTGCAGGCTGGGAACCGATTCCAGGAACTCCCCCACATCACTGCGGTCCAAGCCTGAAGATAGCTGATGGCTGCCAGCCTGCCCTGGCCCCACCTCTGCCTCTGATGCAGAGCCCTTCTTTGGGTCTTCCTCAGCCTCCAGACCCACCCCTGGTTCCTCCCCAACCTCCTCACTACTGTCCAACTCTGTTGCCAGCTCTGTCAGCTGCCAGTGAGCCACAACACACTTTTACATCTTTTTTAACATCTTTTTTTTTACTAAGCGTGGAATGATGTATTTAGCTAATTTTCATTCAGATCCTGACTTTTCCAAATGTCTTGTTCTTTCCATATCATAATTGTCTTTACATGTCCATCTGCTTGTCCGACCATGCATCTATTTGCACCCAGTTTCTCAAATATAATCCACTTGTCCACAGTGTTTTTTTTTAATGAACAGATTTTTCTTTTGGTTTTATAGTTCCCTCCAATATTGTTATTTGGGTCTGCATTTTGTTGAGTTGCAACAAAACACATTGAGAAGTGTGATATTGGAATATAATTTTTAAAAAAAACATTTGCAAATATGCATATTTACACGGTTTCAAAGGTCCCTCAAGACCAGGTTTTGCCAGCTAGCCTGTAGATCCCAGAGGATTGAACATTTTTAATGCTCTTTTAATAATAATAATAATAATAATAATAATAATAATAATATAAGAATTTCAGGTAATGGTTGCCTTATTTTTTTCTCTTTCTATAGGATTGCTGTATGGTGCAGAGAGTCGTTTTCTGTGAAATGAGCAGTCATATACATTTGTTAAATAAATAAATGAAATAATTAGATTTATGCATTCCAGTCTATGCATGGACGTGGATAAAGGAAAAGATGCTTAAAGTCTGACCGTGTCAAAAGGCCACACTTGGAATACAGCATCCAGTTTGGTCACCACGATGTAAAAAAGATGTTGAGACTCTTGAAAGAGTGCAGAGAGGAGCAACACAGATGATTAGGGGACTGGAGGCTAAAACATATGAAGAACGGTTGCAGGAATTGGGGATGACTAGTCTAATGAAAAGAAGAACCAGGGGAGACATGATAGCAGTCTTCCAATATCTCAGGGGCTGCCCCAAAGAAGAGGGAGTCAAGCTATTCTCCAAAGCACCTGACCCTATTGTTCTGTGAAGACCCAATTCACTGGTGAAAAGGCAACTTTATGCTGCATTTATGTGTTTTTCCCTATGTGTGCATTATAAACTGTTTTTTCATGTATATGGTTTCCAATTTGCCAGAATCATACCTCTATGATGATTTTTTTTTCATGTTCCCATTTTGGTCAGCAGTTCCCAAATTTTTGGTTTCCCATCCAGACATTGATCCTGGTATGTCCTGCTTAGCTACCAAGATCTGCCAAAGTCAGCTACTGTTTGCCATCTGCTAAACTTTGGGAAGCAGGTTAATCTTGCTCTCCTAATTATTTAATTTTTATGTATGTGTCTTTCTTTCGGAAAGAAAAGGAGAATGAGGTTAGCTCCATATCAGCTGAACGGCAAACACACAATAAACTATATACCGCAGACAAATTACTCAAGGGTTAATGCTGTTAACCAAAGTTAAGCATACATAAAATGCTCAAATGAAATATAACCCTGGCATTTCTGAAAACTAAATTGCCTGCAACAGCCCAGGACTGAATTATATCCTGTATTCTAAATAATATAAATACAAATGTATTCGATGAGGGTTTTTAAAAAAAATGAATATAAAGCAGATCATAAGTAATTTCCTGAACTAAATTAACAGGGGGAATATTGCAAACACAGATGTTCACACTCTTACCTAGAGTTTTTTTTTTCTTTTCAATTTGGCTTTGTAAAAGAAGCAGGGTTTTTTTTAATCACCGAGTCAACCTTCTACGGTGGCAATAAATAGAAGAAGAAGAAAACTCGGTTGCATTTATGTTACTGAGAATAGCGAAGGTATTAACTCACAATATGTTAAGTGCTGGAGTTATTTGCAGCATTATATTTCAAGAGCGTGCATGGAATTAGGGATGTTGGCTCCAGCAGCTGTGTTTTAGACTTAGATGAAGATACAAGCAGTCCTTGACTTACGATGGGGTACTTAATGACCATTCCAAGCTACAACGGACACCCCAACATTTATTTACAACCCGGTTTTGAGGTTTTGCTGTCAAGCTCCTAATGGTAGTCATGTGCCTGCATTTTGGACACTTGGCAACCAGCCCACATTTACGGTCGTTTGCAGAACCCTGTGGTCACATGACCATGATAAATCAGTGTTTACTTCTGGTTTGGGGCAAAACCCAGTCCATAAGTCCCTTGCTTAACTACCAGGGCATTTAGTTGATGCCTACAGTGTTTTCAATCACCTTCTCCTTCTGCTCCTCCTCCTCCTCCTCCTTCTGCTCCTCCTTCTTCTCTTCCTCCCCTCCTTTCTCCTCCTCCTGCTGCTGCTGCTCTTCTTCTTCTTCTTCTTCTTCTTCTTCTTCTTCTTCTTCTTCTTCTTCTGCTTCTGCTTCTGCTTCTGCTTCTCCTCCTCCTCCTCCTCCTCCTCCTCCTCCTCCTCCTCCTCCTCCTCCTCCTCCCATATTCATCATTGGACATTGGCGATCTTATTTTGATCAATAGTTTTATCCAAACCAGTCCCTCAGATTTTGAAGACCTGATGTTCTTCTTCTGCCTGGACCTCATTTGCCTTCAATCTTTCCCTGGAGCATTAAGTGAAATACGCCATATTTTTCTGAGTGTCATTTCAATCACCACATTCACTTAACAACCTCCACAAAAACGGTCCTACAATCGGGTCTGGTCCTGCGGTGATCTACTTTACGACCATATGACTTACAAGTTGCTAGGCTCCATTATGGTTGTAAGTGGAGAACTACCTATGTAAGATTTAAAGCAACTAGAGAAACATTCAACCCACCTTGGCCTACTCAACGTCAAGGTTTGGGGGCAGTGTTTTGGAACCAAATTTCAGGAGGATCCACAATGTCTGGTTTAAAAAGAGAGCAGCTATGATGGCACAAATGAAGATTTGGAGCCTCCATCTTGATAGTTTTTGACCTCGTCCTGTGAGCATCTGTGCCAACTTTCATCCCCTTCATGCCTTATTTGGTCTCGTGGTTAAGAGGTATCAGGCTAGAAACCAGGAGATTCGGCGTTCTAGTCCCACCTTGGCATGAGAGACAGCTGAGTGGACCAATTGCCAGGAGTGTGCTAGGCCTTACCTTAGGCCTGAAAGCCAGCTGGGTGACATTGGGCCAATCACCAGGAGATGGGAATTCTAGTGTCACCTTAGGCATGAGAAGCAGCTGGCTGACTTTGGGCCAGTGACTCTCTCTCAGCCCAAGCTACCTCACAGGGCTGTTGTGGGGAAAACAGGAGGAGAAGGGGGAAAGAGTATTGTTTGTATTCGCTGCCTTGAGTTATTTATAAAAACAATAAAGGCAAGAAATGAACAAATAAATGAACAAATATAAATGTTCTACTAACACCCTGAGACAAAATGGCCGAACTTTCATTATAGCCGACGGTCCTACATTCATGGACATTTAGTTGCAATTTCATCCATTGTGTATGTTTACCTTTTCCTAACAGTATTTACTCTATTTTCTGCTCTACATCATTTGTTTTCCGGTCATCCTGCAAACCCTGAGGATTTCAACCTGACACAGTTTTCAAAATATTTATCACATTTGATCCCTTTCTGAGAAAAATCCACCTGGCCTCCAGGAGCTGTCGAGTTCGGCCCCTCCGACTTCCCCTGAATGTGGAGAATTATGATCATCCCAGGATGTGAAAAAGCAGCTCAGATTCTCTTTCCCTCTGGACTCCTTTTAGTTTTGGTTGACTAAATATCAGCTGAATCTGATATTTCCTCTAAATCAATTCCAGTTCTGGTGACGGAGCCTGGCCAAGCTTCGATTAATTTTTTTGCAGTAACAGTTGAAGTTTCCCATCTCTTAACGCTCCCTCTCTGCTTGACAGCTAGCACAAATATTAAAAAGATGAAGTAAATACAGAGAGAATGCTGCAAATATAGACAGGGACATATATTAAAACAGAATATTGTTGCCAGTGCCCACACAGGAGAAGGAAGAACAGAAGGCCTACTGGTGACCCCTGATTCATTGCATTTTTTTTCCAGAATCCATTTTAATTTCCCTCTGAAAAAGGTGTCTGTTTTTCAGTCTCATTGATGAGATCCTTCTGAATGTTTGGTGTGAGGGTAC
The DNA here is from genome assembly GCA_009733165.1 of Naja naja. NCBI lineage: Eukaryota > Metazoa > Chordata > Lepidosauria > Squamata > Elapidae > Naja > Naja naja. The sequence continues at coordinate 56,587,437 of CM019152.1, read as the reverse complement.
AAGGATTCCTCTCCTTGCATGGCCTTGTCATTTGTCTTTTTTTATTAGGGACTAGCAGCATGGTGGAACTCGTTGTTTTTTCAGAAGAACAGAATTAAGTTATGGTTACCTCTTTCAGGAATTCTGAGAGAAGGAAGCCATTTCTGCTGGAGGGGCCCAGCTAGAAAATTTTGAGTTGTAAAACCAAATCCATTCATTTATTCTTCACCGTAACTTCATAAATATTGTTTAGATATCTGAGAGCCAGTTTGGTGTAGTGACAGGCACAAGGTTACCCAGCTGTCTTTCATGCTTAAGGCAGAGACTAGAACACACTGCCTCCTGGTAATTAATCCAAAGTAACCCAGCTGGCTTTTTTTTTCCTGACACTAGACTAGAATTTATCATCTCCTGGTGCTTGGCCCAAAAGCACCTAGCTGGCTTTCCTGCCTAAGGCGGGACTAGAACTCACAGTCTCCTGGTGCTTGGCCCAAAGGCACCCAGCCGGCTTTCATGCCTAAGGCGGGACTAGAACTCACAGTCTCCTGGTGCTTGGTCCAAAGGTTTTCGTCAAAAGGGACAAATGATCTCACTTAACAACTGTCTCACTTAGCAATTGAAATTTTGGGCCGAATTATGGTTGTAAGTCACAGATTATCATACCATTATATTCTTCTTCCATAATGGACCTTGTAGGAGGAAAAGGTTGATAGTCTAGGATAGCACAAAATGAGTAGGCATCTGATAGCACCTTGGCCAACTAACCATTGTTAACAAGACAGTCACAACATTTAATGGCACTCCTTCGCTTTTCAGAATTAGAGAAGAGTTGGAGGGGACCTTTGAGGTCTTCTAGTCCAGTCCCCTACTTAAGCAGGAAACCCTATTCCATTTCAAACAAATGCTTGTCCAATCTCTTCTTAAAAACTTCCAGTGTTGGAGCGTTCACAACTTCTGGAGGCAAGTTGTTCCACTGATTAATTGTTCTCACTGTCAGGAAATTTCTCCTTAGTTCTAAGTTGCTTCTCTCCTTGATTAGTTTCCACCCATTGCTTCTTGTCCTGCCTCTTCAGGTGCTTTAGAGAATAACTTGACTCCCTCTTCTTCATGGCAGCCTGTTAGATATTGGAAGACTGCTATCATGTCCCTCCTTTCATTAAACCAGACCTACCTGATTCCTGCTGCCGTCCACCATGCCATTTCGCCCCCAGTTCCCTAATCATCTTTCTTGCTCTTCTCTGCAAACTTCCGAGAGTCTCAACATCTTTTTCACATCGTGGCAACCAAAACAGGATTCAATCTTCCAAGTGTGGCCTTTAAGAGTGTTGCAGGCCATCCTGCAACGGATGCAGGGCATTCTCTGTGCCTGGATGGACTCAACATCTGCTAGGCTTCCGGAGTGGTACGATCCCTCTGTAAAGAACCTCGTCCCCTTAGATGAATCTCTCGTGAATCAAGGATGTAGGGCAAACTCATGCAAGCATGCCATCAAATGCCTAAATAATAATGAAACAATGAAACAATGAAACAATGAAACAATGAAACAATGAAACAATGAAACAATGAAACAATAAAACAATAAAACAATAAATATAATAATAATAATAACAACAACCACCTTTATTGTCAGAGTACAATATGTATACAATGTGATTGGCTGAGCCTCCCTTCGTGCAACCTCTGCCCCAACTCAACTCACAGTGGGAACAGAAGTCCCTAACCCAGTCCCAATCTTATTACACTATGTGACCTTGTTGCATAACCACAAGTCTATCCTACTATGTTGACATGAAGTTATTTCCGATTCAGGAGCCTGACAGTCCACGGGTAGAAACTGTTCTTCAGCCTGTTGGCGCGGCTGGCTGTGCTTCTATATCTCCTACCTGATGATAGGAGAGCGAAGAAATGCTGACCAGGATGTGAGTCGTCCCTGGTGACTTTCCTCACTCTTCTAAGGCAGCGAGCCCTAGCAAGGGGCATCTAGTGGTATCAGGGAACAGCCCACGATGCTTTGTGCTGTGCTCACCAACCTCTGTAATGTCTTTCTAGCCGTGGCTGTCAAGCCAGCATACCACACCATCATGCAATACGTGAGGACGCTTTCTATTGTGGACCGGTAAAAGGAGGTCATCAGTTGTTGTTCCATTTTATTCTTTCACAAGACCCTAACAAGAGCCTTGGTGGTGTAGGCTGTTAAATGCCTAGCACTTAATTCCAGCTGCCTGCAATTAGTGCAGGCTCGAATCCCACCAGGCTCAAGGTTGACTCAGCCTTCCATCCTCTCGGGGTAGGTAAACTGAGGACCCAAGTTTGTTGGGGGCAATAAGCTGACTTTGTAAAAATGCCGCTTAGTAATAAGCAGGCATATACAATGGAATGAAGGCTATTGCTGAGCGCATTGAGTTGCACTCCAAAAAGTTGTAATGGATTCTCTGTTAGGCCTTTCTGGCCACCTGGGTTATGTTGATCTTCCAGGTAAGATCTTTGCTGAGGTAGACTCCCAGGAATTTAAAGGAGGAAACTCTCTCCACACAGCCCCCCTTGAGTAAAACAAGACAAATGAAGAAGAAGAAGAAGAAGAAGAAGAAGAAGAAGAAGAAGAAGAAGAAGAAGAAGAAGAAGAAGAAGAAGAAATAAAAAGAGAGAGATCAAAGCTTCAGACAATATCCAGAAAGAAAGAAAGCCTCTCTGGCAGATTTCTCCCTGGAGGCCTCATTTTTTCAATTTTCACTACGCTTCCAAAAATAATTCAGCCGCCTGGTGGCATAATGTGGTTGCATCCCAAAGGGAGGGAGGGAGGGGGGAGGGGGGAACTCAGCAAGACCTCACCTCAATCCCCCCCAAGGGATGGGTGCCAAGAGAAAGTGATAATTAAAAGCCAGTGTGGGAAACGGACTGGACAGCCGGCTGAAATGTTATCTGATTGAAGAGAAGAAAGAACAGCGTCCAGCCTGTCATTTACCTTCCTTCCAGACAGAAAGGGGGAAAAAAAGCATTGCAGGGAAAAGAAACGTTGATGAAAGAATAAATAAACAGATTCTAAGTAACAGTGTCATGCTAATCAGGGCCTTTTTCTGGTCAGTGGGCGTTGAAAAGGAAGGGGGTCACCCCTAATCAATCAGATCAGGCTGCATTTTGAACGCTTTGATATTAATTAGCGCGAACCTTTTTGGGGGGACGGAAAAAAAGAAAAACAGGAGGAAGAAAAGACTTTTGAAGGAACCCATTAGATAAAATTGTCCTGCCGGGCCAATGCAATGCTTTAATTAGCTGGCCGGAAATCGGTTGGGATTCCATATTGGCTGACAGGTCCTGTTTAATTGAAACAAAAAGAGAAGAAAAGATGGGGGGGAGGAGATGAGGCAGGCGACCATGGTTTTTTTTCCTTCAACATGGTTGGTTTCTCGTGGAAAATAATAAAAATAATAACTTTCTTTAGCTAGCTCTCTGAAGCAGAGCTCAGCCAGAAAGAGGTCAGGTTTTCTGCGATTGAAGGTATGTTTTGGCCCAATAGAGCACAGGCGGAATCTGATCACATTTGAGAGGGTTAAATATATATATATATATGCGCACAGACGGGGACTCCTTGGGGTACCGTCGGCTAGACAATGGAGGAATACTGCGCCCTCGCCTTGTGGAACCAGCTCCCTTTGGATCTCTGGTTGGCTCCTGATCTTCGCTCCTTCTGCCGCGATCTGAAGACCTGGCTGTTTGAACAGGCCGGGCTGGACTGACCTCCTGGGGTTTTTTTTAAAAGTATTTTAACGGGTTTTTAGTGATTGGGCTTGTTGATTTAATTCTGTTTTAAATATTTATTGTTTGAAGTATTGTGTTTTAACTGTGAGTCATGAGTCCTCATGAGAGGGGCGCATACAAGTCCAATTATAAATATATATATATATATATATATATATATATATATATATATATATATATATATATGTAGGTCTTGGTGTATTCGGGTCTTGTCCTGTAAGATTGAGAATACCTTGGCAACGTTTCGATTTAAATCTCATCCGTCATCTTCAGGCTGGTGTCTTCAGCTTCGTTCTCCTGGGATATATATATATATATATATTCGTAGATTTTCATGGGTAAAGGTATGTAGGTCTTGGTGTATTCGGGTCTTGTCCCGTGTAAGATTGAGAATACCTTGGCAATGTTTCGATGAAATCTCATCCGTCATCTTCAAGACCTACATATATCTATCTATCTATCTATCTATCTATCTATCTATCTATCTATCTATCACAGCCCACTACCCAGGTAACTACAACACAAAAGGCTGAAGGACACACAGCCACTACCTCAGCCACACAGGCTCTTATGAAAAAGCCAACCAATCAGCAAACATCAACTCCATCAACCAATGAAGAAGCAACAACACAGCCAACAACACAGCCAACCAATCAGCAAACATCAATTCCATCAACCAATCAAGAAGCGACAACACAGCCAACAACACAGCCAACCAACCCGCTTACAACAGAGCCAGCACACCACACCTCCCCTCCAGTATTTATAGAAAGAAGGCAGCTCAGATCACGCTTTGCTGGCACAAGCACAAAGCCGAAGACACCAGCCTGAAGATGGCGAGTGGGATCTCGTCGAAACATCACCAAGGTATTCTCAATCTTACACGGGACAAGACCCGAATACACCAAGACCTACACACACACACACACACACACACACACACATATATTTATCAGGGCAACCTGGTCTACCCAATTATGGGAAGGAGCACACTACTTCCGCTTTTGCCTTTCAGCCCCAATCCAGGGGCCTTCACAGGCAGTCGCTTTCACAACCAACTATTTTTTGTGTTAAGTTTATATTTACCTAGTACTAGTAACTAGTATGTAGGGACATGGTGACTCCATGGCTAAGACGCTGAGCTTGTCAATCAGAAAGGTCGGCAGTTCGGCGGTTCAAATCCCTAGCGCCATGTAATGGAGTGAGCTCCCGTTACTTGTCCCAGCTTCTGCCAACTGGTCCCAGTTCTGCCAACTTGTGCCAGCTTCTGCAAACTGTTCCAGTTCGAAAGCATGTACAAAATGCAAGTAGAAAAATAGAGACCACTTTGGTGGGAAGGTAACAGCGGTCTGCACCCCTTCGGTGTTTAGTCATGCTGGCCACATGACCACGGAGATGTCTTCGGACAACGCTGGCTCTTCGGCTTTGAAATGGAGATGAGCACCGCCCCCTAGAGCATAACACATATGTGTGAGGGGAACCTTTACCTTAGTAACTAGTATAGATCTATTTCAAGATATTTAGCTCTCGTCAGCTAGCCATACCCTTCTGGGATTCGAACGTAGCCTACTTATATATTAGGTAGATATTAACCTCTAAGCCATGAGCTCTCCTTGCTTTGTTAGCTATACCAGGGGAGAGATTAAGTGTTTTTTTTTTTATTAGGGCAACCTGGTCTACCCAAATATGGGCCAGAGCACACTGCTTCTGGTAAATGTAAATTTAACATTTGAGACGGTTGAGAATTTCCTTCTGGAAAGTCAAGAATACATGAATGGATAGATAAAGGAATGGGAGATACTGGAGGAAAAAGCATTCTCGGTGGAAGCCAACGTAACAATGTGCAGGATTTATTCTGATGTATACAAGATTCTGCGGATGTGATGACTCAGTGGCTAAGACGCTGAGCTTGTCGATCAGAAAGGTCGGCAGTTTGGTGGTTCGAATCCCCAGCGCCACGTAATGCAGTGAGCTCCTGTTACTTGTCCCAGCTTCTGCCAACCTAGCAGTTCGAAAGCATGTAAAAAATGCAAGTAGAAAAATAGGTGCCACCTTTGGTGGGATGGTAACAGCGTTCCGTGCACCTTCGGCATTTTGTCATGCTGGCCACATGACCATGGAGATGCGACAGCTGGCTCTTCGGCTTTGTATTGGAGATGAGCACCGCCCCCCCTAGAGCCAGAAACGACTAGCACGTATGTGCGAAGGGAACCTTTACTTTTATCTTAATCCCTTAATTCAGAGTAGCGTTGGGGTGACTGGATGGAATTGAGCATTTACTGGCTGGATGCCCTTCCTGACACCATGCTGAGTTCATAGTCCAAAATTCATAACCCTAACCAGCTATCTGGAAGACTGCATTTGGATGATAAGGTAAATGTGAAGGTTCTCCTCGCACAAACGTGCTAGTCGTTTCTAGCTCTAGGGGGCGGTGCTCATCTCTCTTACAAAGCTGAAGAGCCAGCGCTGTCCAAAGACATCTCCATGGTTATGTGGCCGGCATGACTAAATGCCGAAGGTGCACGGAACACTGTTACCTTCCCATCAAAGGGGTCCCTATTTTTAGGTCCCTTACTTGCCTTTTTTTTACATGCTTTCGAACTGCTATGTTGGCAGAAGCTGGGAGAAGTAACGGGAGCTCATTCCGTTATGTGGCACTAGGGATTCGAACCACCGAACTGCCAACCTTTCTGATCGACAAGCTCAGTGTCTTAGTCACTGGGCATTGCCACAAATGATCCAGCTCTCCCTTGAATTCCATTGATTCTTACCCAGAAACAATTCAGCGCTGACCATTAGTTGACTAGATTTTTGTGTGTAGGCTGGAACAAATATTCTGTGCTGCAACTTAACATGTATGTGGTCCCGATCCTTTGCACTTAATACTTTCACATTCTTCCACCAGAAAAATGTCCACTTTTGCTCGGAGACACATTAAAACAAACCCTCCCCCAAGTTTTCTCCTTCACTTAGTCAAATGAGGTTGTGCAAATCTTTTTTTTTCTTTTTCTTGTTTTCAGAAGACTGGTTCAATACAGAAAATTCACCTCTTTTATTATATATAATCAAGGTTAGGGGATTAATGGGAGTGAAAGACAAAGGAAGGAATGGAAACAAAAAGGGGTATTGAACAACTAAATGGAAGAGGTTTTATCGGTCCTCAGCCATAATTCATGCACATTACAAGGCAGAATTCATAGATTGGGAACAGGTTAATAAAATAAAACAAAGACAGGCAGGCAGAGACAATTCTTAACAGCTCACATTGATCCATGAAATAAATTCTCATCCATATCTAACCTCATTGTTTCTTAAATTGCTCTATTTTTTCCCAGGTTCACCAATTCCAAATTCTGTTGGCGTTGGAGCTCTGAATACAGGCTTACCCTCACCTGATGACTCCAAAATGTCTGCTGCTAAGCGAAACTGTTGTTAAGTGAGTTTTGCCCCACTTTATGACCTTGCTCGCCACAGTTGTTAAGTGAAACACTGCCGCCATTCAATTAGTCACACGGTTGTTAAGTGAACCTGGCTTCCCCATTGACTTCGCAAAAGGGGGATCATGTAACTTTGGGACGGTGCGACCGTCATAAATATGAATTGGTTGCCAAGTGTCCGAATATTGGTCATGTGCTGCAACAGTCGTAAGTGTGAAAAATGGTCATAAGTCATTTTTTTTCAGTGCCCTTGTAACTTCGAACGGTCAGTAAACGAATAGTTGAGGACTGGCTGTATTATTCAGGAAGGAATAAGGAAAGGAAATTATTTTCATTTTAAAAACCTTTCAAAATTGGATTCACCATTCAGATCTGTTCCATCTTCCCCATTATGCACTAGTAAAATCCTAATTTAGGGCTTGTCAACTCAAAAATATTTCTCTGCCTTTTAGAGTTGTCAGCAGAAAGGGAGCTGGGGCAGTAATGCATACCTTAGATAATTGTTAGGTGGCTGAAGCTTCTGGCAGGCAAGATTATTACTGGACAGCATGATTGATGACTCTTGGCTATGGATGTGTTCCATTGGAGAATATACATCCAGGGGGTGGAGGAAGAGCAGGGTCAAGGGTGAGGTGAATGATGTGTCTCAATGTCGGCTGCACCCAGGTAACACCAACATCGTCACTCCTAATAAATGGTTTTTTAAACTCTGAGAGATGCGGCTAGAGACTCATGATTTGAATGAGAGTGGGTTATCGGAGCCCTGACAGGGCTCTGATTTGACTTCTTTCTTTGCTATGGAAGGAATGGAACTACCCAACTCCGTTAAAACCCCGGGTAGCGTTTTATTTGTGACTGCTATCAAATAAGGAAATATTAGGGATCGTTTGCTGATAGGGCTCAGATCTATTTCTCTTTTCAAGAGGTGGTTTATTCTGGTCTGTTTTTTTTTCCACAACTGCTTTTCGCAGGGTTTAATTTGTTTCAAATTCACACCCCGTCTAATAAGGAGTTAATCTCATTCTCACTTTGTCTTTGCAATATTTATCGGGGTTTATCAACAATAGGGGGGGGAACAGACAACTTCTTTTGTTGTTGTTCTAAAAGCCAGGATTGCTGCATACACTTCTCTTCAGATTCATACTTGTGTGTGTGTGTGTGTGTGTGTGTATGTGTGTGCAAGCATCTCCTTACAGGCGCAATTCCTCCAAGGAATTCAGTCTACTGCAAAAAGTAGAGGTGCAGCCTTGCCTAAATCTGCAGGTGTCCAACTATATGACCTTGAAGGAATGTGGTTGAGAGACCAAAAGGAAAGGACAAAACTGTAAGGTAAAGGTAAAGTTTCCCCTTGCACATCCATGCTAGTTGTTTCCGGCTCTAGGCGACAGTGCTCATCTCCATTACAAAGCTGAAGAGACAGCGCTGTCTGAAGACGTCTCAGTGACCATGTGGCCAGCATGACTAAACACCGAAGGTGCACGGAACACTGTTACTTTCCCATCAAAGATGGTCCCTGTTTTTCTACTTGCATTTTTTACGTGCTTTTGAACTGCTAGGTTGGCAGAAGCTGGGACAAGTAACAGGAGCTCACTCCATGACACAGCGCTAGGGATTCGAACTGCCAAATTGCCAGCCTTTCTGATCGACAAGCTCTGCGTCTTAGCCACTGAGCCACCGTGTCCCTGTTAGAAGTCGGTGAAGGCAATGAGGAATTGAAATTTTGCTGCCAGGATACGTACATGAAATCACCAAGACTCTATAGGAAGCACACACACACCCGTCCCTCCTGAAAATGAAATATTAAAAGAGGCAATTGTGGTCAAAAGTTGAAGACTTCCCTTCCATTGAGGGAGTTTTATGCGTAAATCCTGGAATGGAAGTAGATCTGTCTCTCTCAGAACATCTAATGATAATTTCTGCAGCATCTTGGAAGGAAATGAAACTTGACGGCCTGTTACTTCCAAAAACACTTTTAAAAAGAAAATGTTAGCATCCGTTATTATTTAAGGATAATCTCCTAAAGCTATTATCGTTTTGGTGGAAAAATGAAGTGAAATTAAATTTTGACAGGCTTTCCTCCTTTATTCCTTAACCCCTTCCTCCCCCAACTCCATCAAAAGGAAAACATTGCTAACCAGGGCATACAAAACCTTTGCCAGACCAATTCTCGAATACAGCTCGTCTGCCTTGAAGCCACACTGTATATCGGACATTAACATGATTGAGCGGGATCAGAGGTATTTCTTGAGAAGAGTTCTCCACTCCTCCACTCACAATAGCATTCCCTTATGTCTCCAGGCTCGAAATTTTGGGCCTGGACAATCTGGAACTGCTCTGCCTGCGGTCCATTCTAAGACACAAAATTGTCTGCTACAATATCTTGCCTGTTAACGACTTCTTCAGCTTCAACCACAATAATACACGGGGAAAACAACTGATACAAACTCAAGGTAAACCGATACAAACTCAGTTGCAGAAAATGCGACTTCAGCAGCAGAGTGGTCAACACCTGGAATGCCCTACCTGACTCCGTTGTTACAGCCTCAACCCTTCACAGGTTCAACCTCAAACTGTCTACCATGGACGTCACCTCATTCCTAGGAGGTCCTTAAAGAGTGGCGTGCATAAGTCTACCAGTGTGCCTATCGTCCTTGTCTTACTGTCCCCATTTATCTGTATTTATGTCCTTCGTTCATGTTTATGTTCATAACTCCAGTTATTATCTTGTACATGTTTGACCACAAAAAAAAAGAAGGAAAGCTTGTGATAACTGTATTTTCTTTAGAAATGTATTTTGCGACTTTTTTTTCTTCTTCCAATTTCTTAATAAAATCCCCAAAATGAGAGCCATCAGAAAACAAAGATCTGGTAAATAGAAAACAGTTGTCCTAGTATTAGCTTTGGCTTGAGATATTCACAATAGCTTTGGACAATTCCGGATAATTAATTCTTGGAAAATGGTCAGTTTTCAGTTAAATAAACAGTCAGCTAAATAAGCAAGGAGGTAGACTGGAAAAAACCATTTCTGAAATTTAAAACTTTAGACTATGTCGCAGAATATATATGTTAGAGAGGAAAGAAGGCATGAAATAATTATGCACTTTGGAGACAATTTGCATGGGACCGACAAAGGAGAATGTTTGTAGCTCAGGGTTGAACTCTGGGGTCTTTGGTGCTCTGAGCTTGGTTGTTTTCTTGCAGACATTTTATTACCCAACTAGGTAACATCACCAGTGGTAGAAGAGAGTGGGGCTTGGTCTCTGTTGATATACTAATGGATTACCATGTCAGTGTTGGTGGAAGTGTCCTTGATATTAATCTCTATTTATCTGGATGTTTGACTGCTGGTTAGGGGCAGGGATGAGATTCTCCCAGTTTGGACTGGTTTGGGCAAACCCCTAGCTGTGATGATCAGATGGCTCCAAACCGGTTCAATCCGATGATCACGTGTGCCTGCCTGCCCACCCCTGTGCTCTACTCACCTATATCTACTCAGCTGATTTGCACTGCAGAGTGGATTGCTGTGCCTCAATTGTGTTACTTCCCTGAAGTATCATTGAAGGTAAGTAATTGCGATAGCTGTGCATGCGTGCACAGTGCACTTTAGGCATGTGTGCATGCAAAGCGTGTGTGTGCGTGCAAAGTGCGCGATTAGCAAATCAGTTGTTACACCAGGAGAATCCCACCCCTGGTTGGGTGTTGTCATCTTTTAGCTTTTTGATTGTCCCTTTTGAATGGTGTGTAGATATTGTTTATCTCTGTGTCTGTTGATGGCTGCTTCATCTGAGTTCCTGGCAGAGAGTAACACCAAGTGTTACTCTAATCAAGGAGTTTTCAACTCAGTAAACAAAACCTAATCAAGTAACCATCAAAAAACACTTTCACAATATTGATGGGCAAACCACTTGTCTATAAACAGAGAGCAAACCCCACTCCCTTCTTGCCCTGGTGATGTTACTCAGTTGGGTAATGAAATGTCTGTTTTTCATAGTTACTGCTCAGTCATAAAAACTGGATTCATTCCTTCAACTTGAACTGGTTCTGCCAGCATGTCCTATCCCAAAAACTCTCCTCAAACAATAGCAACCACATTTGAAGGCTTTGTAGCTGTTTTCTCAGGTACTCTAAGTCAAAAATGTTTGCATGAACTCAGGAAGAAGCCAGGATTCAGACCCAAAGTATAAGGGGGGCTATGCATAATCTCCTCTCTCTCTCTCTCTGTGTACACAAACATATATACACACATATATACAGTATATGTCCCTCACTCTCTCATCTCTCTCTCTCTCTCTCTCTCTCTCTCTCTCTATCTATCTATGGTATCTATCTACGGTATCTGTCTGTCTGTCTGTCTGTCTGTCTGTCTGTCTGTCTACAGTATCTATCTTTTATCTATCATCTCTCTCTCTCTCATCTATCTATCTATCTATCCATCCATCCATCCATCCATCTTTTCCATCTGCCTACCTGCCTACCTGCCTACCTAGCTAGCTAGCTAGCTATCATTTATCTATCATTCATCTATCATTCATCTATCTATCTATCTATCTATCTATCTATCTATCTATCTATCTATCTATCTATCTATCAATCTATCTTTTTATCCATCCATCTAACTATCTACAGTATCTATCTATCTATCTATCTATCTATCTATCTATCTATCTATCTATCTATCTATCTATCCATCCATCCATTCATCCATCCATCCATCCATCCATCCACACATTTCTCTTCTGTGTTCCCATCTCTCTCTCTCAACACACTCATCTATCACTCGCACAACAGAACGCAAACATAGTGTTTCAAAAAACATTGCTTGAAAAAGCATCATGTCTTTGGAGAACTCCTAACAAATCCGTAAGAGTTTTTAGAATTTCCACTGCCTTCAGCATGGGGGAGCAGTGAAATTCCATTAGCAACCAGCATATAAAACTGTGAATAAAGGAGGGAAAACTAAGCTTGCAATAAACTTTTTGTGGGTTTTTCAAATAATGACCAATCGTAAGAGATGATACTCTGAAAGATATTTCTGTTCTATTTTTCAAAAAACGTATTTTTAAAAAAAATATTCAAAATTTGCAATTTCACAACGCTGTCGATATTAGTATTTTAACAAACAATTTTCTGGGTCCAATGCATTGCATTCCAAACATTTCACATCAGTTACTAGTGAAAGCAAGATCCTATTAACATCTCTTCGATTGGACACTAGTCCTGACTTTTCCACCCCAGAGTTGTTTAAATCGTTATGATGCATGCAGACAACTGACTCCTTCGAAGTGCCTTACCTGCCATGCCGAGAACCTTCTGACTCCATGGAAACCATGATTATGAATCCTCTTTATGAGAAGTGTCTTTGATTCTTATATATATGTTACATTTGGGGAGCAGGATTACAGCCGCTATTTTTACTTGCCATTTTACAACAAGGCAATAGGATGTCTGTAGAAATTCTCAGCCATCCATCCAGGTCACGGTTGTCCCAAAGGTGCTTTTTCAGGAGGCAACTGGACTTTCTTGTTTTTTGTTTGAAGACGTTTCGCTTCTCATCCAAGAAGCTTCTTCAGCTCTGAGTGGATGGTGGGGAACGGAAGGATTTATACTCCTTGCGGACAGCTGGTCATTTTCATTCTTTTTAGAGGGTCGTTGAGGCCACTTGGAGGTTTATCTGTGCCCTCAGGGTCACCTGAGTCGTGATCTGGGAATAGTGCAGACTACAGGAACCAGGATCACTACTCAGGTGACCCTGAGAACACAGAGAATCCTCCAAGTGGCCTCAACAACCCTCTAAAAGGATGCAAATGACCAGCTGTCTGCAAGGAGTATAAATCCTTCCATTCCTCTCCATCCAGCCAGAGCTGAAGAAGCTCCTTGGATGAGAAGCGAAACATCTTCAAAGTAAAAAAGAAAAAGACAGTCCAGGTGTCGCCTGAAAAAAGCACCTTTGGGACAAGGCAACAGGGCAGAGATCCCCAATTTTTCCAGGTTTGCTGACCGGTGGGAAGGGGAGGGGATGATTCAGTGCAAGTGGTGCATAAGCGTATGTGCAGCTCCATTTGCATGCCAGTCGTGCAAATGGAGTGGGTGGGCATGAGCTTGCCTGCTGCTTGCGCAAATGGTACATGCAAGCATTCAACCCCCCCCCTTTATTGCTCCAACTTTTCCCCAAACTCTCCCACATTGATGGCAAGCCCCAGAGCAAAGTGATCTCTCTCTCTCTCTCTCTCTGTCTCTCTCTCTCTCACACACCCCCCTCTCCAGCAGCCTCTGGCTGCAAATAGCCCAGCACAACGCTGTGAGCACAACGGCTGCAAAGTAAGAAATCCAGCAGGGCAAGAGAATAAGTCAATGAGTCCAGGAAAGAAAGGAATAAGGCAATTAATCCGGGAAGGGAGAAATGAAGCAAGAAGTCTAGCAACGGCACACGACAGAATGTCGGCAACGGCACACAACACTCCATGAATTCAGCATTTGTTCCCGACAAATGCCCCTCCCCACAGTGTCTCCTTAAAGCTCAGTCCCTTGGTGCACCTTGTGTAGAGGGGTGGGGCGCTCTCCTCCCAGGTCAGCCTGCACTGTTCCAGCCTTCTCTCTGCTCTCCGTGCTCACGGATCAGGAGCGGTCCTTGCTCATCGCCTGAGCTCCGTCTTTCTTCATTTCCATTGCTTGCCCTCTCTCAGTTGTCCTGCCCTCATTTCCTCCTTGCTAGCAAGCCGTCCCACTCCTGAGGGCCCTGGCCTGCCTCCTCCCCACATTTCTCCAAAGCCAATGAAGCCGCCTCCTTAGTGTCCCTCACCTCCAGCTCCGTCTCGTCTTACTCCACAGATTCAGGCTCCGACGGGGACATGATAAGTGCAGTGATTCCCTTAACAACTGTGACAAAAAAAGGTAATAACATTAGGCATGACTCACTTAACAACTGCCTTGCCTAGAAATTCTGATCCTGACTGTAGCTGTAGGTTGAGGACTGCCTGAATTGCAATCTAGTGTTTGTCAAAGCTTGGTAGCTTTTAAGATGTATGGACTTCAAACTTTATGATGGCTGGGGGGATTCTGGGAGTTGAAGTCCACATGTCTTAAAGATGCCAAGGCAGAGAAACTTTGCTGTAATAAGTACAGGTAGGCCTTGACTTTCAATAATTTGTTTAGTGACCGTTCAAAGTTAGAACAGCACTGAAAAACGTCACTTATGACTGTTTTTCTCATGACGGTTGCAGAATCCCAGGATCATGTGATAAAACTGCAGAAAAAAACAATTACTACCAACCTGCCTTCCATTGAGGATCTGGATACTGCACGAATCAAAAAGAGGGCTGTGAAAATATCTACAGACCCCTCACATCCCGGACATAAACTGTTTCAACTCCTTCCCTCAAAACGACACTATAGAGCACTGCACATCAGAACAACGAGACACAAAGGGAGTTTTCCCCCGAATGCCATCACTCTGCTAAACAAATAATTCCCTCAACACTGTTCAACTATTACAAAGTCTGCACTACTATTACTATTAACCTTCTCATCACTCCTTATCACCCATTATCTCCTCCCACTTGTGACTGTATGACTGTAACTTTGTCGCTTGTATCCTTACGATCTATCTTGACTGTTTCTTAGTATGATTTGAGTGCTTATTGTATCCTATGACTATTATTAAGTGTTGTACCTGATGATTCTTGACTCTTGATGAATGTACCTTTTCTTTTATGTATACTGAGAGCATTTGCACCAAGACAAATTCCTTGTTCGTCCAATCACACTTGGCCAATAAAGAATTCTATTCTATTCTAAAATTCATATTCTTGGTAACTGATTCATATTTATGACGGTTGCAGCATCCCAAGATCAAAGGATCCTCTTTCGTGACTTGCTCACTAGCAAAGTCAACGGGGAAGCAAGATTTCTTTAACGACCGTGTTACTAATTTGACGACTGCAGTGATTCATTTAACAACAGTGGTAAGAGAGGTCGTTAAATTGGCCCAACGCTCATTTAACAACTGTCTTGCTTAGCAACAGAAAATTTTGGGCTCAATTGTGGTTGTAAGTCAAGGCCCACCTGTATTTCCCCTCCGTTGTTTCTCTTTAATGCGCTTCTACCTATAACATTTTGACGTCTATTGCCATTCATGCAGTCTAGCCTGCCGCCTGTTCCTTAAAATATGTATTTATTTTTATTTCAGTAAAGCAATTCACAGAGCAAATGAAGAGAGAAAAGAATGGGGCAAGATTTATATGGATTATCAGGGATGTTGGTTGCTGTCTCATGTACCAAGTCATTTTGTCTTGTCTTATATTGGTTATATATATTGATATATATAGCTTATATATCTAGATATCTCTTGTTTGTTTCACTCAGCCATTCAAGCTTTTAATGGGTTTTTTTCCCCATTACTGCAACTGATGATGTTTTAACCTGAAGATTCCCTACACAATATGAGATCTGTTTTGGTTCCTTATTATTTATATATTTTTTTATGATTTTATAAATTTTCTATTGTTTACATTTGTTAGTACTTAATAAACATCATGTTGTCTGGGTTATTTAATTTACTTAACAATACAGATTACATTCTTAATCTCCACCCCTTTTTCCCAACCACTGGTAGAATAAGTTCCATGTTTGATAATATTCTTGTATTTTCTTTCTGTTTAATTTTCAGGGTAAGTCTGTCCATTTCTGCACAATCTAGTACCTTCCTGATTATCTCTTCATCTCACGGTGTTTCTTCATTTTTCCAATATTATGCAAATATAATCCTCGTTGCTGTTAAGACAGGGGTCTCCAACCCTTTGGACCTCAGGGACCACCAAACTCATAATTTTAAATCCTGCAGACTAGAGACCCTGGGGAAATCCCCGAAAAAAATCTGCAGGAAAATTGCCCACCCTGTTATCCTACCGATTGATCATTCTTTATTTGGGATCGCAGGATACCGTCTCCAGCTCCGTTCTCAGTGAGAGAGAGAGAGAGACTTTTGGCTTCATGCAAGGAAAGCAGCAGAAGCAGCAGAAGTCTTTCTTTCTCTCCCCCAAACTCCGCCAGAAATGAGTCTTTGCTGGCACCGCCTCTTGGATCAGGATGCCTTGCAGGGTCCCAGAGACTCATTTGTGGTAGAGTTTGGGGGAGAGAAAGAGAGACTTTTTCTGCTTTCCTTGTGTGTAGCCAAAAGCAGAAGAAAGAAGCAGAAAGAAGCAGCCCGGTGGCCAGGCCAGGTGTGTGGAGTGAGTGGGGCAAGTTCCCCCCCTCCCCTCACTACTTCGTGTTGTTCGCAATGCAAGTGACATAAGCCTTGTGTTCCCACGGGCCATGTGGGCGGCGCAGCCTTGTGTTCCTGCGCATCCTGGATTAATTGCTTTGGGGGTGACATTTCTCTGAGGACCACCAAAATTTTCTCGTGAACCACCAGTGGTCCCCAGCCCACTGGCTGGCAACCACTGTGTTAAGACATGCAATATTAAATATATACTTTGCTTATCAAGTTATACCTAGTAAAAACAGTTCAGATTGAAAATCTACATGTTTCCCTATCATTTTTTTCTAACCATTTATGTATTTTTTGCCAAAACTTTTTTTGCTTTAACACAAGTTCACCTCACATGATAACACGTGCCTGTTTTTTAGTTCCATTTCCAACATTTGCTAGACATACTTTTTAAACATTTTAGCTAACCGATTAAAAGCCATCTATGAAACATTTTATATAAATTTTCTTTATAGGAGGTTGCCATTGTCAATCGATAGTTCCTTTTCCATAAGTTTTGCCATTTCCCTAATCTCTCTCTCTATATAAAAGTGAAATACCACTCATGCATCATCACAAAATCTCCAGAACCATAAAGCCTACAAACTTGAAATTTGGTACATATGTTCCTCTTGGCTTCTAGGGGCTCACTAAGAAATGATTTTTTGAAATGACCATCAGACTATTAATATTTCGTATATTATTGTTAACTTGCTCTGATGCGAAGGAGTTCTACTTCCCCTCCTCACTGAAAAGAAATCTGTTCCCAATGCAAAACACAAGCAGAGGAGGAGTTTCAGTTTCAGTTTCACAGCACCAAGCAGTTTTAGTACAGAACAGTTGAGCTTAGTCACACCCAGGCTCCTTGCTGTCTCCTTCTTGCTCACACAGTAAATACTGTTTCAGTTTCCAAACAGCCCTCAACTCTCGCACACACTGACAGGACGCTAACCAGATGAATGCTGAAGGATGCTGGTAGGCAGAGGCAGAAATTCACCCCCTTATTTTCCTCTCCAAAAACTAAGCCCGAACACATAGTTTTGTAGCAAAGTATGGATATAGAGCTAGTTCTATATTATAACCAAAGTTTTTTTCCCCACTGTGTCATTCTGTCTTTTACTTGTTCGTCCTGATTCCTTATTATTTATGATTGTACAGGTACTCCTCGGCTTACAACCTTTTGTTTAGCGACCATTCAAACTTACAATGGCCCTGAAAAAAGGAGACTTATGACCTGTTTTCATAATTATCATGATTCTGTGATAAAAATGTGTGTGCTTGGCAACAAAGGTATGTAGTTATGACAGTTGTGGTGTCCCAGGCTTATGTGAACAACATTCTGACAAACAAAGTAAATGGGGGAAGCCAGATTTCCTATAATGAGGTGATTCATTTAATAACTGTAGTGATTCGCTTAGCAACATAAAAGGTCATAAAATGGGGCAAAGCTCAGCTAACAACTATCTGGCTTTGCAACTGAAATGCTTGCGCTCAATTGTGCTTGCAAATCGAAGACTACCTGTATACAATAGATGTGCAATTTTGGTGATGATCAAAATATCCCATCATCATATGCCGGTTGCTGGTTGTGAAAGCATCTAAGCTCACAACACACCTACGTGGACACTTGTCATAGAACAGCATATTTATCTGATCGCCTTGAGGGTCCTTCACTTGAGGTTATGTGCTAAATAGTGTTGTATAAAGCATTCAAATGGGATGCTTTGTAAATAGTGCAGTGGTGTGAATAACCCACCTATTCTTGAAGTAGCTTCTCATATGTTTGGGCAAACACAGATAATATTTCTACCAAGGTTTGGGAACAAAGCGAATTATAGCCTTCACCCTAATACTAATGCTAACCTTAACCCTAAAGCTAACCTTAACCTTAACGTTAATTTCAATCCTAACCCTAACCCTTAACCTTACTTCAACCTTCACTTTCACCTTAATCTTAATCTTAACCTTAGCCTCAACTCAACATTAACCCTAACCCTAACCCTTACCTCAACCTCAACCTCAACCTTCACTTTGACCTTAACCTCAACTCAACCTCAACTCTCAGCTCTCAGCTCTCAACTCTCAACTCCCAACACTAAACTTAAAGTTAAACCTAGCCTTAACCTTAACATTACCGCAACTTCAACCTTCACTTTCACCTTAATCTTAACCTTAGCCTCAACTCAACTCTCAACACTAACACTAATACTAAAACCTTAGCCTCAACCTCAACCTCAACCTCAATTCTCAACATTAACCCTAACCCTTACCTCAACCTTAACCTTCACTTTCACCTTAATCTTAAACTTAGCCTCAACTCAGTTCTCAACCCTAACACTAATACTAAGCCTTAGCCTTAGCCTTAACCTCAACCTCAACCTCAACTCTCAACGTTAACTCTAACGTTAACTCTTACCTCAACCTCAACCTTCACTTTCATCTTAATCTTAACCTTAGCTTCAACTCAACTCTTCATACTAACACTAATACTAAGGTTAAGTCCTTAGCCTTAACCTCAACTTCAACCTCAGCTCTTAACATTAACCCTAACACTTACCTCAACCTCAACTTCAACCTTCACTCTCACCTTAACCTCAACCTCAACCTCAACCTCAACTCTCAACACTCAGCTCTCAACTCTCAACTCTCAACTCCCAACACTAAACTTAAAGTTAAACCTAGCCCTTGACATTACCACAACCTCAATCTTCACTTTCACCTTAATCTTAATCTCCATTCGCAATTCTCAACATTAACCCTAACCCTAAATTCAACCCCAACCTTCACTTTCACCTTAATCTTAATCTCAACTCTCAACTTCCAACACTAAAACTAGACCTAATCCCTAACCTTACCTCAACCTTCATTTTCACCTTAATCTTAACCTCAACCTCAACTCTCAACAGTAACCCCAACCCTTAACCTTATCTTAACTTCAATTTTCACTTTCACCTTAACCTCAATCTAAAGCCTAATCCTAACCCTTAGCCTTAATCCTAGCCCCTAACTCTTATCCTTACTTTTAACCATAACCCTAATCCTAACCCTTAACATTCACTCTAACTTTTTGAAACTGTTGTACCCAACTATAAAGAGCTATCAGGATAACCATGAAGAACAGGAGGGAGAGACACAGCCAAGACAACTATCTGAGAAGAGGAACCTGAGTCCAGAGCAGAAATGTAATTTGAGAAAGCACCTCAGACTTGACCTTCTCTCCTTTTGAGGCAGGGGAAACACGCCCATTTCAGATACTTAGAAGAATTTTCTCAGTGTTCTCAAAGGCCTTTTGTGAAGGGAAGTGAAAGGAGGTAAAAGGGAAGTGAAGTAAAAAGCAAAGTGAAGTGAAGGAGTTTTAGGCAGATCCAGAAAGAGAGTTAGAGAGTGAGAGAATTAGAGGGTTTGAGAGAGAGAGAGAGAGAGAGGGAGGGAGGGAGGGAGGGAGAGATCCAGGTTCCATGCTATACAAGCTTGCTTGATGAGAAATTTCTAAAACCCTTCAAGTCCTGGGAACTCTCTGAGTCAGTTCAAACCAAGTTGCACCATTCCCCAAAGCACCCAATCGGGATCCAAACTAAACCTTACCTTTGGCGCTTTCAATTTTTATTCTCCGCAGCCACGATCAGAGGAAAATGAGATAAGGATAAATTAATATTTACACTGCTTCGTGATGGCGGCTGCATTTACGGCGTATTCAATTTTCTTGCTGTGAATCTAATGTGTTTTCTAGCAAATCACCTCCTTTAACTCGCTGGGGTTTCCCACATTTAATAAAAACAATCCAATATGTTTTATTGGAGGCGTCCCTTCCCTTTTCCGATGAGCATATTCATTTTACCATCAGAATAATAGGATGTACATCTAATTTCCCAGGAATGGCCTAGAGGTGTCTCCAAGCTGGCCGAACACCTGTTGCTAAGGAAAAATGTAATCACATCAATGGAAAGTCTGGCCCAATTTACACACAGATGCACATCAAAAGAACCCCCCTACAAAACCATCAAAGCTGCGAGAGCCGGCTGAGGAACGCCGTGCATGTGCAGAACTATTCCGACACATATCGTTGCCAAGGAAGAATTCACAATGCACTGACAGTGTGATAATGACTAACCTGTAACCATTATTTATTCGGGGGAAGGTGCTGTAATTCAGTGTGAAAACGACGGTGCTGAAACAATTCGACAGTAGTTGACAGGGAAAATTCTTCGTCACAGATTCTACAGAGGATCTAGCAGCCACTACAGAAAAATGTAGAAGATTAGACAAGAGACAAGGCAATGCTCATTTCTGGCATAAGAAGATCACCAGGTCACGTCGTGACACTTGTTGTTCAGTTGCTCAGTTGTGTCCTGGCTCTTCACAATCCCGGGGATCACAGCAGGCCAGGCCTCTGATCCTCCACTGCCTCCCAGGGTTTGCCAACATCAGAGTCCTTTCTTCTCCTTGGGTGACCAAAGGATTTGAGCTTCAGCTTCAGGATCTGTCCTTCCAAGGGACAGTCAGGGTGGATTTCCTTTAGGATCAACTGATTGGATCTCCTTGTAGTCCAAGTGATTCTCAGTAGTCTTACTTACTTACTTACTTACTTATTTATTTATTTATTTATTTATTTTATTGGGCTTATAGGCCGCCCTCTCTCCCGAGGGACTCAGGGCGGCTTACAATAAAAAACAAGAATACAAATATTACAATAGAATTAAACTAAACTAAGCCCAATAAAATTTAAAACCCGATTAAAACTAAAAATTGATAAAAACAAACAAACAAACCACCCCCACCCCATTCAGTCCAGGCTGGCCTGTTGAAACAACCAAGTCTTTAGTGTGAAAGGCGGAGGTCAGGGGCCAGCCGGAGCTCCATGGGGAGCTGATGGCTTTGGTGGCTCAGGCTGTTAAATGCCTGCTCTTAAGATCCAGCTGTCTACAATTACTGTAGGCTCGAATCCCACCAGGCTCAAGGTTGACTCAGCCTTCCATCCTCTCGGGGTAGGTAAATTGAGGACCCAAGATTGTTGGGGGCAATTAGCTGACCTTGTAAAAATGCCGCTTAGTAATAAGCAGGCATATACAATGGAATGAAGGCTATTGCTGAGCACATTGGGTTGTGCTCCGAAAAATTGTAAGCCGCCCTGAGTCTTCGGAGAAGGGCGGCATATAAATGTAATTAAAATAAAAATAAATAAATAAAATAAATTCCACAGGGTGGGTGCTCCCACAGAGAAGGCCCTACCCCTGGGCACCGCCAACTGACAGTGTCTGGTCGACGGCACCCCCAGGAGGTGCTGCCTGTGGGAGTGTACAGGGCGATTGGAGGTCAACGCTGGCAGGAGACACTCCCACAAGTACCCCGGACCCAAGCCATGTAGGACTTTATATGCGATGAATAATACCTTGAATCTCACCCGGAAGGCAACCGGCAGCCAATGCAGGTCTTCCCCAACATCACAATTCCAAAACATCCATCTTTTGGTGCTCAGTCCAGCTTTCTCAGCCATATGTTCAGGGGTGGGACTCTACCGGTTCAGACTGGTTTGGGTGAACTGGATGTTAAATTTACATCTGGTTCAACGAACCAGTAGTTGAACTGACCGGCTGGCCCCGCCTACCCCACCCCATCCCTCCCAGGAGTCTCCATGTCACCCGTTTTGGATGCAGGTAAGTGTAGGGTCCACATGGAGACTCCGGGAGGGTGAAAAACGGGCTGAACCGGAAGTTTGAGAAGTCTGGAAATGGGCCTGTTTCTGGCTTCCGGAGGTCCTCCAGAGTCAGGGGGAGGCCATTTTTGCCCCCCCCCCCGAGGCTCAAGGGAAGCTTCTGGACTCTGGGGAAGGTGAAAAACGCCCCTTCCGAAAGTTCCGGTAGGCTACGCCCACCATGGCCACGCCCACCCAGCAACTGGGCAGCGAACTGGCTGCTGGGTTTTTTGAATCTCATTCCTGCACACGTTGCTATTGGGAAAACCATACTGAAGAACAGTTGCAGGATTTGGGTATGGCTAGCGTAGAGGGAAGAAGGGCTAGGGAGGACATGATAGAAGCATTCAGTATTTGAGAGGTGGTCATGAAAAAGAGGGGGTCAAGCTATTTTCCAAAGCACCAGAAGGCAAGTCAAGAAACAAAGGATGGAGACTAGCCAAGGAGAGAAGCAATCTGGAATTTATTTATTTATTTATTTATTAATGAGACTTGTATGCCGCCCCATCTCCGAAGACTCAGGGCGGCTCACAACTAAAACAACAAGAACAATAAATAATTAAAAAAGAATTAAACTAACAAGCCCCATTAAGATATAATTGCATAAGTACATGATAAAACCATGATAAAAACCGCCCCCCCCCCAAAGGGTCACAGCCCGGCTTGGTTAAATAACCAGGTCTTCAATTCACGGCAGAAGGCGCGGAGGTCAGGGGCCAGATGGAGTCCCAGGGGAAGCTGATTCCAGAGGTCAGGGGCCGCAATAGAATAGGCTCGTTGTCGGGGGACCGCCAACCGGCATTGGCCAGCCGACAGGACCCCAAGGAGTCCTTGCCTATGTGATTGCACAGGGCGGTTAGTACTTGATGTCGGCAGAAACTTCCTAACAGTGAGGACAATTAGCCAGCGGAATGGTTTGCGTCCAGAAGTTGCGGATGACCCATTACTGGAGGCTTTTAAGAAGAGATTGGACAGCCATTTGTCTGGAAAGGTATAGGGTTTCCTGCTTGAGCAAGGGGTTGGACTAGAAGACCTCCAAGGTCCCTTACAGCTTTATTGTGATTCTGACCTACTGGTCAGATATGCCATAGCTTTCCTCTCAAGGCACAAGCATCTTTTAATTTCATGGCTGACATCGCTGTCTGCGGTGGTCTTTGAGCCCAAGAAAATAAAATCCGTCGCCACTTCCGTATCTTTCCATTTTACAGATAGTCCTTGGTTTACAACAGCTCAATTAGTGACCATTCAGAGTTACAACGGCAACTCAAAAAAAGCGATTTATGACTACTTTCACACTGACAGCCATAGTGGCACCCCCAGGGTCACGTGATCAAAATTGAGAAGCTTGGCAACTGACTCATATTTATGACGGTTGCAGTATCCGGGGTCATGTGATCCTCTTTTGTGACCTTCTGACAAGCAAAGTCAAAGGAAAAGCCAGATTCACTTAACAACCCTGTCACCGAGTTAACAACTGCAGTGATTCCCTTAACAATGGTGGCAAGGAAGGTTGTAAAACGGGGCAAAACTCACTTAACCAAAGTCTCACTGAGCAACAGAAATTCTGGGATCAGTTGTTGGTCGTAAATCAAGGACTAACTCTATTTGCTAAGGAAGTGATGGGACTAGATGCAGTGATCTTAGTTTGTACTAGATACAATGCTCATTTCAGTAGTGGGTTCCTACTTTGGTCGCTACCGGATTGCTGGGTGATTGTGCGCGTGCTCCTAACATGCGCGTGCGCACCCCCCATCGTGCCAATCAGCTGAGAGGAGGAATAAATAGGAGTGACCCTTCCACCCATCCATGCACTTGTTGCTTCCTTTATCCACTCAGCTGATCATCAGAGGAACCGGTTTGGCCATGTGATTGTAAAGATTGTGTGATGGTTGTACGTTTGAGTACCGATCGTAAGTTACTTTTTCCAAAGCTGTTGTAATTTTGAACCATTGCTAAACAAATGGTCATAAGTCAAGGACTACCTATATGCATATATGACCTGGCCTGGATGCCACCTGGATGAATTAGAATAGAATAGAATAGAATAGAATAGAATAGAATAGAATAGAATAGAATAGAACAGAATAGAATAGAACAGAACAGAATAAGAAAGGAATAGAATAGAATAAGAATAGAATAGAATATAGAATTCAATATATAATATAACATAGAATAGAATAGAATATAGAATACAACATATAATATAGTATAGTATAGTATAATATAAGATAATATATAATATAATATAGGATAGGATAGGATAGGATAGGATAGGATAGGATAGAATAGAATAGAAGGGACCTTGGAGGTCTTCTAGTCCAACCCCCTGATTAGGAGAAAACTATATACTATTTCAGGCAAATGGTTGTCCAATCTCTTCTTTAAAACTTCCAGTGTTGGAGCATTTACAACTTCTGGAGGCAAGATGTTCCACTGGGCCAGTGCCTCTTGTTCAGCCCAACAGATGTTATAGGATTGCAAATAAATTCAATAAATCAATAGACAAATTGTTACTGAGGCAAAATTAGAAGGTGGGTGCAGGTTACCCACAAACATCAGGATAAGGAGGGCTTTGTATTTTCATGGCATTTTTTTCATGCCAGGCAAAAGCCATTGGTATTCAACCAGGGCCTTTCATAATAATGTGTTATGCTTCTGTGCCATATTTTATGGCTGTCTTTACTCGGAACGGCTTTTTGTTTATTTTATGACTTTATTTTATTTTGTAAACTTTATGTGCATCCTGAATAAGTATCAGCCGGCTGCATACTCCTCCTGGTTGTCAAGGAATGGTATGTTGGCTTGCAAAAGCAGTCTCTAGAGATCCTGGCTTCCATAGAATGGCAAGGGGTAGAACCTGGTTCTTCTTGTGATTTGAGGGTTTAAAAGTTCCACAACTCGTCCCACCCTTAGCAGGTAACGTTGCATGTAGGTTGAGAAAGGTAAGAAGAAAATGAATCAAGAATGAAAGAGGGGGTCGACCTACTCTGTTAAAACACCTGAAGGCAGGACAAGAAGCAATGGATGGAAACTAATCAAGGAGAGAAGCAATTGAGAATGAAGGTGAAATTTCCTAAGAGTGTGAACAATTAACCAGTGGAAGGACTTGCCTCCAGAAGTTGTGGGTGCTCCGACGCTGGAAGTTTTCAAGAAGAGATCGGACAACCATTTCTCTGAAATGGTATAAGGTTTTCTGTTTGAGCAGGAGGTTGGACTAGAACAGAGGTCACCAACTGGTGGACTGTGGCCCACTGGTGGGCCGTGAGAAAATTTTGGTGGTCCGCAGAGAAATGTCACCCCCAGTGCACTTCCCCAAAGCAATTAATCCAGGCTGCACTTTAGGCATAAAGCCAACTTGGTTACTATGGGCTATTCCCTCTCTCTCTCAGACCAACCTACTCACAGGGCTGTTTTTATGGGGAAAATAGGAAGAGGAAGGAGTATTATGTACCTGTGCCACCTGGAGTTATTTATAGAACTAATAAACATGAAATATATACAAACAAAACAAAATAAACTTGTTCTACCTTCAATCTTACCAGACAGGCAGAATCAGTTCAGATATCATGGTCTTGAGACGTGAAGTATAATAATGTGAACATCAAAAAGTTATCCTTAAATCACTAATGGCTGGTAATCAGGGGCGGGATTCTACCAGTTCGCACCTATTCGCTAGAACCGGTTGTTAACATTCTAAGCAGTTCGGCAAACCGGTTGTTAGAAGAAATTACTGGCCTAATCCTGTAAGGAAGGCAGGAAGGAAACATTCTGGTGTTGCTTACAGAAACTGCCTCTCCGTTAACCCTTATTACATTCTTGGCAGGACTAGACTTCCTGTCTCAGGAACGTCTCTGGAGTTTTTTTCCCCTCCTTTGCTGGTACTTTGCTTGTGTGCAGTGACCATTCAAAGTTACAATGGCACTGAAAAAAGTGACTTATGACCATTTTTCACACTTACGACTGTTGCAGCATCCCCACAGTCATAAGAGGCCAGGTGAGGAGATGCGTGCCTCGATGTGAATAATATTGAGTTGGCCACACCCAGCCAATAACATGACCACCAAGCCATGTCCACCCAGTCACATGACCACCAAGCCACACCCACCACCTAAACCATGCCCACAGAACCGATTATTAAAAATTTGAATCCCACCCCTGCTGGTAATCACTAATCAAGAGATGTTTGCCAACCAATGATGTTTGGAAACAAGATACACCAATGTGGCAGCACTTTCACGTTGAGCAATCAGCAACATCTGAGTTGTAGCAGTAATATTTTTTCTAATAGGGTAAAAATTGTGTTTCCTTTCTTTAGAATAATTATTCTACATTGAGAAAAAAAATGGAGAACTGGGGGGGGAAGGCAAATTATAACAGATTTGGAAGGGACCTTGGAGGGACCCTACGTAAACAAGGGACCCTACACCACTTCAGACAAATTGTTGTCCAATCTCTTCTTAAAAACCTCCAGTCAAGTTGGAACACCCACAACTTCTGGAGGCAAACATCTATCATTTCTTTTGTTAAACTTCTGAAAACCTTTGTTTTGTTGTTGTTGTTAAGACTCTGCATAAAGAGGAAAACACACAAAGGATTCACTACCTACCTAATATTCTAAGTTTCTGGGGCTTGGTTGAATTTGTCTGTTTTGATTTTTTTACATAAAAAAATCCGCATTTACAAATGCATGAGCATGAGGTTTATTTGGGTATGGGGGGTATTAAAATAATTATCCTTGTTTAAATTGTTTGCTAAAAAAGAAAGCCAGAACAAACAAGTTTATTAGCGCAGTTTAAAAGCTGGTGATCATTGTTTTTCCTAGTACATCATGGCAAAACTGACTTTCAAACATCCACTGCAATTAATTGAATTGGATCTGGCCCAGTTCCTAATGACTTCAGAAGTAAGCATCTGTTGGGTTGATACCGCAATCATCATTCCATTATTTAAGAAAAATGAATTCAAGAACTTATCGCAGTAAATACGGTTTTTTTCTGTGGTAAAAAATCATTTAGAAATGTAATCGCTTTTTCTTCCTCCCTTTAAGTCCCAGAAAGTGTGTATTTAAGATTACCTAAAAAATAAGATCATTTACTCAAAAAGGTAATTCTGCAATCTTCTGACTTGTGTACAAATGCAATTTAAATCACTGAGCAGATGGAAATCATGATTTAAATCATACCCAACCTGGCATTAAGCAAAGATGAAAAACAGCTATTCTGTCTGCCAGCTTAGAGATGAATCTTATTCGATTTGGTGCAACTTATGCTTAGTTAAAAGACTGGAGAATGGAGCGATGAACTCATCACAAAAATAAAACGAAAAAAGCTAGGTTTTTCTCTCTTGGTTCCCATCAATACCAAACCATTAACAGGAATCCATTTTTCCCTCATACAAAAGTAAGATTAGATTTTGGGAAAAAAAAATAATTTGCAGTGATTGGTCCTGATTTTGAAATATTTTCTCATGCACCCCCATCCTAGATCTTTGTGAAGGACATTATAAGTGGATAAAAATGCCAAACACAGGCAGTCTTCGACTTACAACAGTTCATTGTCACAATGGAACAATGGAAAATGTGACTTACATGACTGTTTTTCACAGTTACGACCTCCCAGGATCATGTGATCAAAATTCAGACGCTTGACCATGGGTTCATATTTATGATCGTTGCTGTGTCCCAAGGTCTATGGGATCACCTTTTGTGACCTTCTGATGTATGTATGTATGTATGTATGTATGTATGTATGTATGTAGTGCGTTTCCCTGAAAGTAAGACCTTGTTTTATATATTTTTTTTGCCATCAAAAAAGGCACCAGGTCTTATTTTCGGGGGATGTCCTCCACTGACTAACCTCACTTGTGCGCGTCACCCCCGGCCTCCTTTTAGCTGTCACAGGCCTTCAGGAACTTCTTCTTCTGCAGCCAGCAAGGCTTTCCTGAAGGCCTCTGCAGCCGATAAGAGAGTTCTGGATCGATCCGGAGCTGGATCGATCCAGAGGCCTTCACGAAAGTCTTGCCAGCCTTGCCGGCTGCAGAGGAAATGGGCTGGTGAGGCAGGTGTCGAGGGGTGCAAGGCCTGGCTACAACTGTGCAAAGGGAAGTAGTAGGGCAGCTACATCCCCACATCCCCACCCTAGCTTAATTTTTACCTGTGCACTCTGGAGTGGGTGGGATCTTATTTAGGGCTTATTTTGGGGGTAGGGCCTATATTGGGTGCACATGTAAAAATTAAGCTAGGACTAACTTTCAGGGTAGGCCATATTTTCAGGGAAACAGAGTATGTTTGTATATATATCTATATTTAAACAGGGAATCCAATGTGTTAATTCAGTAAACAGGTTAACAGTGTCTTTGTGAATGCAGGCCAGGACTGAATGTCTGGCAACTTGACACAAATCACAACCCGTTCCAAGCTTTTCAGAGACCCAAAGCTGCTCACACAGGAGGGCAAAGAGAACTTAGGAATGCTTTTGCACAGCAGGTGCTTCCGAGTGGGATCATTTTTAAGCCAGTCTGTCTCTTGTTCAAGTTCTCTGACCTTTTGATTCCTTTTCATTACTGCCTCTTGAGCCTAGAGCCCTATTGTCGCTAGTCCCCTTTAATGTTCATTATTCTCAAAGACTCCAGCCCACCTGCTCAGGCTTCAGGAATGCCAAAATCAAATCAAAACACTTAATTAAATCAGCTTTTAAAAAGCTTGCCACCACCTGGACACATGTGTCAGCCTCTCCGGTGGCAAAGCCCAAAATCACGGGGATTAAAAGTCATTCTATTTTTTTTTCCCTGCCTCTTCCTCTTCTCCTATTTTCCTTTGTGAGGGCTTTCTGATCATATATCATCTCCTTTCCAGCCTCTGCATGATCAGGATGCCATACAATCTCTGCTGACATGCTTTGCATCATCTATTCAATCCAGAGGTATTCCTAACAAAGCGGAACTCATCACATTTGCAGGAGACACCAAACTGGAGAGAATTAGAATAGAATAGAATAGAATAGAATAGAATAGAATAGAATAGAATTAGAATAGAATAGAACAGGAATACAAAATAGAGTAGAAATAGAAATCAATAGAATAGAATAGAATAGAATAGAATAGGAATTAGAAATCAATAGAATAGAATTAGAATAGAATAGAATAGCAATACAAAATAGAGTAGAAATAGAAATCAATAGAATAGAATAGAATAGGAATTAGAAATCAATAGAATAGAATTAGAATAGAATAAATAGGAATACAAAATAGAGTAGAAATAGAAATCAATAGAATAGAACAGAATAGGAATTAGAAATCAATAGAATAGAATTAGAATAGAATAGAATAGGAATTCAAAATAGAGTAGAAATAGAAATCAATAGAATAGAATTCAAAATAGAATAGAAATAGAAATCAATAGAATAGAATAGAATAGAATAACGGAAGGGACCATGGAGGTCTTCTAGTCTAACCCCTTGCTTAGGCAGGAAATCCTATACTGCTTCAGACAAAGGATTATCCAACCTCTTTTTAAAAACTTCCAGTGTTGGAGCATTCACAACTTCTGGAGGCAAAGTTGTTCCACTGATTAATTGTTCTCACTGTCAGGAAATTTCTCCTTAGTTTCAGGTTGCTTCCCTCCTTGATTAATTTCCACCCATTGCTTCTTGTCCTGCCCTCAGGTGCTTTGGGGAATAGCTTGACCCCCTCTTCTTTGGGGCAGCCCCTGAGATATTGGAGCACTGCTATCATGTCATCCCTAGTCCTTCTCTTCATTAAATTAGACATACCCAGTTCCTGCAACCATTCTTTACTGTATATGTTTTAGTCTCCAGTCCCCTGATCATCTCTGTAGCTCTTCTCTGCCCTCTTTCTAGAGCAAGGGTCTTCAAACTTGGCAAGTTAGGACTTGTGGACTTCAACTCCCAGAATTCCTGAGCTAATATGACTGGAAGAGGAATTCCAGGAGTTGAAATCCGCAAGTCTGAAAGCTTCAAGTATAAAGACCCCTGCTCTACAGTATCTATCTTCTATCTCCATCTCTATCTCTGTCTGTCTGTCTGCCTGCCTGCCTGCCTGCCTGCCTGCCTGCCTGCCTGCCTGTCTAATCTGTCTGTCTGTCTGTCTGTCTGTCTGTCTATCTATCATCTATCTATCTATGCCAAGGGTCTTCAAACTTGGCAAGTTAGGACTTGTGGACTTCAACTCCCAGAATTCCTGAGCTAACATGACTGGAGGAGGAATACTGGGAGTTGAAGTTCACAAGTCTTAAAGCTGTCAAGTTTGAAGACTCCTGTTCTAGAATCTCAACATCTTTTTTACATCGTGGCGACCAAAACTGATGCAGTATTCCAACTGTGGCCTTACCAAGGCCTTATGAAGTAGTATGAACACTTCATGTGATCTTGATTCTCTCCCTCTGTTAATGCAGCCTAGAACTGTGCTGGCTTTTGTGACAGCTCTTTTGGGTGACTGGGTAGAAACATGTAGCTTAGACACAGTGGTGGGATTCAAAACTTTTTACTACTGGTTCGGTGGGTGTGGCTTGGTGGCCATGGCTTGGGTTGGTGGGCGTGGCTTGGTGGGCATGGCAGGGGAAGGTTACTGCAAAATCCCCATTCCCTCCCCTCCCCACTAACCTGCTTTCCAGCTCTGTTCTCCTGTGCAGGGCAACAAAAGACCCAGCCGATCAGCTGGGACTCAGGAGGCAGAGAATAGATGGGAGTGCGGCCAGTCAGAGGTGGTATTTGCCGGTTCTCAGAACTACTCAAAATTTCCTCTACCGTTTCTCCAGAACTGGTCAGAACCTGCTGAATACCATCTCTGCTTAGACAGCTATAGCATGCCAAGCTTCAATATGTTAGCCTGATTTGCACTACATGCTGAATAATAATACTTTATATCATGTTTAGAAACCAAGCACGGGACAGAAATAAGGTGATATGAATTAAATTAGACATTACAAAAACACAATTAAACCAAAGGCACGTTAAGGCAGCACTAAGTCAAAAGGGAATTGTTAAACACCAAACACTAACTGTTTTACAATTAAAAGGGTAGCTAAACTAGAGCCAATAAATCCTACTAAGAGTATAAAATTAAGTGATGAAGTAAAATTTTAATCAATATATGGGCAGTCCATGACTTACAATATTACGGTGGTTTATTTAGTGATACATAATTCAAAGTTACAATGGCACTGAAAAAAGTGACTTATGACCATATTTCACACTTTTGACCATTGCAGCATCCCCATGGTCACATGATTTACATTTGGAGGCTTGACAGTTGACTCACATTTATGACGGTTGCAGTGTCCCGGAGTCACATGATCCCCTTTTGCGATCTTCTGACAATCAAAGTCAATGGAGGAAGCCAGATTCACTTAACAGCCGTGTTATTAACCTAACAATTGTGGTGATTCACTTAACAATCATGGCAAGAAAGGTTGTAAACTGGGAACAAAGCTCACTTAACAAATGTCTCACTTGGCAACAGAAATTTTGGGCTTAAATGTGGTTGAAAGCAATGCTGGGATTCAGCCGGTTTGGACCAGTTTGGGACAACCGGTTGTTAACTTTCTGAGCAGTTTGGTCAGAGGTGGGATTCAGCAGGTTCTGACCAGTTCTGGAGAACCAGTAGCAGAAATTTTGAGTAGTTCAGAGAACCGGTAGCAGAAATTTTGAGTAGTTCAGAGAACCGGTAGCAGAAATTTTGAGTAGTTCAGAGAACCAGCAAATACCACCTCTGACTGGTCCCACCCACATCTATTCTCCACCTCCCACTGAGTCCCAGATGATTGGCTAGGTCTTCTTTGGTTGCCCTGCACAGGAGAATGGAGCTGGAAAGCAGGTTAGTGGGGTGGGAAGGGAATGGGATTTTGCAGTAACCTTCCCCTAGGAGTGGGGAGGGAATGGAGATTTTGTAGTATCCTTCCCCTTCCATGCCCACCAAGCCATGCCATGTCCACCAAGCCATGCCCAGAGAACCGATAGTAAAAGTTTTTGAATCCCCCCACTGAGTTGGTGAACTGGTTGTTGGAAAAAATCATTAAAACAGAAAACCAGTTGTTAAATTATTTTAATCCACCGCTGGTCAAGGACTACCTGTATTTTATTGTCAGAGTACAACATGTGTACAATGAGGTTGGCTGAGCCTCCCTTTGTGCAGCCCCTCCCCCCAACACAACTCACAGTGAGGACAGAAGTCCTTAACTCAGACCCAACCTTATAACCCTATGTGACCCTGTTGCACAACGCGCCAGCCCCATAAGCCTATCATACTACGTTGACATGAAGTTATTTTCCATTCAGAAGTCTGACAGCCCATGGGTAGACACTGTTCTTCAGCCTGTTGCTGTGGCTGGCTACACTTCTATATCTCCTACCTGATGGTAGGAGAGTGAAGAAGGGCTGACCGGGGTGTTGTACTCTGACAATAAAGGTAATTAATTTTAGGAGGGGATCAAAGAGCAGCAGTGAAACTTGCATTGCAAAGTTGTGATACCAATATTGCTCTTTGTGTTCTTGCCAGGCAACATCAGAATATACACCGAAGAAGGTGGAGTTGATGATACAAGTAGTTTTCAACTTACAACCATTTGTTTGGTCTCTTTAGTTACAATGGCACTGAAAGAAGTGATTTATGACCAGTTCTCACACTTATGACCTGTGCAACATCTCCATTGTCACATGATCAAAATTTGGGCTGTCGGCAGCTGGCATGTATTTAAGGACAGTGGTATTGTCCCTGGGGTCCTATAATCACCGTTTGTAACTTTCCCAACCAGCTTCTCACAAGCAATGGAGGAAGCCAGATTTGCTTAATAACCACATGACTCAATTATCAGCTGCAGTGATTCACTTAACAACTGTGGCACAAAGGACACAAGATGGGGGGAATTGACTCAACTGCCTTGCTTAGCCACAAAAAATTTGGGCTCAATTGTCAATATAAAAAAAAAAGATGTTGAGATTCTTGAAAGAATGCAGAAAAGAGCAACAAAGATGATTAGGGGACTGGAGGCTAAAACATATGAAGAACGGTTGCTGGAACCCTAACCTATTCTATTCTATTCTATTCTATTCTATTCTATTCTATTCTATTCTATTCTTCATTCCACTATTCTATTCTATTCTATTCTATTCTATTCTATTCTATTCTATTCTATTCTATTCTTCATTCCACTATTCTATTCTATTCTATTCTATTCTATTCTATTCTATTCTTCATTCCTCTATTCTATTCTATTCTATTCTATTCTATTCTATTCTATTCTATTCTATTCTTCATTCCACTATTCTATTCTATTCTATTCTATTCTATTCTATTCTAAGATTACCTGTATCACAAATTCTGTTTTCATCATTCTGGTGGGTTTTTTTTGCTTATCCATGTGCTCAGTCATATTTTAGCTTATCTCTAGCCTGTTGTGCAAATGTTGTTACAAGAGCCATCTAATTTCTTTGGAGAGGAAGAAGACAGAAAACATTAACCAGCCTCTCGACAGCTGCACTAACATATTCAACGAGAGTACCTAGTTCAGTTTTGTCCTTTTATTAAGGAAACTGAATTGGAAAGTTCCTTCCAATAAAGAGATTTTGAGACTCACCACAGCAAAAAAAAACAACAACAACAAGAACCCAACAGCAAATCTATTCCAGCTTTCTCTCTTGAGAAAAAGACTGGTGTTTTAAAGTGTGCCATTCTACAAATAATTTCTATGAATAATAATAACAATAAAAAATCCCTTGCACTGTCTAAGGCTGAGAGCCAAGTCCATATGTCAAACAGAGTATAAAGCAAGTGCAATTCACAAGAGGCTTTTTCTACAAACTTGTTTAACACATCAGCTGCAGGAGATTTTGTAAGGACGAAGCCAGGAACAAAAGAAAGGATCCAATAGTTTTGGGACTTTCCAGATTCTGTGCAGATTATTCTTCATTCCAAACTCACAGCCCATCATCTGAGGTTGAGTCCTACCTGATGAACTGTGGAATTGGTTCCCTCCCCAAATGGGATTACGAGGCCACTGGCTCTGTGTGACAATCCATTCTCCTTAGTGCTAACCTGTTATGCTGATAGCTTTCTCTCTGCCAGGAGTAAAAGGCTAGAAAGGAAAAGGGGGAAAAAACCTCTCCAAAATAGTCTGAACTTGTATGGTTCCACAGCTGTATGGTAAAAGACACAGTACAAAATCACTCTTTGATAAGATCATTTGACTATGAGCCCACTGTATGCTGCAGCTGCCAAAAAAGTCTACAAAGTCCTAGGCTCTCATCTGGCCAAGGGGAAGGTCTTTACCAAATTAGATCTCAGAGAAGCATACTGCTGAATTTGCATCAGAGAGGGAGATGAATGGAAAACAGCGTACAACTGCCCCCTAGAACAGTGGTCACCAACCAGTGGGCCAGGGACCACTGGTGGTCCATGAGAAAATTTTGGTGGTCCGCAGAGATGTCACCCACCAAAGCAATTAATCCAGGCTGCACACGAATACAAGGCTGTGCACCCCCACATGGCCTGCAGGAACACAAGGCTTGCATTACTTCCATTGCAAACAACACAAGGTAGTGAGGGGAGGGGGGAAAGGGCGGAGGGGGGGAACTTGCCCTACTCACCTGATGCGCCTGGCCTGGTCATTGGGCTGCTTCTTTCCGCTTCTTTCTTTTTCTGCTTTTGGCTGCATGCAAGGAAAGCAGCAAAAGTCTTTCTTTCTCTCCCCAAAACTCTGCCAGACGTGAGTCTTTGGGGCCCTTCAAGGCATCCTGCTCCAAGAAGCTGCACCGGCATTACAAGTCTCACAAAGACTCATTTCTGGTGCAGTTTGAGGGAGAGAAAGCAAGACTTCTGCTGCTTCTCCTGTTTTCCTTGCATGACGCCAAAAGTCTCTCTCTCTCTTTCTCCCCCTGACAATGGAGCTGGAGATGGTATCCTGTGATCCCAAATAAAGAATGATTGATCGGTAGCAAAACGGGGTGGGGAATTTTCCTGCAGACTTTTTTTGGGATTTTCCCAGGGTCTCTGGTCTGTGGGATTTAAAATTATGAGTCCCTGAGGTCCAAAACCCCTTCCCTAGAAAGCTTCCAATTCAAAGCCATGCCTTTTGGACTACAGTCCCCCCACCAGCAGTGTTCATGCAGTTAATAAATGAGGTGCTACACAAACACCTCTATAAGGGGGTCCTTGTCTACCTGAATGATATCCTTATCTACACTGAGACCATGGATGATCCCTAGTCTACCTGGTACTGGAAAAACTTCTAGCGGCAAGCCTGTATGTCAAACTGTCAAAATGCTAATTTCACCACGCATGGTTAGACTACCTGGCTAGCGAATTTCGAATGAGGGCATAGAGATGGACCCAGCCAAAGTACAAGCCATCCTAGGCTGGCAGCCTCCTTGCACCTGCAGGCAACTACAAAGCTTCTTGGGGTTTGCAAACTTCTACTGGCAATTCATCCCCTCCTTCCCGAGGATCACCAAACCCATGACGGACCTCCTAAAGACAGGAAGCCCAGGAACGAAACCCTGCCTGGTGGGACATAACCTGCCAAAAGGCATTTGAAACACTGAAAGAAATGTTTGCAAAAGAGCAAGTGCTGAAGCATCCTGACCCTGAACAACCCTTTATCATCCAAGTGAATGCCAGCGACGTGGCAGTGGGAGCAGTGATACTTTAAAAAAATAACCAAGGAGAGGGGTAGAATCAAGATCACATGAAATGTTAATACCACTTTATAAGATCTTGATAAGGCCACACTTGGAATACTGCATCTTTTTAATCTCCATGATGTAAAAAAGATGTTAAAACTAGTCTAGAAAAAGAACAGAGAAGAGCAACAAAGGTAACAGATAACAGATAATCAGAGTTGGAAGGGACCTTATAGGTCACCTAGTCCAACCCCCCGCCCAAGCAGGAGACCCTACACCATTTCTGACAAATGGCAGTCCAATCTCTTCTTGAAAGTCTCAAGTGATGAAGCTCTCACAACTTCCGAGGGCAACTTCTGTTCCATGGGTTGATTGTTCTCACTGTCAGAAAGTTTCTCCTTATTTCCAGGTTAAATCTCTCCTTGTTCAGTTTCCATCTATTATGCCTCGTCTGGCCTACAGGTGCTTTAGAAAAGGTGATTAAGGAACTGGAGGCTGAAACATATAAAGAACGGTTGCAGGAATTGGGTGTGTCTAGTCTAATGAAATGAAGGACTAGGGGGGCATGATAGCAATTTCAAAGAAGAGGGGATCAACCTATTCTTCAAAGCATCTGAAGGCATAAGAAGAAGCAATAGATGGACACTAATCAAGGAGAGAAGCAACTTAGAATTAAGGAGAAATTTCTTGACTGTTGGAACGATAGTCAATGGAACAGCTTCCTCCAGAAGGTGTGGGTACTCCAACACTGGAGGTTTTGAAGAAGAGATTGGACAATCATTTGTCTGAAATCTTACAGGATCCCCTGCCTGAATTGGGGGTTGGACTAGAAGACCTCCAAGGTTCCTTCCAATTCTGTAATTCTGCTATTCTTGTGCCATTGCACACCCGACCTAAATCCCCTTGATGGCATTCAAATTTGGAGAGATGTAAACATGAAAAGACTGCCTGGCCTCAGGTGAATGAAAATCCACAGCTTTGATTGCAATTGTGTCTGTTTGCACCCATTCCATTTTTTTCTCCTTGCCATCACCCTAATTAATCTAATATTATTCATTTACTCCCTAAATTCACACAAGGCTCTGTCTTGGAAAGCAGGTCTTTCTCGCCTTCATTAGCAAAACAATCACCCACATCCATTTTTATGTGTTTCGGAGGTAAATTATTCAGATCTGGTTTCCTATATTATTAAATTTTAATTGTAAGATTGCATTTTTCTCAAATGTAAACAAACACGGAGCAGAACAAAACACTGCTTAATTAGGGCGAGTTCAGTTGCTCAACCGAAGAGACATTTGGAGAAGAAATATATTGTTCAGCATTTATCCAACATACAGTATTTTCTTTTTAAGGGATAAAAAGTAGATGCAGACCACATTTAAAAAGTGGGTGGAGCTTTGATTGCAGTGAAACCAGGCTTAATAGCAGTAACTGGGAGAGGGATCTTGGAGTCTTAGTGGACAACCAATTAAAGATGAGCCAGCAGTGTGAGGTGGCAGCCAAAAAAGCCAATACAATCCTAAATTGCATTAACAGAGGGATACAATCAAGATCAAGGGATGTACTAATACTATTCTATAAAGCTTAAGTAAGACCACACCTAGAGTCCTGCATCCAGTTTTGGTCACCACACTATAAAAAAGGTGTTGAGACTCTAGAAAGAGTGCAGAGAAGAGCAACCAGGATGATTAGGGGACTGGAGACTAAAATATATGAAGAACAGTTACAGGAACTGGGCCTGGTTAATCTAGTGAAGAGAAGGACCAGGGGAGACAGGATAGCAGTCTTCCAATATTTGAGGGGCTGCCACAGAGAGGAAGGGGTCAAGCTATTTTCCAAGGTACCCGAAGGCCAGACAAGGAATAATGGATGGAAACTGAACAAGGAGAGATTCAACCTGGAAATAAGGAGAAATTTTCTGACAGTGAGAACAATTAATCAGTGGAATGGCTTGCCTTCAGAAGTTCAGG
Organism: Naja naja; assembly: GCA_009733165.1. Lineage (NCBI taxonomy): Eukaryota > Metazoa > Chordata > Lepidosauria > Squamata > Elapidae > Naja > Naja naja. The sequence continues at coordinate 56,549,725 of CM019152.1, read as the reverse complement.
GAGCTTCATCACTGGAAAGTTTTAAGAAGAGACTGGGCTGCCATCTGTCAGAAATGGTGTCGGGTCTCCTGCTTGGGCAAGGGGGTTGGGCTAGATGACCCACAAGGTCCCTTCCAACTCTGTTAAACTGTTAATTGCAGTATTGCACCCACCATCTTGCCTGTTTTGACCTCTTTGGCTGGTTACAGCCTTGATAGCTGTATCAAATGTCTTCAAGAGAATTCATGGCCACCATAGTGGGGCAAAAAACACATGTGACATACTTCAATAGAAACCCTTTCTTGTTGTTCATTTCCTAAGTTGTGTCTGACTCTTCATGATCCGGTGGACCATAGCACACCAAGCTGCAGTCCACTGTCCATGAAGAAGCTTCTTGGATGAGAAGCAAAATGTCTTAAAGGAAAAACACAATCCAGTTCCCTTTTGAAAAAGCATCTTTGGGACAAACGTTTTATTGTATTTTCCCCTTGTTGGAAGAAAAATCCAGGTCCAGTTCCAAGCCAGGAATAAAATGGAGGCTGCTTAAGAAAGAAAAGTCTATTTATTGATGAGCACAATCAACACAACACACAGCATGCAGTTCTGGGGCAGCTGATAAAATGGAGTTGAGTGTGGGTTTTTATGCCTTCTTGTTTCCTGTGGGGTCACGTACGTGTCATGGTTGGCTCTATAGGCAAAAGGGGAAATGCAAATCCTAGGAGTTTGTCTGAGCTAATCTTATCAACTTTTGGCTTGCCTTACTGTGTTGCTTATCTGGAGTTTCTGTCTGACCCAGTCTTTCGGAATGGATTACCAAATCCGCATTGCTAAAAGCTGGCCTCCTCAGTTTCTGCTTGGGGCAAGGAGACTGGGGCTGGTTTCTTCCTCCCTTAAGATTTTTCCCCTAATTTCTCCTTTAGGGGAAATATTCTATCCGGCCTTTTTAATATTACCCAAAATATTTCACTCTCTAGGAGGGTGGGTGGGTGCTGATTTTCTATACCCTCTGCTGTTCCTTTAACTCAACACTGGTTCCCAAATCTCTTCTTAAATGCTTGGCCAAAAACCCCGGGCAAGATTTGAAGTCAGTTGATGACATCTATTAAAGGCATTTAGGTTTAACAAATTAGGAACTGGGGTCCTTAAGAGGGTATTCAAGGCTACCCGTGTGCTTACGCTAACCTAGTTTGCTCAGCAGGCTGCCTGCCCTCTTGGATTTTTAATATATACATACGTTTAAAAAGATTTAATTAAAAAACTAGGAGGCAATTTTGTTGTATATTAAAGTACCATCCTTCAACATAATCTTTATTTTGAAAGATACCTCTGGGCCTTAAAGGGTCCCCATGAACAGATATAGGTGGCTGGGGATCAGAATTTATTTTTATTTATTTTTTTATTTTTAATTACATTTATATGCCGCCCTTCTCCGGAGACTCAGGGCGGCTTACAATTTTTGGGATACAACCCAGTGTGCTCAGCAATAGCCTTCATTCCATTGTATATGCCTGCTTATTACTAAGCGGCATTTTTACAAGGTCAGCTAATTGCCCGCAACAATCTTGGGTCCTCAATTTACCTACCCCGAGAGGATGGAAGGCTGAGTCGACCTTGAGCCTGGTGGGATTCGAGCCTACAGCAGTTGTAGGCAGCTGGAACTTAAGTGCAGGCAATTAACAGCCTGAGCCACCAAGGCCCTTGGTGAATAGAGCTGGAAGGGATCTTCTAGTCCAGCCCGCTGCTCAAGCAGGAGATCCTATATCATTTCAAACAAGTGACTACCCAGTATCTTTTTAAAATCCTCCAATGATGAAACACCCACAACATCTGGAGGCCAGCTGTTCCACTGGCTAATTGTTCTCACTGTTAGGAAGTTTCTCCTTAATTCCATGTTGCTTCTCTCCTTGATTAGTTTCAATCCATTGTTTCTTGTCTTGCCTTCAGATGCTTTGGAAAATAAGTTGACCCTCTATTCTTTGTGGCATCCCCTCAAATACTGGAATACTGCTATCATTTATGTTCCACCTGGTTCTTCTTTTCTCTAGACTAGCCAAACCCATGTCCTCCAACTGTTCTTCATATGTCAAGGGGCATGCATAAGTGCACCATCGTGCCTACCGTCCCTGTCCTATTGTCCCCATTTATTCGTACCTATTTCCTGTATTCTTACTCATGTTTATACTTATACCTATTATTTTGTAAGCGACTGACAAATCAAATAAATCAAATAAATAAAAAATAAATGTTTTAGTCTCCAGGTCTTTAATTGGGGTAGTATTCAGCTGGTTCGGACCGGTTCATGTGAACCGGTTGTTAAATTTACATCGGGTTCACTGACCGGTAGTTGAACTGACTGGTTGCCCCCACCGCCCCTCCCCTCCCCTCCCAGGAATCCCACAGATAGGGCCTCTTTGGGATACCGTCAGTTAGACACTCTCGGCTGGCGGTGCCCAGGGGCCTGCCAGCCCCCTCTGTGGGGGCACCCACCCTGTGGAATCAACTCCCCGTGGACCTTCGTTTGGCTCCGGATCTCCGCTCCTTTCACCGTGATTTAAAGACTTGGCTGTTTCAGCTGGCTGGCCTGGACTGAACCAAGAAGGGGAGGGGGGGGGTTCTGTTTTTTTAAAAAAAGTTTAATAGTTTTAAATTGTTTTGTTCTTAAATTAGGCTTGTATTGTTTAATCCTTTTTAAATTAATTTATTGTATTGTATTTTTTATTCTGTGAGCTGTCCTGAGTCCTTAGGGAGAAGGGTGGCATACAAGTATAATAAATAATAATAATAATAATAATAATAATAATAATGGCTTGTTTTGGATGCAGGTAAATGCAGGGTTCACACAGAGGCCCTCAAGTTCTGGAAGTCTGGAAATGGGCCTGTTTCT
>CM019152.1:56491862-56541862 GCA_009733165.1 Naja naja | reverse complement strand
CATAACAGTTGCTGTGTTATCTGGTAGAAGTCTGCAATTAATCATCCTTGCCTGCCATAGTAATTGATATAGTTGGACATTGGGGCCAAGTTGCAGGCATTAAAGGGACTTTCTTCTATTTTTGTGTCTTGGTTATTTTTGTGTCACACCCCGGGTCATCACAGAAAGCCAGCATAACTTTGCAGATATTCCTCAATTGATGACCAAAAACTGGGATTGGAATTTTGGTCGTAAGTCATTGTGGTCATAAATCAAGGCACTCCACGTGACTCGACCTGATTTCTTTCTTTCTGTTTTTACAATGGTCATTGAACGAATCACACAGCCATGGAGGGAATCCACTCTCCAGAAAGGGGTGTTTAAAAAAAAAACATCACAAATTGAAGTCACAACACTGCGAGATCGTAACTACGTGCTGAGTTGCCATAAATGCCAAAGATGCAGTTGTATGACCAGGGAGAGGGGGCAGTGTGTTATTTTTGTATGACTGCCTGAAGCGCTTTACAGATTGTAAAGCATTTTTTTTCAAACTTTTCATGTCTCATAGCAAGCAAAAGTTTATCGTTTTCATTTCACTCTTTCTCTTGTACAAAAGAACTTCTTTAGTGCTGGCCCTAATTTTTCAGGCAACAACAACAAAACAACAACAACAACAACAGTGAGGAGAGTTGTGTGTGGAGACATTGACTGGCCCAAAGTCACTGAGCTGGCTTTATTTCTAAGGTGCAACAATAACTCATCATCTCATCTTTTGACCAACCTGGGCTATGACCCTTTGGGGAGGGTTGTTTTAATTATTTTATAAGTGTTTGAACTTATAATTTAATTTAATTGTTTTTTAATGTATTTATTGTCTCTTGTTTTTAGTTGTAAGCCGAGTCTTCGAGATGGGGCGGCATATAAGTTCAAATAATAAATAAATAAATAAATAAATAAATAAATAAATAAATAAATAAATAAATAAATAAATAAAATCTCCTGATGATTGGGCCAAAGTCACCCAGCTGGCTTTCATGGCTAAGGCAAGACTAGAACTCACCATCTCCCAGTGATTGACGCAAAAATATCCAACTGGCTTTCATGCTTAAGGTGGTACTAGAACTCATCATCTCCTGGTGATTAGCTCAAAATCACCCAACTGGCTTTCATGCTTAAGGCAGGACTAGAACTCACTGTCTCCTGGTGATTGACTCAAAGTCATCCAACTGGCTTTCATGCCTAAAGTGGGACTAGAACTCACCATCTCCCGGTGATTGACTCAAAATTATCCAGCTAGCTTTCATGCTTAAGGTGGGACTAGAACTCACTGTCTCCTGGTGCTCAGCACAAAGTCACCCAACTGGCTTTCATGCTTAAGGCAGGACTAGAACTCACTGTCTCCTGGTGACTGATTCGAAGTCATCCAACTGGCTTTCATCCCTAACGTGAAACTAGAAATCCTGGCTTATAGGCAGCATTTTAACCACTATCGCAAAGTAGCTTAATTAAACCAACTAAACAGTTCCAACCCTATCAGGATTTTGATGAGAGCTCACAGAACTTTACTACTTGTGCCACAAACTTCTCATGTTGCACAGCAAGCACCTGAACCAGGTGGCATCTCATAGGTATGTCCTGGGAAGATCCTTTTGCTATTCTCTGCGGGTCTTTAATTGAAGATCTCATGGAAAAACTCAGCCTGTTTAGGATCATATCGTGTTATTTGCCACATCTCTGCCTTGAGCGGGTTCTCCATTATGCATGAGTGACCAACCATCCCTAGCTTTTCACTCCATCTGTCTGGAATTCTCTACTAGTCATGTCCAACTGTTTGCTCATGTTTACGGCCAGTTCTGTGTGTTCCACCATGGTAATTTGAGTCAGATGGGGTGGGGGGATGAACCATATCCCCCCTCTTCCCCATCCGGATGCTGTACATTCCTGACCAAGAAAATTAGACCTGCATTTCAACGAAGAAGGGAGCCCAGTTGTCAGCAAATAAAGCGGAATAAATCAACTCCAACCGCCATTAGCTGTTTACTGAAAATGTCAGGGCATTTTTACACGTCGCCCTCAAACTGCCTTTTTAGTATCTCTCTCTCGCACTAATGGTGGGCATGTGTGAATAATTGCTACGGAATTCAGAGAAATCAAGGCTTTCCATTGACAAGGCAGCGTGGGAATTACTGTTAGCTTTCCATAAAGGAAAGGCTGGAATCAGTGATGGGATTCTACCGGTTCGGACCGGTTTGGGCGAACCGGTAGTTCCGGTGATCAAATGGCCTCACCCACCTGCCCCTGCCCTAGCCTGTCCTTTATTTCTGTGTTTTGCAGTTCAGCTGTTTTACTCACTGGGGCTGCAGTAGAAGGTAAGTATTAGAGCTGAATGAAACACTTGATTTTTCAAATGCTGCGCACGCATAGCACACATGAGCATGCAAAACATGTGCTCACCGAACCAGTTGTTAATGAAATTGTTGTTACCTTTATTGTCAGAGTACAACATGTGTACAATGAGATTGGCTGAGCCTCCCCTCATGCATCCCCCCCCAATACAATTCACAGTGAGGACAGAAGTCCCTAACCCAGTTCCAGTCTTATTACACTATGTGACTTTGCTGCGCAACGCACCGGCCCCACAAGTCTATCATACTATGTTCACATGAAGTTATTTTCTGTTCGGAAGTCTGACAGCCCATGGATAGAAACTGTTCTTTAGCCTGTTGGTGCTATGCTTCTATATCAGATTGTAGGAGAGTGAAGAAGGGCTGACTGGGATGTGAGTTGTCCCTGAGAATTTTCCTCACTCTTCTAAGGCAGTAAGTGCTCTGACCAAGGCTTCCTAAACCATAATTATGCACACATTTATTTTAAAAACAAGGATTATTTTATTGCAACACTGGAGATTGTTTTCATTCCCAGCCGGAATTAATCTCAAACAGTCCCCCGAGATAAGCATCCACCTTTCTTTTCTGTGAAGTGCTGCCAATAACAGAAGTATCAAATGGACTAGGAAAAAAAAACCAACTGAAGTACAAAGAGCTTCAAGAATGAATCTGAACTGAACAAATGACTTTGCTTTCTGCAAAGGTTTCTTCACCTTTGCCAGTCCTTTATACCTGGGAAGGGCAATCACCTCCAGCCTTACTCCTGAGTTGCCTCTTTTTTTCAACTGCTCTCACCTTCTAGTAGCTCTGTGCACATGCATACTGGGAACAGGCTCCCTTGGGGCCTCTGCCTCTCTGCTGCCAGACTCTGAAGGCTCCGGAGGCAGCACCCCACTCCCAGATGGTCCTGGTCCCATCTCTGCATCAGGACCCTCGTCCAAGTCCTCTCCAGACTCCTGGACTGATCCCCATTCTTCCCCACTGTCCGATTCTGCTGCTGTCTGCACCGGCTGCCAGTGAACCACAACAGCGAGCCCTAGTGAGGTCATCTAGTGGTATCAGGAACAGCTCACAATGTTTTGTGCTGTGCTCACCATCCTCTGTAGTGTCTTTTTATCCACGGCTATCAAGCCAGAATACCACAGTGTAATGCAATATGTGAGGACGCTTTCTATTGTGGACCGGTAAAAGGTGGTCATCAGTCGTTGTTCCACTTTATTCTTTCGCAAGACCCTAAGGAAATGGAGTCTCTGTTGGGCCTTTCTGGCCTCCTGGGTTGTGTTGATTTTCCAGGTGAGATCTTCGCTGAGGTAGAGTCCCAGGAATTTAAAGGAGGAAACTCTCTCCACACAGCCCCCCTCTGTATAAAGTGGGGTGGGTTCCTCTCTCTTCTGGAAGTCTAACACCATCTCCTTTGTCTTGTTGATGTTTGGGTGCAGGGTGTTTTCTAGGCACCATTCTACACCAGTGGAATCCCGTCCCTGGCTGGAATACATGGAGCTGAAGCCTCGAGTCTCACCAGGATGAGAAACAGAGCTTTGACAGGTTGCTGGAGTGCTACCTTCTCCAATCTGGTGCCCTCCAGGTATGGCGGCTATTCAGACCGCTGCGTTTTCCAATCCTGGGAGTGTAAAATTATCGGCTCAATACCAGAGGCACAATTGACCCCAATTTTTCTGTTGCTGAGCGAGACAGTGGTCAAGTGAAGTTTGCCACACTTTACAACCTTTCTTGCCACAGTCGTTAAATGAATCATTGCATTTGTTAAGTGAATCTGGATTCCCCACTGACTCTGTGTCAGCGTTCCAACTAACAAACTCCAACCCAATAAACTCGAAGACAAGCATTTTCTCAAAGTTCCATTTTATTAGAGTTGCTGGGAAAACCCGAATCTGAGAGTTCTGGGTTTTCCCTCCCAAAAGAAATTCAAAGATCCCTCCCCTGCACCCATCAGTCCATCACATGGTCCAATCAAACCGTGTCCCAACTGGAGACATTCCTCCAGACACTCCTCTCCAGGTGCAAGGTAACTTGTCCTTGACTTTATAAGAAGAATGTTGTTGAGTATAATCTTCACTCGGAATTCACTTGGAGCCCGTCAGCTCCGAATATGCCTCGCAGCAAGTCAGCTAGCCATGTCACCTTATCTCTGCTGCTGCTGGATCTGTGTTTCTGCTTGTGTGCTGGCCGGTGGCTTTGGAATGACTCAGTAGAGCTGAGGATGGATTCTGCAACAACTGCGGGAATGGAGGATGGATTCTGAAACAACTGTGGGCTGGAGGATGGATTCTGAGACAACTGCGGGGCTGCTGGAAATGGCTCTTTTCATGTATTGATGTAGTGCATATTGTTAAAGGGGGTTAGGGCACATATAGGTGGTATTATTATTATTATTATTATTATTATTATTATTATTATTTATTTAGACTTGTATGCCGCCCTTCTCCCAAAGGACTCAGGGCGGCGAACATACAAAAAGCATATACAATAAAAATAAATAAATAAAAACAAGTCCAAATTACAAAAACAGCTAAAACAATAAAATTACAAAATAAACAAACTCTGGTAATTAAGCCTTAGGTTAAAACATGGTGAAGGTGGCACCAGGTGGGGATCAGTTAGTGAGGGTCGGAATAGGGTAGGGATGTAGACATATTATAGGGTTAATAGCATTTAGGGATAATGAGTTAGGTGTGGCCAGAATTAGAACTGCATATAGGCCTGGGTGTGATGGGGTGTGTCTCATGATAATGTAATAAAAGGAAAGGGAGCAAACTCAAACCCAATTCTAACCTTGCCTGGCTTTTAGCCTTTCTTGTCAGAGAAGAGTATTTGTTGTTTGCTGAGCTAATGAATACACCACCATTGTACTACAAACAAGCTGGAGTTTGTACTCATTTCAGGACAAATCTTCAATACTCAAGGACTGGCTGAGACCACCTCTCTATGAACTACCTCCTCCCAAATTCCCAGGCACTAAATGTGGCAGCCTCAAAGCTTCCAAGTAAAATATGGCTTCCAAAACTGACACTCTGCTTGCCAGTAGGTCACAAAAGGGAATCAAGTGACCCCTGGACACTGCAACCCTCATAAATACATGCCATGGCCAAGCTTCCAAATGTTGATCATGTGACCATGAGGATGCCATGGTCACGATGGTAAGTGTGAAAAACAGACATCAGTCAATTTTTTTCAGTGTGTTGTAACTTCAAAAAATTCAGAATTCAAATAAAATTACGACAGGCCGCCTCAAATTTGTGAGTTAGATATGCTTATACAGGCAGTCCCTGGCGTACAGCCACAATTTGTGTCCAAAATGCCTGTTACTAAGCAAGGCAGTTGTTAAGTGAGTTTTGCTCCATTTTGCAACCTTTCTTGCCACCGTTGTTAAGTGAATCACTGCAGTATGAGTCAGTGGCCAAGCGTCTGAATTTTGATCAGGTGATCATGGGACTTCAGAGAGTAATTCGGACTGCAGAAAAAAAACAATGGCTACCAACCTGCCTTCCATGGAGGACCTGGATACTGCACGAGTCAAAAAGAGGGCTGTGAAAATATTTACAGACCCCTCACATCCTGGACACAAACTGTTTCAACTCCTTCCCTCAAAACGATGCTATAGAGCACTGCACACCAGAACAACTAGACACAAGGAGAATTTTTCCCTGAACGCCATCACTCTGCTAAATAAATAATTCCCTCAACACTGTCCAACTATTACGAAGTCTGTACTATTATTACTATTAATCTTCTCATCACTCCTTATCACCCCTCCCCTCCCACTTGTGACTGTATGACTGTAACTTTGTCGCTTGTATCCTTAGGATTTATATTGATTATTTCCTAGTATGATTTGATTGCTTATTGTACCCTATGACTATTATTAAGTGTTGCACCTAATGATTCTTGACTCTTGACGAATGTATCTTTTCTTTTATGTACACCGAGAGCATTTGCACCAAGACAAATTCCTTGTGTGTCCAATCACAGTTGGCCAATAAAGAATTCTATTCTATTCTATTTTTTTTTAATTACATTTATATGCCGCCCTTCTCCGAAGACTCAGGGTGGCTTACAATTTTTGGAGCACAACCCAATGCGCTCAGCAATAGCCTTCATTCCATTGTATATGCCTGCTTATTACTAAGCGGCATTTTTACAAGGTCAGCTAATTGCCCCCAACAATCTTGGGTCCTCAATTTACCTACCCCAAGAGGATGGAAGGCTGAGTCAACCTTGAGCCTGCTGGGATTCAAGCCTACAGTAATTGTAGACAGCTGGATCTTAACAGCAGGCATTTAACAGCCTGAGCCACCAAAGCTCTTATTCTATTCTATTCTATTCTATTCTATTCTATTCTATTCTATTCTATTCTACTCTATTCTATTCTACTCTATTCTATTCTATATATTCTATTCTATTCTATATATTCTATTCTATTCTCTATATTCTATTCTCTTCTCTATATTCTCTTCTCTTCTCTATATTCTATTCTATTCTATTCTCTATATTCTATTCTATTCTATTCTTTCTATTCTATTCTATTCTCTATATTCTATTCTATTCTATTCTATTCTATTCTTTCTCTTCTCTTCTCTATATTCTATCCTCCTCTCCTCTCCTCTTCCTCTTCTCTTCTCTTCTCTTCTCTTCTATGAGAGTTGCTGCAAAAGTCGTAAATGTGGGAAATGGTTGTGTTGTTCTTTTCAGTGCCATTGTAACTTTGAACGATCACTAAATGAACTGTTGTAAGTCGAGGATTCCCTATAATTCACAGATCCTCACCCATTCTCCTTCCAGCAAGCTTTCTAGCTCTTTCCTTGTGACGAAAACTAGCCTTAAAAAAAAAAGAACACCCCATCTATTCTTAGCCTTTGTATTCACAGTTAAATAGATTTTGTTTTATCCCTCCGGCTTGGACATCAAACGATATTAAAAGGCTATTCTGTAAATCAGCCATCCTTATGTAACTGCTTAAAAGCATATCTTGGCAGCAGACGGGATGAATTCAAGAGCAAAGAGTCAACCGAGGTCATGACAAACTAAGTCTATTTCTCCTGCTCTCTTTTGCAGCCCAGAAAAATCTCCTTTCCAATGTGACTCCAAATTAATATCCAACTGTCATGGTTAGGATATTAAATTTAGTCAGTGGAACAGTAAAGAACACGCACACAGTTGTCATCGATGGGTTGCCGAGTGCTGGCTCATGCACGAGGCAATCTGCGCTATGATTGGTGGCTGTGAGGATGTATTCTTTGATTTATTGATTTCAGGAAACAACAACCTGTTTGTTCCAATTTGTCCATTAAAATGAGGCCTTGTTGTAGCCTGAAACATAAAGGAATCAAACAGACACAAAACGTTAAGCATCAAAACCTCTTACAACTTAATATTGTGGACTATATCATAATAAATGTTATACTAGCTTGATACCTGTGCTTTGCTACAAAACTATGTGATTGGCCATAGTTTTTGGGGAGGGAAATAAGGGGAAAAAAATTGTGCCTCTGTCTACCAGCATCCATTGGTATTTAATCAGGCTAGCATCCTATCAGTGTGTGAGAAAGTTGAGGGCTGTTTGGAAAGTGAAACAGTATTTGCTGTGTGAGCAAGAAGAAGACAGCAAGGAGCCTGGGCGTGGCTTAGCTGAACTGTTCTGTACTAAACCTGCTTGGTGCTGTGAAACTAAAACTGAAACTGAAACTCCTCTCCTCTGCTTGTAGTTTTGCATTTGGAAGAGATTTCTTTTCAGGTGAGGAGGGGGAATAGAACTCCTTCGCATCAGAGCCTGCTAATAATACTATATGAAATATTAACAGTCTAATGGTCATTTCAAAAAATCCTTTCTTAGTGAGCCCCTAAAAGCTAAGAGGAACATACGTGCCAAATTTCAAGTTTGTAGGCTTTACAGTTCTGGAGATTTTGTGATGATGCATGAGTGGTATTTCGCTGTTACAATATAATATAATATAATATAATATAATGTAATGTAATGTAATGTAATGTAATGTAATGTAGTGTAGTGTAGTGTAGTGTAGTGTAGTGTAGTGTAGTGTAGTGTAGTGCAGTGCAGTGCAATGAAATGCAATGCAATACAATACAATACAATACAATACAATACAATACAATACAATACAATACAATATAATATAATTTTTTGTTGTTTTTAGGCACGAAGTTGTGTCCGGTCCATCATGACCCCATGAACAATGTTCCTCCAGGCCTTCCTGTCCTCTACCATCCTCCAGAGTCCATTTAAGCTCATGCTGACTCCTTCCATGACTCCATCCAGCCCCCTCCTTCTCTGCCATCCCCTTCTTCTTCTTTTGCCCTCAATCATTCCCAGCATGAGGTTCTTCACCAGGGAGTCCTTCCTTCTCATTAGGTGGTCAAAGTCTTTGAGTTTCCTCTTCAGGGTCTGGCCTTCTAAAGAGCAGTCAGGGTTGATCTCTTCTAGGATTGACTGGTTGGATCACCTTGCAGTCCAAGGGACTCGCAGGAGTCTTCTCCTCCAGCACCAGAGTTCAAAGGCCTCCATTCTTTGGCGCTCAGCCTTTCTTACTGTCCAACTTTCACAGCCATACATTGCAACTGGGAAAACCAGAGCCTTGACTCTACGCACTTATAATATAAGAAGTCATGTTCATGATGGTTGCAGTGTCCTGGGATCACGTGATCTCCTTTTGCGACCTTCCGACGAGCAAAATCAATGGGGAAACCAGATTCACTTAAAAACTGTGTTACTCACTTAACAAGTGCAGTGATTCACTTAATAGTCACGGCCAGAAAATTCGTAAAATGGGGAGAAACTCACTTAACAAATGTTTCCTTGAGCAACAGAAATTTGGGGCTCAATTGTGATTGTATGTTGAGGAATGCCTGTGCTTGTTATTATACACATTGTCTCTGAATATACTTAGCCCTCTGTGTTTCCTACATAGCTTTCCCAAAATGACATTTCCACCCTTCCCCCCTCCTTTTTTGGGGGGGTGGGGGACACACAACAACCACTCCTTCTCAAGACATTAACCCCAATGTACATTTTTCAGGATGCAACTTCCGTCGATATATGCTTTTTGTACAAATGAAGAAGAACAACAGATGCTAACAGACTGCCTTTAACGGCTGCCATCTGTACGTTGATTATTTTGTTCTCGCTAAAATTCATGGCATGTGATTATCTTGGGTTTTGTTTTGTTTTGTTTTGTTTTACATCCCTAAGGACCATCCTTCCTTCAGATCCGTCCAGAAAGTATTGATTTGGTACTGTTAGCTCTAAACAATACACTCACTGCTGAATATGAGATTCTCTGATTGGCTGGGAGTAGGAGCCAATAGAAGATAATTCCATTAACCATTGTACAGGTAGTCCTCGACTTACAACAGCTCATTTAGTGACCGTGGCACTGAAAAAAGTGACTTGTGACCCTTTGCACATTTAAGACCGTTGCAACATCCCCACCTGGTCACGCGATCAAGATTCAAACTTTTGGCAATTGACTCATAATTGTGACGTTTGCAGTGTCCTGGAGTCACGTGGTTCCATTTTGCAACCTCTGACAAGCAAAATCAATGGGAAAACCATGGTTATTAACCTAACAACCACAGTGATTCAGTTAACAATGGTGGCAAGAAAGGTTGTAAAACGGAGCAAAATTCACTGAACCACTCTCTAGCTTAGCAACGTACTGTACATTTTGGGTTCAATTGTCATCCTAAATTGAAAGCTACCTGTAAAAGTGGCAAATGAAATGAAATGAAATGAAAGCAAAGCAGAGCAGAGCAGAACAGAGAAGAGCAGAGCAGAGCGAAGCAAAGTGAAGCGTAAGTGGGTGAAATATTTTTTCTTTCTTGAAACCTTCCTTTTTTCACTACAAGCATCCACATGATTTAGATAAACCTTCCTCAAGACTGACAACCATCTCGTCGAAGGAACTTAACAATGAAGTTTCCTTCTACTGAGAAAACTTCACCAATTGTAGCAAAAAAAGGAGGTATTGTTGGTTTTAATGACATCCCTTTGATCAGTAATGGGAAACCTTCTAATCTATCTCATCCATAATTCCCACTTTGATCAGGTACAATCACCATCAGCTGTTCCAATGAGCAGCTGTGCTGGGATCCCCTCACTGTCTTATTGCTTTCCCCAGGAGTCTTCCCTGAGTCCCAGGAGGCACAAAAGCAGAGCGTGAGGGGTGTGTGTGCTACCCCCACACTCCGTTTTTGGCCTCCTGCCCCTCACGGAAGCCTCCTGGGAGCAAAAACAGGCCTTCCCTGAGGCCCAGGAGGCAAAACGGGCCTTGGTGGTGCAGGCTGTTAAATGCCTAGCACTTAATTCCAGCTGCCTGCAATTAGTGCAGGCTCGAGTCCCACCAGGCTCAAGGTTGACTCAGCCTTCCATCCTCTCGGGGTAGGTAGAGGACCCAAGATTGTTGGGGGCAATAAGCTGATTTTGTAAAAAGGCCGCTTAGTAATAAGCAGGCATATACAATGGAATGAAGGCTATTGCTGAGCGCATTGGGTTGTGCTCCAAAAATTGTAAGCCGTCCTGAGTCTCCAGAGAAGGGCGGCATATAAATATGAATTTTTTTAAAAAAATGGCCCAACTGGAGAGACTCACACTCAAAATTAATGGGAAGGAGGATACAGATTATTATCAGATATCAGATAAATGGTATAAATAGGTAGATCATAAAGGAAAAAAATAACGTAAAATAAATGAACCTAAGAAACATATTCTACTCTGCTGTCTATATGAAATGTATAAAAATAACAAAGTTCTTAAACCTTCTTTTCTCTATTATTATTATTATTATTATTATCTATTTATTATATTACTTCATTTATTATTTAAACAATATGAATATATTATTAATTGAATAACAGTTATAACCCAACGAGAAGATTAGTAGAGTACTGTGAATTATTTAGTGTTTAGGATGTGATAGTAAATGAAGATGCGACAAGTATTAATTAGTACGGACTATTAGGACTTAGCAAATTCGATATCAAATGTAAAGAGTATTGTGTCATGTACACATTAGTGTTTTTGTATTGTTAAATTTGTATGTTTTTAATTCTTGTAAATAAAGTTGTTGTTTTTTTTAAATTAAAAATAATGGAATGCGAGGGGGTGCTGCAAAGAAGAAGAAGCCACGCCTACTCAGTCACATGGCCATGCCCATCTAGCTGCGCGTAGTAAAATATTTGCATCCCAATCCTGACCAAAGCACTTTCGTGACGAAAGGAACAAGCAGAGACATCACTGTGGCCCAGGGGACACCCAATTGGGGGCTCTTTTTGGTTCCCATGAAGTTGTCCACCAAAGTGGTACCCATGTATCTACTCGCAGTCACCTGGTTTCGAACTGCTGGGTTGGCAGGAACTGGAGTGAGTGACGGAAGGTCACCCTGCCGCACAGCAGCAACTGGGTCTCAAATGTGAGCTGCTGATTGTCAGCCCAGCATCCTAACCCTGTGGGGCACCTCGTCCTTAATATCTAGTTCACCTTTCCTGTGAAGGAGGGTTGGCTGCAGAGGTGGTATATCTAGTTCACCTTTCCTGTGAAGGAGGGTTGGATGCAGAGGTGGTATATCTAGTTCACCTTTCCTGTGAAGGAGGGTTGGATGCAGAGGTGGTATATCTAGTTCACCTTTCCTGTGAAAGAGGGTTGGATGCAGAGGTGGTATATCTAGTTCACCTTTCCTGTGAAGGAGGGTTGGATGCAGAGGTGGTATATCTAGTTCACCTTTCCTGTGAAGGAGGGTTGGATGCAGAGGTGGTATATCTAGTTCACCCTTTCTGTGAAGGAGGGTTGGATGCAGAGGTGGTATATCTAGTTCACCTTTCCTGTGAAGGAGGGTTGGATGAAGAGGTGATATTCAGCAGGTTCTGTAGTGGAAATTTTGAGTTGTTCAGAGAACCGGCAAATCCCACCTCTGACTGGCCCGGCCCCCATCTCTTCTCTGCCTCCCGAGTCCCAGCTGATCAGCTGGGTCTCCTTTGGTTGCCCTGCACAGGAGAACGGAGCTGGAAAGCAGGTTAGTGGGGTGAGGAGTCAATGGGGATTTTGCAGTATCCTTCCCCTGCCATTCCCACCACGCCACACCATGCCCACCAAGCCACGCCCACAAAACCGATAGTAAAAACATTTGAATACCACCACTGGTTGCAAGTATGTAGTCCTAACATGGGAGATTCATGGAATCATAGGATGGAAGGGAGGTTTTCTAGTCCAACCCCTTGCCCAAGGCAGGAGTCCTTATACAACTGCAGGCAAATGCTCATCCAATATTTGCTTGAAAACCTCCAGTTATGGAGCACCCAAAACTCAGGGAGACAAGCTTTCCCACTGATTAATTGTTCTTACTGTCAGGAAATTCCTTCTTATTCCCAGGTTGGATCTCCCTCTGAAGAGCTTCCACCTGGAATGGTATCGAATAGAGTATGGAATGGAATGGGATGGAATGGAATGGAATGGAATGGAATGGAACGGAACAGAGCAGAGCAGAGCAGAGCAGAACAGAACAGATCAGACCACAACAGAACAGAACAGAACAGAATAGAATAAAGAAAATAAAATGGAATAGAATAGAATAGGAAATAGAATAGAATAGAATAGAATGGAATGGAATGGAATAGAATAGAATAGAATAGAATAGAATAGAATAGAATAGAATAGAATAGAATAGAATAGAATAGAAATAATGGAATGGAATGGAACGGAGCGGAGCGGAACAGAACAGAACAGAATAAAGAAAATAAATTAGAATAGAATAAAGAAAATAAAATGGAATAGAATAGGGAATAGAGTAGAGTAGAGTAGAGTAGAGTAGAGTAGATTAGAGTAGAATGGAAAATGGAATGGAGTGGAACGGAATGGAACAGAACAGAGCAGAGCAGAACAGAACAGAATAGAGAATGGAACGGAACAGAATAGAATGGAATTGAACAGAACAGGACAGAATAGTTGGAAGGGACCTTGGAGGTCTTCTAGTCCAACCCTCTGCTCAGGCAGGAGACCCTACGTCATTTCAGACAAATAGTTGTCCAATCTCTTCTTAAAAACTTCCAGTGTTGGAGCATTTACAACTTCTGGAGGCAAGAAGTTGATTATTAATTGTCCTCACTGTCAGGAAGTTTCTCCTTAATTCCAGGTGGCTTCTCTCCTTGATGAGTTTCCATCCACTGCTTCTTGTCCTGCCTTCAGGGGCTTTGCGGAATAGCTTGACTCCCTCTTCTTCTTTGGGGCAGACTGTCAAATATTGAAAACTGCTATCATGCCACCCCTCGTGTCGTGATCGAAGTTTTGGAAGACATCCCTTCCAAATCTACATTCAATGCTGTGAATTTGACGGCTTTTCTAGGCAAATGCAAGTTGTTTTGCCCTTTAGATATGCTCTTATTATGTTGTGCCTTGCAAGTTTCACAGAATTGACTGTGTTTCTTTGTTTCATGCCACAACAGTTTCCCAGAGGCCATTGGTTTCTGCCCTGTGACTGATCTTTTCAGGCTTCCAAAGAAGCTGAAGAAATCAGCCCTGGTACTCTGGATCAGGGGTTATGTGTGTTTGGATTTGGGCCACACACAGCAACGAAGGCGCATGCACAGGTTCCCTCACCCAGTCACAGTAAATCAGCCATATGATCCCTCCACAAATCTTTAAGAAAAGCTCACAGGAGCCCTGACCATAACAATCTAATAGTAAACTGCAGGAAAAAGAAGTTAATGTTGTTTACTTCACCAAGGTTACTATTACTCAAGCATTCCCGTTTTAAGTATAATGTTAGAACAGAACATTTTTAAAGTCTACTAATTGCTCCTAATAAACCAAATTCTTGGGTGCTGTGATAAAATATTTGTTTTTTTTATAATTCTCTCCCTACCTCCCATCCCTTCTGCCATCAAAACTGGCAAGGTTTTTGCTGATTTTCTGCCATACTGGAGGCCATTATGCTAAAATAAAGGACGCCATTCACCGTGCAGATTGTTTGCTTTTGGAAATAGCATCAGTTGTCTGTTTTCTATCCATTCCCAATCATCCCCAACCCCAGCAAAAATAAAAAATAAAAAAAAATGACAAATTGTAATTACATGCAAGTGCGTTTACAATGCTACTATCATAATTGCTGAGATTGTATTTGTAATTTCCCTCATACATTCTGCAGATGCTTCTCCTTTCATTCAAAGGCTGCCGTGAGGTTTTGCAGTTCCCCTTGGTGGCAGTTGACAATTTGCTGCTCCAAGTTCACTGCGCTGGTGTTGGTGAATGCATTTTGCATGTACACAGACATACAACGTTTGGAGAAATATTCAAGCTTCACATTCAGATGGGGGAGAGGAAGCATTTGAGTTTATAAAAGATGAGAGAGAGAGAGAGGGAGGGAGGGAGGGAGGGAGGGAGGAGGGAGAGAGAGAGAGATAGATAGATAGATAGAGAGATAGAGAGAGAGAGAGGAACACACCAGAGGTGGTATTCAGCCAGTTCTGACCAGTTCTGGAGAACCAGTAGCGGAAATTTTGAGTAGTTCGGAGAACTGGCAACTACCACCTCTCACTGGCCCCGCCCCCATTATTCTCCGCCTCCTGAGTCCCAGCTGATTGGCTGGGTCTTCTTTGGTTGCCCTGCACAGGAAAATGGAGCTGGAAAGCAGGTTAGTGGGGTGGGGAGGGAATGGGATTTTGTAGCAACCTTCCCCCAGGAATGGGGAAGGAATGGGGATTTTATAGTATCCTTCCTCTGCCATGCCCACCAAGCCATGCCACGCCCACCAAGCCACACCCACAGAACCGGTAGTAAAAAAATTTGAATACCACCACTGAAACAAACAAACACACACACACACACACACACACACACACAGAGGTTACTGCTTAGTCGAAGAATGCAGAGTGCAAAGAAGAGTAACAAAGATTATTAGGGGGGTGGAGACTAAAACATATGAACGGTTGCAGAAATTGGGTATGTCTAGTTTCATGAAAAGAAGGCCTAGTGGAGACATGATGGCAGTCTTCCAATTTCTAAGGGGCTGCCACAAAGAAGAGGGAGTCAAGCTATTCTCCAAAGCACCTGAGGGTAGGACGAGGAGCAATGGGTGGAAAGTGATCAAGGAGAGAAACAACCTAGAAATGAAATTTCCTGACAGTGAGAACAATGGATCAGTGGAATGGCTTGCCTCCAGAAGTTGTGGGTGTTCCATTGCTGGAGGGTTTTAAGAAGAGATTAGACAACCTTTTATCCTTCCTTTCTTCTTCCCTCCCTCCCTCCACGTTCCTCCCTGCCTCTCCTTCCTTCCTTCCTTCCTTCCTTCCTTCCTTCCTTCCTTCCTTCCTTCCTTCCTTCCTTCCTTCCTTCCTTCCTTCCTTCCTTCTTTCCATCCACCTCTTCAGGATGCCTGATTCATGAATTTGTAGTATCACCAAAAGCTCTCATTCCAAAATTACCCATCTTTGAAATACTTTCTCCAGAGACCCAAATGTCGGCAAAGCAGAACCATGACTACAAGACTTCAGGATGTGCTGCATTACAAGATGAGGGAAGATCCATTCCCCAAAGATT
This sequence comes from Naja naja, assembly GCA_009733165.1. NCBI lineage: Eukaryota > Metazoa > Chordata > Lepidosauria > Squamata > Elapidae > Naja > Naja naja. The sequence goes on along the minus strand of CM019152.1, from coordinate 56,525,938 downwards.
TTGCACACCTACGCACCCTTGGATCTGCTCCAAATCTTTGTTTTAAAAAGGCAGCAGACAAACTGAAATTTGGTTTAGCTTCGTCAGCTAGTTCCTGAAGATAAACCTATGCAATATCTTTCCTTTGGTACCTATCGGCATAGATGTGTGTGTGGGGAAATACCTCCAGTCAAACAAAGCCCAGAATGCTTCTTTTGAACCTGTATAATCAGATTATGCTAATTTTCTTAAATTCCATTTCCAAAAGCTTACATTTATCATTAGCTTACGTGCTTCCTAATTGTCTTAGAGTCCATCGTGCAGGCGATATGCACAAAGAAATGAACGTAAACCAGAATATGTTATCAAGTCTCTTCTGTGGGAATTTCATTTAAAGAAAGAATAATTGGAGATGTCAAGCATGGCATTTCCCAAAAGAATGCACCATTTTTTTTTTAAAAAAAAAGCTGGAATTATTGCCTCATAGTTTGCAGGAGATGCAAGATTTGAGTTTGCCCACAAACGAACGGTTGGGATTTTAAATATATGGGACCAAGAAATGTTGCATTTCTTCCCTACTGGTTGTTTTTCTATTTGAGGAAAGATATATTGTTTTAAAGAATCTTTCAAAGACGAAGGAAGACTCTTAGAGAGAACGCAAAGAAGAACAACAAAAATGATTTGGGGGCTGGAGGCTAAAACATATGAAGAACAGTTGCAGGAATTTGGGAATGTCTAGTTTTGTTGGAAGAAATAGATATTTCTTCCGACAGTTTGATGAAAACGAGGACTAGGCCTGACATGATAGCAGTCTTGCAATGCTTGAAGAGCTGCCACAAAAGGCCTGTCATGGCCCCATCGGAGACTGTGTCTGTGGAGGAGGATGGCCATAGCTGGGGTTGATGGAACTCAAGGAGGCAGCCCCGGGTTCCTCGGGCTTGGGACGGCTTGCTAGCAGGAAGGAATGGGGGCAGGATGACCAAGAGAGGGCAGGCAGTGGAGATGAGGAGCAACGGAGCTCAGGCGATGAGCAAGGACCATCCCCCTCCTGATCCCTGAGCACGGAGAGTGGAGAGAAGGCAGGAATAGCGCAAGCCAGCAACTCAGGAGGAGAGCGCCCCACCCCTCTTCACAAGGCACACTTGGGGATTGAGACTTAAGGAGACGCTGTGGGGAGGGGTGCTTGTCAGGAGCAAACACTGAATTTGTGGAGTTTTGTGTGCCGCTGCCAATGTCTGGATTTCGCTGGATTTCTTGCCTAGTTCCTTTGCATTGTGGAACTGATTGTCTTGTTCCCTTGCCCCACTGGACTTCTTGCCTTGAACCTGTTGTGCTAGCCGTGGTGCTAACTCTGTTGCAGACAGCGGCTGCTGGAGGTGTGTGGGTGTTTTGATCTGGGACTTGCCATAAACATGGGAGCATTTGTGGAAAAATTGGACCTATAAAGCCCTGCATGGCTTGGGTCCGGGGTACTTGCAGGAGCGCCTCCTACCAGCATCGAGGTCCAATCGCCTGGTACGCTCCCACAGGCAGGCCTTCCTGGGGGTGCCGTCAGCCGGACAGTGTCGGTTGGTGGTCCCCCGGGGGAGGGCCTTCTCTGTGGGGGTGCCCACCCTTTGGAACCAGCTACCCCTGGAGCTGCGTTTGCCCCTGGACCTGTGCTCCTTCCACCATGATCTCAAGACTTGGCTGTTTATACAGGCCGGCCTGGATTGAGCAGGGTTGGGGATTTTAATTCAAGGGTATTTTAATTAGATTTTATTATAATTGGATTAGAGTAAATTTGATAAATTTTGTATTTATTTGTATATATATTTCAGTGTAAGCCGCCCCAAGTCCCCCCGGAGATGGGGCGGCATATAAATCCAATTAAACAAACAAACAAACAAACAAACAAACAAACAAACAAACAAATAAGGGGAGTTTGAACTATCAGCAGACTGTCTTGCCTCCGTGGCTTGCTGCAAATCATCACATAATCCCTATCCTCTTCTCTGTTTTTTCTCACTGTCCTTGATTGCACAGGCTTTCTTCTCGATGGTCTGCCTACATGAGAAGTTGGTTTTTGTCTGTATCAGAGAGGGGGTGAAATGACCTCGCACGCAGAGTTTCTCCTCACCCTTCCTTCAACCTGAAGCCAGTAAGAGTCCATTAATTAGGAAACAGATCCAAATGCGGCCCATCTGTTTTAATGGCTTGGCTCGGTGGGCAGGCCATATGGCACGGCAGGTAAAAGACAAGGATTCACAACACCAGCTTTTCAAATATTGATTAGGCATTGGATTTGGGGTTTTGGGTTTTTTTTTGGCTGGCAGAACCCCAATCTGGCCCACAGGTTTGGAATTTGCAGGGGGCTTGGTGCAAAAGGAAACTGGAAGAGAAAAAAAGGCTGCAGGTAGCACAGGTTGTCTGGAGATGGCTGGCTGCTTAAATCGTTTTCAAAGTTCATATATTTATGAAGGCACATTTGTATGTATAGGAGTCATTCTGGAGAGATGAAATCAAGGCCATTGATGCCAGACACAAAAGCGAGACTAGTGGTTAAGGCATCAGGCTAAGTCCCACCTGGGGCATGAAAGCTGGTTGAGTGATTTTGAGCCAATCACCAGGAGATTGTGACTTCTCCTCTCATTTTAGGCATGAAAGCTGGCTAAGTAACTTTGGGCCAATCACCAGGAGACTGTGAGTTCTAATCCCGCCTTAGGCCTGAAACCCGGCTGGGTGATTTTGAGCCAATCACCAGGAGATTGTGAGTTCTAGTCCCGCCTTAGGCATGAAAGCCGGCTAGCTAACTTTGGGCCAATCACCTATATAAGACTGTGGGTTCTAAACCCCTCATAGGCATGAAAGCCAACTGGGTGACTTTGGGTCAATCACCAGGAGATGGTGAATTCTAGTCCAGCCTTAGGCATGAAAGTTGGCTGGGTGACTTTGGGCCAATCACCAGGAGACTGTGAGTTCTAATCCCCTCATAGGCATGAAAACCAACTGGGTGACTTTGGGCCGATCAGCAGGAGACTGTGAGTTCTAGTCCCACCTTGGGCGTGAAAGCCAACTGGGTGACTTTGGGCCAAGCACCTGGAGATGGTGAATTCTAGTCCAGCCTTAGGCATGAAAGTTGGCTGGGTGACTTTGGGCCAATCACCAGGAGACTATGAATTCTAGTCCCACCTTAGGCATGAAAGCTGTCTGGGTGACTTTGAGCCAATCACCAGGAGACAATGATTGGAATACTGTGTCCAATTTTGGACACCAGGATACAAAAAAAAGAGGTTAAGACTCTGGAAAGAATGCATGCACACACATACATATGTACAGACATAACCCTCCCCAAACCAAAGAAAACAAAACGAAAAGCAAAACCCAACCTCACAAAAATAAGCTGCTCAAAAAACTAAGGGGAACACTTAAACAACACAATGTACAGTAGTTGAATGTGCTGACAACAAAATCACACAAAACTTAACAATGGAAATCAAATGCATCAACCCATGGAGGTCTGGATTTGGAGGTACACTCAAAACAAAAGTGGAAGACAACACTACAGGCTGATCCAACTGTGATGTAATGTCCTTAACACAAGTCAAAATGAGGCTCAGTAGTGTGTGTGGCCTCCACGTGCCTGTATGAGCTCCCTACAATGCCTGGGCATGCTTCTGATGAGGTGGCGGATGGTCTCCTGAGGGATCTCCTCCCACTCCTGGACTAAAGCATCCCCCAACTCCTGGACAGTCTGTGGTGCAACATGGCATTGGTGGATGGAGCGAGACATGATGTCCCAGATGTGCTCAGTTGGATTCAGGTCTGGGGAATGGACGGGCCAGTCCATAGCATCAATGCCTTCATCTTGCAGGAACTGCTGACACACTCCAGCCACATGAGGTCTAGCATTGTTGTGCATTAGGAGGAACCCAGGGCCAACCGCACCAGCATATGGTCTCACAAGGGGTCTGAGGATCTCATCTCGGTATCTAATGGCAGTCAGGCTACCTCTGGCGAGCACATGGAGGGCTGTGTGGTCCTCCAAAGAAATGCCACCCCACATCATTACTGACCCACTGCCAAACCGGTCATGCTGGAGGATGTTGCAGGCAGCAGAACATTCTCCACAGTGTCTCCAGACCCTGTCACATCTGTCACATGTGCTCAGTGTGAACCTGCTTTCATCTGTGAACAGCACAGGGCGCCAGTGGCAAATTTGCCAATCTTGGTGTTCTCTGGCAAATGTCAAATGTCCTGCACGGTGTTGGGCTGTAAGCACAACCCCCACCTGTGGACGTCGGGCCCTCATACCACCCTCATGCAGTCTGTTTCTGACCGTTTGAGCAGACACATGCACATTTGTGGCCCGCTGGAGGTCATTGTGCAGGGCTCTGGCAGTGCTCCTCCTGTTCCTCCTTGCACAAAGGCGGAGGTAGCGGTCCTGCTGCTGGGTTGGTGCCCTCCTATGGCCTCCTCCACGTCTCCTGATGTACTGGCCTGTCTCCTGGTAGCGCCTCCATGCTCTGGACATTACTCTGACAGACACAGCAAACCTGCTTGCCACAGCTCGCTTTGATGTGCCATCCTGGATGAGCTGTACTACCTGAGCCACTTGTATGGGTTGTAGACTCCGTCTCATGCTACCGCTAGAGTGAACGCACCACCAGCATTCAAAAGCGACCAAACCATCAGCCAGAAAGCATAGGAACTGAGAAGTGGTCTGTGGTCACCACCTGCAGAACCACATCTTTATTGGGGATGTCCTGCTAATTGCCTATAATTTCCACCTGTTGTCTCTTCCATTTGCACAACAGCATGTGGAATTGATTGTTAATCAGTGTTGCTACCTAAGTGGACAGTTTGATTGCACAGAAGTGTGACTGACTTGGAGTTACATTGTGTTGTTTAAGTGTTTCCTTTATTTTTTTGAGCAGTGTAAATGTTTTGACCATTCCTGTTTCTTCCTCTTTCTCTAACGCACTGTCTCCAGATTATTGATCTCAAGTTTCCCCAGACAGACATCTTCCATATTGAGAACCATACCAAGGACCGAAGGACAGGGCTGGTCTGTTTCAGAGAGAGAAAAGAGCCAACGTTGGAAGAATTGATTTAAAGGAAAACAGCACGTTCCCCTTAATTGGCAATTGAGAAAGTTGTCCACTGTTAGTTGGCAAACAAAAAAAAAAAGGAAAAAGGAAAAAGGAAAGCTTTGGCAGCACGTATTTGCTTTGAGTGTCTATTTTTTTTTCTTTTTAAAAAATCATGCTTCATTGTTACTTCGAGGGTTTTTGTTTCTTGCTTCCTTAATGCCTTCCCTCTGACAATGTTTATCGTTGAGAGCTCCGATTGGGTTGAGAATTAAATAAATTTCATGTTTAAAGGCCGAGCACAATAGAAAGAACGCCTGTGAATGCCAGTTGCAGTGATACGTGACTGACAATGCAAGTGCAGGCCGTTCTCTGAAGACCAACAGAATAACTACATGGGGTACCTGCATGAGGTAACACAGAATTCACTCGTTTCCCTGAGATGTTTGTTTTCCTCCCTTGGATATTATCAAGGTTCCAATTAGGGAATCTTAGAAGTGGAAAGGATCACCGGGAACACTGAATCTGATTACCTTGCTCCATGCAGGAATCCAAATTAAAGTACAGGCAGTCCTCCACCGACGACCACACATTTAGTGACCGTTCAAAATGACAACAGCTGTGAAAAAAGTGACTTGTGACCATTCTTTAACATGGCTGTTATAGCATCCCCAGGGTCATGTGATCAAAATGTGGATGCTTTGAAACTGGTTCATATTTATGACGATTGCAATGATCATGTCAAGTGAAGCGAAATTTTTTTTACGACCTTCTGATGAGCAAAGTCAGAATTACACCATCGCAGAGTTGGAAGGGACCTTGGAGGTCTTCTAGTCCAACCCCCTGCTTAGGCAGGAAACCTTATGCCAGCAACTGTTTCCCATCGTCCTGTGCACTCTCACAGAGTGGGCCTCCTTGGGGTTCCATCAGCCAGACAATGTTGGCTGGTGACCCCGAGGGGTAGGGCCACCCTGTGGAACCAGCTCCCTCTGGAGCTTCAGGTGGCCCCTGACCTCCGCTCCTTCCGCCGGGGCCTAAAAACCTGGTTGTTCCAATTTGCTGACCTGGGCTGAGGGTGGGGAGGGGAGTTTTAAACAATGGTTTTACTGTTTTTAGCTTTTAATTGGGTTTCTCATTTAATTGTCTTTTAATTGTATATTTTGTATTGTTTTATGACTGTACGCCTCCCCGAGTCCTTCGGGAGATGGGGCGGGTTAGAAATCCAATAAATAAATAAATAAATAAATTTCAGACAAATGGTTGTCCAATCTCTTCTTAAAAACTTCCAGTGTTGGAGCATTTACAACTTCTGGAGGCAAGAAGTTCCACTGATTAATTGTTGAGACTCTAGAAAAAGTGCAGAGAAGAGCAACCAGGATGATTAGGGGACTGGAGACTAAAACCTATGAAGAACAGCTGCAGGAACTGGGCATGGCTAGTCTAGGGAAGAGAAGGACCAGGGGAGACATGACAGCAGTCTTCCAATATCTGAGGGGCTGCCCCAAAGAGAAGGAAGACGTCAAGCTATTTTCTAAAGCACCCGAAGGCCAGACAAGCAATAATGGATGGAAACTGAACAGGGAGAGATTCAACCTAGAAATAAGGAGAAACTTTCTGACAGTGAGAACAGTCAACCAAAGGAACAGAAGTTGCCCTCAGAAGTTGTGGGAGCGCCATCACTTGAGATTTTCAAGAAGAGATTGGACTGCCATTTGTCAGAAATGGTGTAGGGTCTCCTGCTTGGGCAGGGGGCTGGACTAGGTGACCTACAAGGTCCCTTCCAGCTCTGATTATCTGTTATCTGTTATCTGTTCTCACTGCCAGGAAATTTCTCCTTAGTTCCAGGTTGCTTCTCTACTTGATTAGTTTCCATCAATTGTTTCTTGTCCTGCCTTCTGGTGCTTCGGAGAATAGGTTGATTGCCTCTTCTTTGTGATAGTCCCACAAATATTGGAACACTGCTATCATGTCATCCCTGTCAATGGGGAAGCCAGATTCACTTAACAGCCATGTTACTAACTTAGCAATGACAGTGATTGACTTAACAGTTGTGGAAAGAAAGGTCATCAAATGGTGCAAATGATCTCACTTAACAACTGTCTTGCTTAGCAACATAAATGTTGGGCTCAGTTTTTTTTTAAAATTCATATTTATATGCCGCCCTTCTCCAGAGACTCAGGGCGGCTTACAATTTTTTGGAGCACAACCCGATGCGCTCAGCAATAGCCTTCATTCCATTGTATATGCCTGCTTATTACTAAGTGGCATTTTTACAAAGTCAGCTTATTGCCCCCAACAATCTTGGGTCCTCAATTTACCTACCCCGAGAGGATGGAAGGCTGAGTCAACCTTGAGCCTGGTGGGATTCGAGCCTGCAATAATTACAGGCAGCTGGAACTAAGTGCTAAGCTATTAGCAGCCTGCACCACCAAGACCCTTTTCCAGTTGTGGTCATAAGTCGAAGACTACATGTACCAGAGAGATGGTAGTTGAATGTTCATGTTGAGTGTTCTCCAGAGTAGAGGAGCGTACCGTATCTTTAAGTCATTGTGGTTCCACTGTCAAACTCTTCTTTCTGTTTCTAATGTTTAACCAGAATTCACTTTGATTTAATAATTTTTTTTCTATGTGTTATTAGTACTGTTATGGTAAGACCAGGGGTGGGATTCAAATTTTTTAACAGCTGGTTCTGTGGGCGTGGCTTAGATGGTGGGCGTGGCTTGGTGGTCATGTTATTGGCTGGGCGTGGCCAACTCAATATCACTCACATCGAGGCACGCATCTCCTCGCCTGGCCTCTCATGACGGTGGGGATGCTGCAACAGTCGTAAGTGTGAAAAATGGCCATAAGTCACTTTTTTTCAGTGCCATTGTAACTTTGAATGGTGACTCCACACAAGCAAAGTACCAGCAAAGGAAGGGAAAAAAACTCCAGAGACGTTCCTGAGACAGGAAGTCTAGTCCTGCCAAGAATGTAATAAGGGTTAACGGAGAGGCAGTTTCTGTAAGCAACACCAGAATGTTTCCTTCCTGCCTTCCTTACAGGATTAGGCCAGTAATTTCTTTTAACAACCGGTTCTCCGAACTGTTTAGAATGTTAACAACCGGTTGTAGCGAATACGTGAGAACTGGTAGAATCCAACCCCTGGGTAAGACCACACTTGGATTGCTAGGTCCAGTTTTGGTTGCCATGATATAATAAAGATGTGGAGACTCCAGAAAAAGTTCAGAGAAGAGCAACAAAGAGGATTAGGGGACTAGAGGCTAAAACATATAAAGAACACTGCTGGAATTATGTATGTCTAGTTTAATGAAAAGGATGACTGGTTTGTGACATGATAGCAGCCTTCCAATATTTGACGGGCTGCCACAAAGAAGAGGGAGTCAACCTGTTCTTCAAAGCACCTGAGGGCAGGACAAGAAGCAATGAGTAGAAACTAATTAAGGATGGGAACCAGTCTAGAACTAAGGAGAAATTTCCTATCAGTGAGGACAACTAACCAATGGAACAGTTTGCCTTCAGAAGTTGTGGGTTCTCCATCAACTGAAGGATTTTAAGAAGAGACTGGACAGCCACTTGTCTAAAATAGTAGAGGGTCTCCTGCCCGGGCAGTGGGTTGGACTAGATGACCTCCAAGATCCCTTCTGTTATTCTGTTAAGTTCAGAATTGAACAATAAACATGTTCTCAAAGTATGTGACCAGCATGCTGTACGTACTGTGATTTATAACCTTTAAAATGTCCCACGGTGAACAATGGGTTGACTTAATGCCTACAATATTTGCGCAATGACTGCCACAAAAAAAGGGTCATAAAATCAGGTTGGTCATGAGGGTGTCCTGCTTTATAACCATCAGAAGTTATGATGGTAATGGGAAGGCTCCATTACCGTTATTAAGTTGAGGACTACCTGTATTACACCTGCTAAGTTCGCTCAGTTCTCTTGAATCAAGAAAAAATAAAAGGTTAACCAATGATTTTCAGTAGGAGACAAAAAGGCTTCTCAATTCCAAATTAAGAACGTGAGGTTTGCGTGTTGACCTGGCGTTGTGCAGTCTCCTGTGACAGACCACAAATAAATCCATACCTACAACCTGCGGTCTGTTGCTACACCTCATTAAACTTCGAGGATAGCGACATTTTATTTAGGAACAATTGAGCTTGTACTATAGGAACATCATAAGACATCTGTTTTGTGTCGCTCTCTGTGTGTGTTTTTAAATGAAATTGGGATTACAAACTCTTGCTACTCAACCTAATCATGACCATATGTGAAGAGACAGATGGGTTTCTAGAATAGACCCTGAGCTGGTACGTCTGTAGCTTTTTTGCGACAAAGCAAAATTGGTGCTGCAAAAAATGATCCCAAGTTAGCTAATCTGCAAAAGAGTTGGGGTGAGGGAGTGGGGATAGGCCCACAGAGTGCATCCAGCCCTCTTCCTAATTATTTATTTTATTTGTTTATATCCCACTTTTGTTATTTTTACTACTAACACAAGGCAGCAAACCCATCTAATCCGCCTTCCTCCTCCTCCTTTCTCCACAATAACAACCCTATGAGGTGAGTTGGGCTGAGAAAGAGGGATTGGCCCAGGGGTGGGATTCTACTAGTTCACACCTATTCGCTAGAACCAGTTGTTAACATTCTAAGCAGTTCGGAGAACCGGTGATGGCGAACCTGTGGCATGTGTGCCACAGGTGGCACGCAGAGCCATTTGTGCCGGCACACGAGCTTCAGGCAAACTTACCTCACTGTGCATGTGCGTGCCTCACAGCTGATTTTTGGCCGGTTTGATGCCTTTTTCAGCCTCCCAGAGGCTTGAGGAAGGCTTCTGCAGGATTTGCAGGCCAAAAACTAGGCCCGTTTCACCACTTCCTGTTTTTTCCAGAAATACTGGAAGTGATGAAACGGGCCTAGTTTTCGGCCTGCAAAGTCTGCAGAAGCCTGCAGAAGCCTTCCTCAAGTCTCTGGGAGGCCGAAAAAGGCCTCAAACTGGCTGAAAATCAGCTGTGAGGCACAGTGCAGGTAAGGGGGTGGCGGATGGGTGTAGATGGGGATTGCGCATGCATGTGTAGGGGGTGTGGGGGCCCCACGCATTGCCTTCTGGGTGCTGGCACGTGAGTGTGAGTGTGCAAGCGTGCACACAATTTTTGGCACAGGAGCCCAAAAAGGTTAGCCACCAATGGTATAGGGTCTCCTGCTTCAGCCAGGGGTTGGACTAGAAGACCTCCAAGGTCCCTTCCAACTCTGTTATTCTATGTTCTATGTTTTCTTAGCAAGGGAATTTTAACCTCAGAGGCCCCATTTATTTATCTAACAACTTCATTTCTTCAGGCTAGGGATAATGATCAGGAAGATGACAAGATCTTCCAAGCCTGATGTAAGATGGGTAATTTGAAAAGAAGGAATTGTTCCTCCCTTTCATCTTCGAAACTTTGAAGTATCTGTCATTGTTTCAATTACATCAAACACTTAGTTGGGCCCCATGCCAACATGTGGGGGGAAACTACACACACAAATTTCTCGCAAGTGTTTTTGAAAAGTGTGCAACCTCCCCAGATGGGGAGGAAGGATGTGCCCTGTCATCCCTGGGTAGAAAGTATTAGCTTCCAATAGACAGTCTCTTTTATCTGTGAGGTTGTGTGAAGGATGCACGCACATCCTGTGCCTTTTGTGCTTGCACCACAAAGGTGTTTTGGGGCAGAGTTTGGGTCATGAGATCACAACACATCTTTTTTTTTTAAATAAAACCCTCAGCTTTCTGGAGATGTACCCAAGGCTGGACAACCTACGACCAATAAGCTTTATAGAATTTCCTCTTCTCATCAGGAACCTCATTTGCACTTCCTAGCTACTAAATAGAGGGAGGGATGGCTTGGCAGTTAAAAATGCTGAGCTTATCAGCTGGAAAAGGTTCAAGACCCAGGCATCGTATGACGGGGTGAGCTCCCGTCCCTTGCTCCACCTCCTGCCCACCTGGCAGTTTGAAAGCATGCAAATGCAAGTAGATAAATAGGTAATCACTTTGGTGGGAAGGTGATAGCATTCTATGTACCTCGGGATACAATTATGCTGGCCACATGACCAAGGAAGCATCTTTGGACAATGCTGGTTCCCATAGCTAAGAAATGGAAATGAGCGCTTACCCGTAGACTGGTACATGCTTGGACAAGGGAAAGTTTTAGCTTTACCTTTAGCTGCTGAAATGCCTTATTAACATTCAGCAACCAAATTAGCACATTTTTGTTCCATTTCTTGGGGGTTTGGAGGGATGGGTTATTTACACATAGGTTGCCTCTTTGTAAGATCCCATTTCATGCTACATCTGTGAAAGGCAGAGTTTTTAATCCTAAGGAAAAGTACTTTTGATCAGGGGTGGGATTCAAATTTCTTAACAACCTGTTCTGTGGGCATGGCCTAATTTGTGGGTGTGGCTTGGTGGTCATGTGACTGGGTGGGCATGGCTTGCTGACTGGGCATGGCTTGGTGGTCACATGGCTGCTGGGCATGGCTTATATGTAAAAATTATAAATATTTATGTAAATATTGATTTTTTTTTAAAAAAAGAGCAACTTTTACCCAGAATCAGGCAAAGCAGGCAGGCAGATTGAGTTGCTCACAGAATCACAGATTCACTTAGAGATCTATGTTTCTGCAATCTGCAGAGTCTGTCACATCAAATTTGTTTGCAAGCAAACTAATAAAATTTGCTAGCAAGCAAACTCACGAAATTAACTCACAACACACCATGTATGTAAATATTGATTTTTTTTTATTTTAAAAGAGCAAATTTTGCCCAAAAGCAGGCAAAGCAGGCAGACAGATTGAGTTGCTCACAGAATCACAGATTCACTTAGAGATCTATGATTCTGCAATCTGCTACCTGAGTCTGCACTGAAAAATAGAAGCTTCAGTCCTAAGGAAGGTTCAGCTCTTTTTTTAGATTAACTAAAAAGCAAGAAATCCAATGATTTCCTGCTTTCTAGCTAATCTAAATCTCCTGGCACAGCAGAACAGCTGATGGTCAGGGGAAAAAAAGGAAAAATAGCAACTTACCAAATGCAGGCAAGTTTGATGGCGTGCATGCCAGGTAAGGAGGGAGTGGGCGAGGTTGGGCCAGCTAGTGGTGCAATGTGCTGGTTCTCCGAACTGGGCAGAATCATAACAACCGGTTCTATAGAACCAGTCCGACCAGGTAGAATCCCACACCTGCTTTTGGTTTAAGGAGTTGCCAACAATTTAAGAAGTTTCAAGTACCTGTTTGTGCTCATATTTTTTTTTTTGTGGCCTTTGATTCAGAAGCACCATAGCTTGAGCATAATATAAGCAGACTGCAACTCACAACTTATTCATATAGTGACCGTTCAAAGTTACAACAGCACTGAAAAAAGTAACTTAAGACCAATCCTCACACTTATGACCATCTCTACAATCACATGGATTGGAATTCAGGTGCTGGGTAACCGGCAGGTATTCATGATGTTGCACCATCATACGATCGCCACCTGTGAACCTTCCCACAGGGCTTCCAACAAGCAAAATCAATGGGGGGAGCCAGATTTGTTTAGAATGTGTTTAAAATTTATCCTTCTGTAACCCCAACACAGCAAATCAAAGCATAGACTCTGGAAGCTTTCAGGGAGCGAGACCTTGGTAGCCTAGCTCACTGGCTAAGAAAATGGAGCTTCCCTTTAAGCATACTGTTCCTTTTTTATCCCCTGCGGCTGTAAGCACAACACTCGGCATGGCGGCACTTCTATGTTTGTTTAAGATGTGCTGTGTTTTGCAAGCTGTTAACAAAAGTCAGCAGTTCTCCGAGAATGAGGCTGCACAATATTTTAGACTCTCATGCTCTCTAAGCGGAGGAAGAGCACGTTCGGTAAACCACCTTCTGTTCTCCGTGTAATGCTTGCTGTGCATGAAAACTAAGGAAGACCCTGCCAACGGGCCAATCACCAGGAGATGGTGGGTTCTAGCCTGCCTTAGGCATGAAAGCTTGTCTGGGTGGCTTTGGGTTAATTGAACTGAATTCTTTTTTGTCATTGTATGTATATACACAGTATACATACAACGAAATTCACATAACACCCAGAGACCAGACTCAACATGCACACACACACATGACAATCCCCAAACACCTCCCCACCCACCAAAATTCCCCGCCTCCTAAAAACACACAATCATCCACACAACCGACCAAGTAATCCTGTCCAACAGCTCACTGATGGTGGTCCTTAAGTTCACTGCGAAGTGCAATTATAGCTCTGGGATTAAAAACTGCTCAGAAAACATGTGGTCTGAATTTTAATGGTTCTGTATCTTCAGCCAGAAGCCAACAGCTTCACAAAGATTGTGAGCAGGATGGGGAGAGTCTCTGAGAATGTTGTGTGACTTCCTCAAACAGAGAGATGCAAAGATGTCGTCCAGGGCTGGTAGCTGAAGCCCAATGATATTCTGGGCAGTTTTAATTATTCTCTGTAGAGCATTTTTGTCCGCTACAGAGCTGCTCCCGTACCATGCAAGGATGCCTTATGTCAGAACAGTCTCAATGGTGCTGCAGTAGTAGGACAGAAGTAGATGCTGAGATAGATTTATCTTCCTGAGCATTCTCAGGAAGTACAGCCTCTTCTGTGCCTTCTTCACAAGCATGTTGGTATTCATAGTCCATAATCACTAGTAGGTGGTGAGTTCTAGTCTCACCTTAAGCATGAAAGACACTTGGGTGCAGGAATTGAATGTGTCTAGTCTAACAAAGAGAAGATTATACAGATTAACAGAGTTGGAAGGGGCCTTGTAGGTCAACTAGTCCAACCCCCTGTCCAAGCAGACCATACACCATTTCTGACAGATGACAGTCCAGTCTCTTCTTCAGAGCCTCCAGTGATGAAACAACTTCCGAGGGCAACTTCTGTTCCATGGGTTGATTGTTCTCACTGTCAGAAAGTTTCTCCTTATTTCCAGGTTGAATCGTTCCTTGATCAGTTTCCATCCATTATTCCTTGTCTGGCCTTCGGGTACTTTAGAAAATAGCTTGATCCCTTCCTCTCTGTGGCATCCGCTCAAATATTGGAAGACTGCTATCCTGTCTCCCCTGGTCCTTCTCTCCACTAGATTAGCCATGTCCAGTTCCTGCAACCGTTCTTCATATATTTTAGTCTCCAGTCCCCTCATCATCCTGGTTGCTCTTCTCTGCACTTTTTCTAGAGTCCTAACATCTTTTTTATAGTGTGGTGACTAAAACTGGATGCCATATTCTAAGTGTGGTCTTACTAAGAAGAATTAGAGGCAACATTGCAGCAGTGTTCCAATATCTAAGGGGTTGCCACAAAGAAGTGGGGGTCAGCCTATTATGACCCCCTACTCCAAAGCACTTAAAGACAGGACAAGAAGGGGGTGGTGGTGTTGGATTAGAAGACTTTGAAGATCCTTTCCAACTTTGTTATTTTGTTAAAGCACCTGAAGAGGCAGGACAAGAAGCAATGGATGGAAACTAACCAAGGAGAGAATCAACTTAGAACTAAGGAGATTTCCTGACAGTTAGACCAATTAATTGGCTTGCCTCTAGAAGTTGTGGGTGTTCCATCTTTGGAGGTCTTCAAGAAGTCATTGGATAATTATTTGTCCAGAATGGTACAGGGCCTCCTGTTTCAGTAGAGGGTTGGACTAGAAGACCTCCAAGGTCCCTTCCAACCACAATATTTTATGATCCAGTCCTGGATCATTAATCTTAGACAACAGAGAAGACTTGCTTTGTCCCTGATGTGATTTCACAAGCTTTGCTGAAGTACTTAAGGGAAGTCATTTTTAAACAAGAAAATTGACAGCTTTATCCAAAGAAGCTTTCCGCCTGCTTCCCCTTCTTCTTGATAGGTGTCAGTAGACCTTGAAGGGTGCGGAGGTGGAAACTTGTCTCTCAAAGGGATTTCAAAAATCAACTTATTGACATTCTCTAATGCAACATGACTGGTGATGGCATGGTGCCAGACTTTGCTTCTTGCTTTTTAAGGCTGCAAAATTATGTTGTGATGCTCCATAATGTTACTTAATTTTTCTTTGTGGGCTGTGTCGGTACTAAACTTTGAATATTTCAAAAAATGGGGCATTAAGTATCAAAGGGGCCCTTCAAAAGGGGTAGATATTTAACCCAAATGTCTGGAGCGGTGTATCTCAACCCTTAGCAACTTCAAGTTGGATGGACTTCAATTCCAAGAATTCCCCAGCCAGCACAAAGAGTTGCGAAGGTTGAGAAACACGGATCTGAAGGCTTGTTTGACTTAAGGACCTTATTTCCAGTATGTTTTTCGAGAACATTTAAGATCCTGCTTTTAACCATGCCTGGTTTCCCACAATTCTCTGCTCCTTAGCTTGGAAAGAAGGGTTAGATTATGCAAAAGTAACTTCCCGGGAAAGGCTGCTTAACTACTCTGAAGACATTATGAATGTCACCAGGGGTGGGATTCAACCAGTGTAACAACCGGTTTGGTGAGCACATGCTTCATGCGCAACGCTTGAAAAATGCCCATTTTCAGCTCTAATACTTACCTTCTACTGCAGCCCCGGTGAGTAAAACAGCTGAAGCGCGGCAATCCGTGTGAATCAGCTGAGCTGCAAAACATGGAAATAAAGAACAAACTAGGACAAGGTTGGGTGGGCAGGGCCAAATGATCACCAGAACTACCAATTTGCCTGAACCGGTCTGAACAGGTAGAATCCCCCCCATGAATATCAGGCCCAAGAGCCAAGAACAACATTTGAAGTTACTTCTGAGTAGTTTCTTTATTGTTGTTTGCCTACAGACAGAATCTTGCCAGACTAAAGTGACCAACTGCATGTATATTTTCTGACCTGCTAGGGAGGATCCATCTTTGCTTCTTCCTGATTATGCAACATTCCAATCTCTGTTGTGTTTTTGACTTCTGGAAAGCAGACCCTTCCTCCTGGGATTTCAGACCAGTGGTGGTATTCTACTGGTTCGGCCCAGTTCTGCCGAGCCAGTAGTGATGATGAGCAGCAGAGACCGAACCAGTTCTCTCTGCCACTCTGCTGTTCGGTCCACCCACCTGCCCAGGCTCCTATACTTACCTTTATCCTCTGCTTTTGAAGCACAGCTGCTTTGCGTGGCACAGAAGAGTGCTGCGTGGCAGCTGCTGAAGCGACCGGGAGAGTGCAGGCTTGCAGGAGGTGAGTTGGAACGCCTCTGCGCCTGCGCAAATGCCTTTGCACCTGCGCAAAGTGCGCCTACCAAGCCACGCCCACCAAACCAGTGGTAAAACTTTTTGAATCCCACCACTGCTCCAGATGACTTTCCACTACAATTAATACGATAAGCAAATTGAAACTTTGGGGTCAATTAAAGGGAAATTGTAGGGTTGTCCCAAAGGTGCTTTCAAAAAGGCAATTGGACTTTCTGGGCTTTCTTGAAGATGTTTCACTTCTCATCCCAGAAGCTTCTTCAGAAGTGAAACATCTTCAAGACAAACCCAGTTGCCTTTTTGAAAGCACCATTGGAACAGCTATGACCTTGATGACCAAGAACCTCAACAAGCATTCCACACTGCAGAGTTATTAGCTTCAGGTCTACCATGTGGTACTCCGGAAACATCTGGTTGGAAGTAATGGAGGTTAAGATGATAGACTTGATGATGGACTTTGATTTGACCAAACAAGAAAGTTCATCGGAGCACATCTTTAGAAAATTATGGCATATATTTTTAGAAAGATTCCATTCTCATTCTGTAGTTCAGTTAGTCATTCACTTATGACTAAAACAGAGCCCAAAATTTCTGTGGCTAAGCAAGACAGCTCTTCCCTATCTGGACTGGGATGCCTTACGTACGGTCACTCATGCGCTCGTTACCTCCCATCTGGACTACTGCAATGCTCTTTACATGGGGCTGCCCTTGAGGACCACTCAGAGGCTTCAACTGGTCCAGAATGTGGCTGCACAGGTTGTGATGGCAGCTTCCCGATACTCCCATGTTACACCCCTCCTGCGTGAGCTGCACTGGTTGCTGGTTGCCCTCCGGGTGAGATTTAAGGTGCTGGTACTTACCTATAAAGCCCTACATGGCTTAGGACTGGGGTATTTGCGGGACACCCTGCTGCCAGCAACGACTTTCCAACATCCCGTGTGCTCCCATCGACAGGGCCTTCTTGGGGTGCCATCAGCCAGACAATGTCAGCTGGCGACCCCTAGGGGCAGGGCCTTTTTGGTGGGAGCACCCGCCCTGTGGAATCAGCTTCCCCTGGAGCTTCGGGTGGCCCCTGACCTTCAATCCTTCCGTTGTGGCCTGAAAACATGGCTTTTCCAGCTGGCCGACCTGGACTGATGGAGGGGATGGGTTTTTAGCGGTAGGTTTATTAGTTTTAATTGGTTTATTGGGATTTTCGTTTAATTGCTTTTTAATATTTGTATTGTATCTTTTTATCGTTGTGAGCTGCACTGAGTCCTTTGGGAGATAGGGCGGCATAGAAATCCCAAAATAAATAAATATTAAATAAAATAAATAAATGAGTTTTTTGCCCCATTTTGCCATCTTTCTTGCCACAGTTAAGTGAATCACCGCAGTTGTTAAATTAGTAACATGGTTGTTAAGTGAATCTGGCTTCCCCATGGACTTCACTAGTCAGAAGGTCACAAAAGCTAATCTCAAGACCCTGGGACACATCATAAATATGAGTCAATTGCTAAGAGACTGAATTTTGATCACATGACCATGGGGATGCTGCAAAGGTCATACGTGTGAAAAACGGTCATAAGTCACTTTTTAAAGGGCTGTTTGTAACTTTGAATGGTCACTAAATGAACTGTTGCAAGTTGTGATAACCCGGGGCATGGTACAAAGGCAACACAGTCAGATAATCAGTGGGAGTCCCTTTATTAGCTCCAACTTTGCCCCCACCCCCCCAATGTCCTGGTTACCTTCTGGGCTGGAGAAAAACTCTCCCAGGAACAGCCTTTGACTGCAGAGAATCAAGTCCAAAACGTGGTCAACAAAAACTATAACTATAAGTCCATTCAAGGCAAGATGAGGTAATTAATCTGGCAGGGCAAGAAAAGGAATTCCAGATGTGAAGGAATGGCAGTAATTCAACATGGTTGGGAGGATGCCAGGAACGCAGATAACCACAGTCAACACAAGATAAACTCACGTTTGTTCCCAGCAGCCGCCACACTCAGCTTCCATCTCTTTTAAACTCTCTTCCCAGGTGTGCCTAATGAAGGGAATCAGGGCCCTTTCCTCCCCCGTAAGCCATGCAACCCACGTTGCTCTCTTCTCCGTTCCACCCTGTGTGCTCTAGGATGAAGAGGGGGGTGGGCCTGGGTCTTCCTCTGAACTCCGTCTCCCTTGTTCTCCCTCTCCCCTGCTCTGCCCAGCCGGAATTTACCCTTCCCCAGTTTCTTCCACAGCCAATGGAGCCACACTCCCACTCCCTGGCAGCTGTTTGTCTTCCTTCTCGGATTCATAGTCTGATGGGCATGACATAAGTTGAGTATAACATCTGTGTATAACACACAGCAATTTTTGGTCAAATGTCTGTCTAAACTGGTTGACTGTACATTTTTCTATAGGAGCCTTCCAGTGACAGTGAATTTAGTATGGAAGCAGCCATTATTTTTTTTTTCTTTTCTTTGTGACAGGAACTGAGAACACGCCAGTGATTTGGCAAGCAGAGCAGTGAATATAAATTTGGGGCATATTTTGCAACTAAAAGACATACATATTACAGGATTCCTAAAGGCTAGAAACACAACTGACTGAGTACTGCCTAGATTGACTGGTAATAAATATATTCTGTTTTCATTTCATAAGGTAAGGTTTCAGAACTTTCACTGGTGACCAAGGATTAATTAATCTTGCTGTTGCTGAATGCTGAATTCCTTCTCCAAGATTTCTTTTTTAATGGACACGAAGCTTGCCACTGGAGAAGGAACATTCAAACATATGGATATCGATTGCCTGACTAACTTTCTGACAATTTTATAATTGGTCTATCTGGGATGCTTGAAATTCAAACACCTGCAGCAATTTATAAAAATAATAAAGGTGGGATAAAAAAGGAGACAAAAAAAAGGATTGTAATTAAAGGGTCCCCATTTACTTTGCTTGTCAGAAGTCTGCTGGGATTGTTACAAATGGTGATCACATGATCCCAGGACACTGCAACTGTCATCAGTAAATGCCAGTTTCTCAGTCAAATTTGGATCACATGGCCATGGGGATGCTGCAATGGTTGTAAGTGTGAAAATTGGCCAGAAGTCATTTTTCCCACTGCCGTTATAACTTTGAATGCTCTCTAAACAAATGGTTATAAGTTGAGGACTACCTGTAGCTATCAATAGGATTCTTCCGGTGGTAGCATTCTACGTGATCATCTTCTTTTAATGACCCCATAATCCCTTGCGGGGTGAAATCTGGGCAACTGAATGCAGCTGAGTGTTTACTGGCCGGATGCCTTTCCTGTTGCCAATGAGGAGTTTTGTTCAGCAGGTACATTCTCATTATGCCCAGAGACAGAAATATCTGCCTCTACCTAGGATCAAACTCACAGCCTCCCGATTGTGAGGCAAGAGCCCCACCTCTAGGCCACTGCACCACTCCTAGCATTCTATGTGATGTTCCATTCTGACAAACGAAGTCAATGGGAATGCTATAGATTCACTTAACAATGGTGTTACTAACTTAACAAGTGCAGTGATTTGCTTAACAACTGTGGCAAGGAAGATTGTAAAATGAGGCAAAGCTCACTTAACAACTGTCTTGTTTAGCAACAGAAGTTTTGGGCTCTATTGTGGTTGTAAGCCGAGGACTACCTGTGCATAATTAATTATTATCATTGAATCCCTCGCTGAAGGTTAAATACAATTAAACATGACTCATCTTAACCTTTGCATTGGTTCTGAAAAAAGCTTGGCTTCAAAAGAAGATCTGTATCATAGTGTCAGGAGTCTGGCAGTTACCCCCATTAAATTAAATTTAATTTAATTTAATAATGGGATTTCTATGCTGCCCTATCTCCCAAAGGACTCAGGGTGGCTTACAGCAATAAAAACAAGAATACAAAATTTAAAAACCTATTAAACAAGAAACCCCAATTACTCATATTAAAACATTAAAACCCACAAACAATTTAAAAACAATTAAAAATTTTAAAAACCCTTCGGTCCAGGTTGGCCGATCGAAAAAGCCATGTCTTCAGGTCGCGATGGAAGGATCGAAGGTCAGGAGCCAACTGGAGCTCCACGGGAGTTGGTTCCAAAGGGTGGGCGCACCCACAGAAAAGGCTTTCCCCCTGGGGGTTGCCAGCCAACATTGTCTGGCCGACGGCACCCTGAGGAGACCCTGTGTGTGGGAGTGCACAGGTGCTCCCGCAAATACCCCGGACCTAAGCCATGAAGGGCTTTATAGATGATTACCAACACCTTGAAATCATGAGTCTGCAGCCAAACTTCCAAAACTTAAAAAGGATTTATTGGGAGTTAACATGCTGGCACTGCCTGGTTGTAGCCGACTCTGAGGCACATAATTCATTCTCACCCTTGAGCCTGGTTTTCCCCCACCCCCTGGGTATATCGTAATTCATATTCTCCAATGGGACATATCCATAGCCAAGAGTCATCAATCATGCTCTCCAGTTAGAATTTTGTGTGGCAGAAACTTCAGTCGCCTAGTTACTATCTTTGAAAACATTTATGGAATGCATTTTCGGTTTTGCAAGCTGCTGGACTGCTCCCCCCTCCCTTTCTGTTGGCAACTCTAAAAAGACCAGAGAAATATTTTGTCAGTTGACTGTTGCCACATCCCCATGGTCATGTGATCAAAATTCAAATGCTTGACAACTGACTCGTTTTTACAATGGTTGCTGTGCCCTGGGGTCCTTTGGCAACTTTCTAGCAAAGCCAAGTCAACGGGGAAGTCAGATTCCCTTAACAACTGTGTGATTAAGTTAACAACTGCAGTGATTCACTTAACACTTGTAGCAAGAAATGCTGTAAAATGAGGAAAAACTCACTTAACAATTGTCTCGCTTAGCAACAGAAATGCTGGGCTCAGTTTTGGTTGTAAGCTGAGGAGTACAGCAGGGGTGGGATTCTACAGGTTCACACCTATTCTCTAGAACCGGTTGTTAACATTCTAAGCAGTTCGGAGAACCAGTTGCTAGAAGAAATTACTGGGCTAATCCTGTAAGGAAGGCAGGAAGGAAACATTCTGGTGTTGCTTACAGAAACTGCCTCTCTGTTAACCCTTATTACATTCTTGGCAGGACTAGACTTTCTGTATCTGGAACATCTCTGGAGTTTTCCCCCCCTCCTTTGCTGGTACTTTCCTTGTGTGGAGTGACCATTCAAAGTTACAATGGCACTGAAAAAAGTGACTTATGGCCATTTTTCACACTTACGACTGTTGCAGCATCCCCACAGTCATGAGAGGCCAGGCGAGGAGATGCGTGCCTCGATGTGAGTGATATTGAGTTGGCCACACCCAGCCAATAACATGACCACCAAGCAATGCCCACCAACTAAGCCACGCCCACAGAACCAGTTGTTAAAAAAATTAAATCTTACCGCTGGACTACAGGTATTTGCCTTGCAGGAGGTTTGAAAATACACCTATCTCAACTGTGGCCAAGGAAGCCTTGCACAATTCTAGATTTTGGAGTTAAAATATTGGCATTAAGCTATTCTGCATCATTTGGTCATCTGGATTTTTGCAATCAGATACAGGAACCAGTTTTGACCGAGTTTATAAGAGGATGTAAAAGCAATAAATGACTCAGTCTAATGTAATCTTTCCACAGTGTTCTAAAGGAGGGAAATTACTCAAATGTTCAAAATGCTTCAATTGTATTCTTAGTTATTCTAATTTTGTTCTCCGCATTTGCAGATTGCCCTTCTAATTTTATCTTAATCTGCCCACGCATCCGTTCGCTGGCATTCTAGAAACAACTTGACACAAAGCTCAGAATAATGCTTAATAAATCACAGTTCGTTTCAGCTGTTCGCAGTCACTTTCAATCAATTAACAATTACAGAAATAACTTGTGCATGTACAGAAAAACGTGGCCTCAAAGTTCCTTTGTTTCCCCATCAATAAATGGACAGGGTGTTCAGGTATATTTTCAAAGATGAAAGATACAGTTGCAGAGAGTGAATCTTCTAGACCATTAAAAATATGAAAAACAACAAAACCAAATGGTAATGTGTATAAGACAGCCTTAATTCACTTTCTGGGTTCACAAAGTACCCTGAAATTTTATTTATTTTTTTACCTCGCTGTAACAGACTTGCTGTTCAGTGGATCAAATTTGGAAGGGCTTTCTACCAATTGTGTAATAACAATGCACACGATGATGCATTTATATAAATGATGGAAATGATAGGATTTGCATCCCTCTATGTCCTTTGTATAATTCCATCCTTTAGCAAAGAAAAAAAAGGCAAATGATGTCATTTGTGGCAATTTTCATTGCCATGATGATGTATTCTTTGATTTATTCATTTCGGAAAATAACAGCCTGTTTGTTCCAATTTGTCAATTAAAATGAGGTTTTGCTGTAGTTTGAACCATAAAGGAATCAAGCAGACTTGGTTGGCACACCATATTAAGCAACAAAATCTCACTATATCATAATAATTTATGTTAGGATAGTTAAATTTGGTAGCTGGAACAGTGAAGTATACAATGGACACACAATCATAGCTGATTCGTCAGACAGTGTGAGCTCCTGCATTATAATTGGTTGCTGGGTGTAAAAGGGGTGTTTCTCTTTCCCCCCGCCTTTTTTTCCCTGTGTGCTCTGTATGCTTTTTGATTTATTTTATTTTATTTTATTATTTATTTATTTATTTATTTATTTTGTCAATCGCTTACAAGATAATAAGTATAAGGATAAACATAGTTGTGAATACATGAAAGGAATACATATAGGAAAAATAAAAGAAACAATAGGACAGGGACAGTAGGCACATTAGTGCACTTATGCACTAACTATGATTTACCTCATGATGTAGTGATACACCTGACTATCTTGTCTGCTCTAAATATAAATGTAAAATATATTTATTTACTTGCTCGATACTCGTGCTTTGCTATGAAACTATGTGGTTGGACTTAGTTTTTTAGGAGGAAAATAAGAGGGGGGGGGATTCTGCCTCTGCCTACCAGCATCTATAGGTATTCATCTGGCTAGCGTCCTGTCAGTGTGTGAGAGAGTTGAGGGCTGTTTGGAAACTGAAACACTATTTGCTGTGTGAGCAAGAAGGAGACAGCAAGGAGCCTGGGCGTGGCTTAGCTCAACTGTTCTGCCCTAAAGCTGGTTGCTGCTGTGAAACTGAAACTCCTCTGCTAGTGTTTTGCATTTGGAACAGATTTCTTTCTTTCTTTCTTTCTTTCTTTCTTTCTTTCTTTCTTTCTTTCTTTCTTTTCTTTTCTTTTCTTTTCTTTCTTTCTTCCATCCTCCTTCTCTCTCTCTCTCTCTTCCCCCATTTCTCTTCCTTCCTTCCTTCCTTCCTTCCTTCCTTCCTTCCTTCCTTCCTTCCTTCCTTCCTTTCTTTCCTGGTTTGTTTATTTATTGTTTAACTTCTGTGCCACCCAATTTGCCGAGCTGACACCAGGCAGCTTTATCTGAAAACCCCTAGGTCAAATTCATCATGAGATCATGGGTTAATACGTAGATTACTGAATGGATGGAAAGTAGCCAAGGAGAGAAGCAACTTAGAACTAAGGAGAAGAATTGATCAGTGAAAGGGCTTGCCTTCAGAAGTTGTGGACGCTCCAACAGGGGAGGTTTTTAAGAAAAGATTGGACAACCATTTGCCCGAAATGGTTTAGGTTCTCCCCTTTGAGCAGGGGGTTGGGCTAGAAGACCTC
Source organism: Naja naja (assembly GCA_009733165.1). NCBI lineage: Eukaryota > Metazoa > Chordata > Lepidosauria > Squamata > Elapidae > Naja > Naja naja. Next base: position 56,502,018 of record CM019152.1, on the reverse strand, counting down.
TAACGTCCCATCCAACCAGTGGTGGGATTCAAATTTTTTTACTACCGGTTCTGTGGGCATGGCAGGGGAAGGATACTGTAAAATCTCCATTCCCTCCCCACCCCACTAACCTGCCTTCCAGCTCCGTTCTCCTATGCAGGGCAACTCAAGAAGACCCAGCCAATCAGCTGGGACTCAGGAGGCGAGAATAGATGGGGGCGGGGCCAGTCAGAGGTGGGATTTGCCAGTTCTCCGAACTACTCAAAATTTCCACTACCGGTTCTCCAGAACCTGTCAGAACTGGCTGAATACCACCTCTGCTTCCATCTGTGTTATTTTGTTCTGTTCTGAATATCAAGGGTAAATGCTGGAAAAGAATCCATTCAAATCTGTTCCCTCTCAGGTCATTATTAAATGCTTGTTTTTTTTGGAAGTGGAAGGTAACCAAGGAATGCGTTCAGTGGAGAGCTAACAATTTGTTTTGATTACAAGATTTAATTATTAGCAAGAGGAAGATGTGATCTTTTGAAACGCCTCGAACACATATCATCGTATAAAAATAATTGTAGTAACAAGGGAGGGGCAGGGTATCGAGAGATTGGACTGAGCTTGAAAAATCTCACAATATGCTGTGGCTTGTAAAATAAGAAACACATTTGTCTGAACAGCTAAATAAGGCAAAGAGGCACTCATCACTTTTTAAAATAAGGACATTATTGCTGGGATGCGGCTTATTTATTATTGCAGTAGTAATCTTCAGATTGTGGGGCACGCTGATGATGTTACCTGGTTGAGTAAGGAAATGTCTGCAAGAAAGCAACCAAGCTCAAACAGCACCAAAGACCATCATAGTCCTGTCCCTCTTCCACTCCCCCTCCCACTCCTCCAACACTCCCTCCTAGCACTGATGAAGTTACCTAGTTGGGTAATGAAATGTCTGCAAGAAAGCAACCAAGCTCAGAAAGCACCAAAGACTATAGTCCTCTTCCTCTTCCTCTTCCTCTTCCTCTTCCTCTTCCTCTTCCTCCTCCTCCTCCTCCTCCTCCTCCTCCTCCTCCTCCTCCTTCCTTACTCCCTCCTAGCACTGATGATTACTTAGTTGGGTAATGAAATGTCTAAGAAAACCACAAAGCTCAGAGAGCAGAAAGGACCCCACAGTTCAACCCTGAGCTACAAATATTCTATCGGTATTAAGGGATTTTCCCCCCATTTCCTCAGAGCCACTAATGTGTGTCTCTCTCTCTTGCTCACACATACACACACACACAAATAATTAAGCTATTCCTTCTTTTTAATAACTTACTTTAGCAATTCCTTTTACTGTGTCCCTAGTCCTTCAAAACAGTACCTATGTTTGTTGCTCATTTCCATGAAAACATGTTCACCTGTAATCAATTAATTGGTAATTGGAAGCGGAGGGCTGATCAAGAGAGTTTCTTGGGTTGATCCAACAAAGGTGTTTTACTATTCTTTTTCCTTCCCTCCTTCAAATCAGATGATGACAGCTTTTCCTTGGGCAGGTCAAATAATAATAATAAGAAGAAAAGAAGGCCCATCAATCAAAATGCTTCCTCGCTCACACCTAGAATTAGTTGCCAAGTGTTTCTGTGGAAATGTTCAATCTGAAGAACCTATCATGAAGCCTTCCACATTGCAATCAAAACTTCTAAGTGACAAGATACATTAGCGGCAGTATAATTTTAGGTCTTATGTTAATATGTCATTGCCTTGGAAACAGAGATCTGCAGAGTTGCCTGCTGCCGTCTTCTTTTTTTTTTTTTTGTATGCTGTCATTTTTGCCCACAGCCCTACTTCTTGGATACCCATACGAATAATCCTCGACTTGCAACCATTGGAAGTTGCAACGGCGCTGAAAAACTTGACTTATAACTGTTTTTCACACTTAAGACCATTGGCAGCATCCCCATCGTCATGGGATCAAAATTCAGATGCTTGGCAGCTGGCTCATATTTATGACGGTCGCAGTGTCCCTGTCAGGGCTTTGGTAGTTACCCCTATTTAAATCATGAGTCTCTAGCCGGATTCTCAAAGCTTAAAAAAGATTTATTAGGAGCTTAAAAAAGATTTATTAGGAGTAGACATGCCGGTGCTGCCTGGGTGTAGCTGACCCTGAGACACATCATTCATTATCACCCTCGACCCTGGTTTTCCCCCCACCCCCTGGGTGTATCGTAATTCATATTCTCCAATGGGACAACTCCATAGCCAAGAGTCATCAATTATGTTCTCCAGTTAGAATTTTGCATGGCAGAAACTTTGGTCACCTGGAAACTATCTATGAAAACATTTATAGAATGCAGTTTTGGTTTTGCAAGCTGTTACACTACTCTGCCTTTCCTTTCTGTTGGCAACTCTAAAAGACCAGATAAATATTTTATGAGTTGACAGTCCATTGATCACGTGATCGACCTTTTGCGACCTTCTGACGAGCAAAAGTCAACGGGGAAGCCAGATTCACTTAACAACCGTGTTACTCATTGAAACAGCTGCAGGGATTCACTTCACAAGCGTGGCAAGAAAAGTCGTAAAATGGGACACAGCTGTTCTGACCCAAACCTTGTTCCAAGTAAACAAACACCAAACAGGGATAAGATCAAAACCTTTTAATGCTTCTCTGCGAATTCCGTTCATTCACGATTAAAAGGCTATTAAAACTAATTGTCTCTGATAAGAACGAGCCTTGTCAACGTTGTGCAAGGCTGCCAAGAACACTGGATAAAGTTGCCAAGAAATATTCCAAACAAAGTCTTCAAACACAAACCAAGATCGTCTGAACTTCCACAAGGCTTGAAGTGCAAGAACTTCTTTGCTTCCTGCAAAGAATCCCAGTCTCTCAGGCTGGCTTTTAGCTCTTACGGGAGGAGCCATTACCTTGCAGCCTTACTCCCAAGTCGCCTGTGCTGCTGCAGCTGCTCTTTCCTTCGAGCAGCCCTGCGCGCACATGCACTGGGCACAGGCTCCTCGGGGGCCTCTTCCTCACTGCTGCCAGCCTCCACAATCTCCGAAGGCAGCACTCCACTCCCTGGTGGCCCTGGCCCCATCCCTGCATCACATGCAGGCCCCTCATCCAAGCCCTCACTCTCTGAGACCTCAGCCATCTACCCCTGCTGCCGGTGAACCACCACAACAGCTAATTTAACCAATGCCTCTCACTTTACAACAGAGATTTTGGGCTCAATTGTGGCCGCAAGTCGAGGACTGCGTGGAGCTGCTTGGACTGCTAGGTGAAGGTTTCTGATTTAACAGCTGTCGGAAGGGAAAGCTTCCAGCCCTCTTGATCTTTCATTGTTCTTGTAAAGAATAAAATCAATCCGACATGATTCCTCAAAAATCGAGTTCAATGGCTGGGGAATCATTCATCTCTTTTTTTCATAGAGACTTGCAGGCTATAATCTAATAGACAGAATATTGATATATATTTTTTCAACATCTCATTCCCATGCTTTTCAGTGATTCTTTTCACATATTCAGCCCGCCAGCCCTCAAATACAGGTAGTCCTCGACTTACGACCACAATTGAGCCCCAAATTTCCAATGCTAAGTGAGTCAGTTATATTAAGTGAGCTTTTCCCCATTTTATGACCTTTCTTGGCATAGATGTTAATTGAATCCCTGCAGTTGTTAAGTTAGTCACATGGCTGTTAATGAATCTGGATTCCCAATAGAATAGAATAACAATAGAATACAATAAGAATAGAATAAGGTAGAATAGAATAGAATAGAATAAGCATAGAATAAGCATAGAATAGAATAAGCATAGAATAAGCATAGAATAAGAATAGAATAGAATAGAATAAGAATAAGAATAGAATAAGATAGAAAAGAATAGAATAAGAATAGAACAGAACAGAACAGAGTAGAATTAGGAATAGGAATAGAATAGAATAGAATAGAATAGAATAGAATAGAATAGAAAAGAATAGAATAGAATAGGAATAGAATAGGAATAGGAATACAATAGGAATACAATAGAATAAAAAAGAATAAGATAGAACAGAATAGGAATACAATAGAATAGAATAAGAATAGAATAGAATAGAATAGAATAGAATAGAATAGAATAGAATAGAATCACAGAGTTGGAAGGGACCTTTGGAGGTCTTCTAGCCCAACCCCCTGCTCAGGCAGGAAACCCTATCCCATTTCAGACAAATGGTTGTCCAATCTCTTCTTAAAAAATTCCAGTGTTGGAGCATTCACAACTTCTTGTTTCTTCATTGCTTGCGAGGAGATGGCAAAAGGTGATCAGATGACCCCGGGAATTCTGCAACCGTCATAAATATGAGTCAGTTGCCAAGCCTCCAAATTTTGATCAAGTGACCATGGGGATGCTGCAATAGTCCTAAGTGTAAAAAGGTAGTCATGCGTCACATTTTTTCCCGGTGCCATTGTAACTTTGAACTGTCACGAAAGAAACGGTCGTAATTCGAGGACTACTTATAAAGGGACATCTTGGTGAACAAAAAAAAGCACAAAATTTCTCAGTCTGTGCTCACAGATAAGGAGCATGTGTGTAATGAGATCATTGTTACAGTTAACAGCTGGCTGATAGCGGGATTTTCACCCAGGAAAAGTCTGCTTCGAGACAATGGAATAAAGATATTTTTTTTCCTTTCACATTAGAAGGAATTTTTTTTTTCATTTTCCTTGCCGTGCACGTCTCCCTTCTGCTCAGCAGCTGCAAGCGGTCCAGACAATGATATCTATTCCCTTTGCTGTTCCTTGCCATCTCTGTTTACAAAGTTTTGCGATACAAAAGAAAACACATTTACATATGAAAATAAGGGTGGGTTTCTATGCCGTTTGAAAGCAGAAAAACAGCCCCAAAATGCTTCAGGGATAGGTAAATATGTATGAGGGCTACAGCTAGTTCTCAGCCTACAACAGTTCATTTAGTAACCATTTGAAGTTACTGTTGTGGCCCGCCGGCGATTAGCGGAGCTGGCAGCAGAGTTGGACAGAGAGGAGGTTGGGTAGGAACATGGGCCAGTCCTGGAGGCTGTGGAGTGCTCGGATGAGGGCTCTGCATCAGAGTCAGAGATGGGGCCAGAGCAGGCTGGCAGTTATCAGCTGCCTTCAGAGTCGGACAGCAGTGAGGCAGGGGAGCAGCTGGAGCCAGTTCCCAGCCTGCGCATGCGCAGAGTGGCCAAAAGAAAAGAACAATTATGAACTAAGGGTCAACGTGAGAGTAAAGCCACAGGTGGACGGTGAATGGCCCCTCCCATAGGGATTAAAGGAGGAGCAAAAGGGGAGGGGGCTTTTGCAAGAAACAGTTCATTCGTTGCAGCACTGTGAAGATCTGTCTGTGCATCTCAGAGACTCTGTGCTGAGCCCTTCCTTGTCAACACTGCGTTTGGAAATATTTACTTGGCAGGTCTCCAAGCTAGATAAGGTCTGTGCTCCTAATCACACCCTTGAAAGACTGTTTGCCAGGCCTTTGGCTGAATGTGAACGCAAGAAATTCACCTTCATGTAATAAAAGGGGTTTTGCTGGGACAAAGAGTCTGCTTAGTGCTTTTTGGGGAAATTTAGGTCAGAACAGTTACAATGGCACTGAAAAAAGGGACTTATGACCATTTTTAACAGTTGCAACCTGATTTAGAAGCAATGTATTTAGGAAGTGCAATATATTTTTGGAAGTGTTTGCTGTGGGCAAACTTTTTCTGCAGTCTTATCGCCTTCATATTTCTGAGTTACCAACTGTAACTCGAAACGCTGGTAAAAATTTAGGCTATGCAAATAGGGAAAGCTTAGATTACAAATAAGAACAAATCTCTTCTAGGTTCATACTTCTTAGTACTGTACCTATGTTTAAAATCCCAGAACAATGAGGGATTTCTACTTAGTCGGCATTTTTAAGCTTTTCTTCAAGAACAGAAATAGTTCTGGAATTCTTGTTTGATGCTAATTTGGGGTCTCGCCAAAGAGACAGCAAAATAAGGAAAAGAGACATGTGTGCTCCTGCCCTTATTTTACTACATGGGTATGACAAGGTGTATCTGTCATAGCCATGTAGTATGCACCTGTAGGCCACACAAGGAATAAAGGATGGAAACTGAACAAGGAGACATTTAACCTGGAAATAAGGAGAAACATTCTGAAAGTGAGAACAATCAACCAATGGAACAGAAATTGCCCTCGGAAGTTGTGGGAGAGCCATCACTTGAGACTTTCAAGAAGAGATTGGACTGCCATCGGTCAGAAATGGTGTAGGGTCTCCTGCTTGGGCAGGGGGTTGGACTAGATGACCTACAAGGTCCCCTCCAACTCTGATTATCTGTTAAGGTCCAGGGTGATGCAGTAAATGACCCAACATTACTTGTTGGTTAGGTTCACACAACTAAATCTAGGTTAAGAGAACAAAATTCTCTGTTCTCTGTATACATAATATATACAGGTAGTTCTGGACTGATGACTATATTTGAGCCCAAAATTTCCATTGCTAAGCAAGACAGCTGTTAAGTGAGTTTTGTTCCATTTTTATGACCTTTCTTGCCACCGTTAACTGAATCGCTAGAGTTGCTAAGTTAGTGACGTGGTTGTTTAAGTGAATCTCCCCTTTGCTTGTCGGAAGATCCTGGGACACTCCAACTGTCATAAATATGAATCTGTTGCCAAGCATTCAAATTTTGATCACCTGGCCATGGGGATGCTGCAGCGGTCGTAAGTGTGAAAAACAATCATAAGTCACTTTTTTTCCAGTGCAGTTGGAACGTTGAATGCTCATTAAATGTATAGTTGTAAACAGTGGTGGGATTCAAATTTTTTAACTACCGGTTCTGTGGGCGTGGCTTGGTAGGCATGGCAGAGGAAGCACACTGCAAAATCCCCATTCCCTCCCCACCCCACTAACCTGCTTTCCAGCTCCATTCTCCTGTGCAGGGCAACAAAAGAAGACCCAGCCGATCAACTGGGACTCGGGAGGCAGAGAATGGATGGGGGCAGGGCCAGTCAGAGGTGGTATTTGCTGGTTCTCTGAACTACTCAAATTTTCTGCTATCAGTTCTCCAGGACTGGTCACAACCTGCTGAATCTTACCTCTGGTTGTAAATCAAGGAAGCCTATAGAAAGAATCATCCAACAAGCCCCATCCAGCCAAATCGCAAACCTTGGAGAAGTTCATAATTTCAAGGATTTTTTGGATAATGTGGGTTGCTTCTGTGGACACCCCAGCTGTTAAATTATCAGACTTCTTACATTTTATCACTTCCTGTAGTCTGTGGCTGCAATGACCACAATTCATATTTTTCACACCTGCTGTTGGACTATATGATCTCCCATTCCTTGCTTCTGTTTTTCTGAATCTAAGGCACGCAAAAATCAATCTCTGGCCTAAATGTCTGTAGAGATTCTCAGTCATCCAGGTGTTGTGATTCGCTGGCAGCAGGTGCAGACAGCTGAGGTCTCAGAGAGCGAGGACTCAGATGAGGGGCCTGCATGTGATACAGGGATGGGGCCGGGACCATCAGGGAGTGGAATGCTGCCTTAGGAGATTGTGGAGGCTGGCAGCAGTGAGGAAGAGGCCCCCAAGGAGCCTGTGCCCAGTGTGTGTGCGTGCAGGGCTGCTCGAAGGAAAGAGCAGCTGCAGCAGCACAGGTGACTCGGGAGTAAGGCTGCAAGGTAATGGCCCCTCCCTGAGGAGATAAAAGCCAGCTGAGAAACCGGAGTTCTTTGCAGGAAGCAAAGAAGTTTTTGCACTCAAGCCTGGTGGACGTTCGGAATATCTTGGTTGGTGTTTGGAGACTCTTTATGTTTGAAACATTTGTTAGTAACTTTATCTGGTGTTCTTGGCAGCCTTGCACCACCTTGGCAAGGCTCGTTCTTATCAGAGACAATTAGTTTGCAACAGCCTTTTAACCGCGAAGGAACGGAATTCGTAAAGAATCATTAAAAGGTTTTTCTGTTACCTCTGTTTCATGTTTGCTTCCTTGGAACAAGGTTTGGGTCAGAACACCAGGTCATGGATGTCCCAAACGTTCTTTTTCAAGAGGCCACTGGACTTTCTTGGTTTTTCTTTTGAAGACATTTCACTTTTCATCTAAGAAGTTTCTTCAGCTCTGACTGGATGGTGGAGAATGAAAGGATTTATATTCCTTGCAGACAGCTGGTCATTTGCATCCTTTTAGCGAGTCGTTGAGGCTATTTGGAGGTTTGTCTTTGTCTTCAGGGTCACCTGAGAGGTGCGAATGCCTATGGAGTCTTCTTGGAACTGCTGAAAGGACTGTGTTGTAGACTGGAGATAGATGATGTTGTATTCCTCCTCCTTCTGTTGAGAGCGGGCTGTTCAATTTTGATCAAGATGGCCTCTTTGACCCCTCTTCCAAACCAGCAGTCCTCTCTGTCCAAGATGTGGACTTTCCTGTCTTCAAAAGAGTGGCCTTTGTCTTTTTAATGCAGATGGACAGAATGGGAAGATTTATATTCTTTACAGTCATCTCTTTCTGAGAGTCGTTGAGGCCACTTGAAGGTTTATCTGTGCCCTCGAGGGTCATAGGTTCCAAGCAGGTTCCACAACCATTTGCACTATTCAGATGGCACAGATATACCTCCAAGCGGCCTCAACGACTCTCAGAAAGAACGCCAACGACCAGATGACTGTAAAGAATATAAATCTTTCCGTTCTCCACCATTCAGCCAGAACTGAAGAAGCTTCTTGGATGAGAAGTGAAGCGCCTTCAAGGAAAAACAAAGAAAGTCCAGTTGCCTTTTGAGAAAGCATCTTGGGGACTCTGTATATACCGTGTTTCCCCGAAAATAAGACACTGTCTTATATATTTTTTGGCTCCCAAAAACACACTAGGTCTTATTTTTGGGGTAGGTCATATATTCATATATATATATATATATATATAGAAGTGGGAATTTTGGTGGAGTCTTGTCCGTGTTGAGCAGCAGAACACATTCATATTTGGTGTCTTCAGCTTCGCTCTCCTGAGAAGTCTTCTCCAGGAGAAGTCTTCTCCCAGGAGAACGGCTGAAGACACCAGCCTGAAGATGACGGATGAGATTTGGCCAAACGCTGCCAAGGTATTCTCAACCTACACGGACAAGACCCTAATACACCAAGACCTACATACCTTACCCGTGAAAATCTACTAAAAACATATATATATATATATATATATATATATATATATATATATATATATATATTTAATGAAAGAAAACACTTACCATATTCATGTAGAACAATGTACATTTATTCATGTACTAAAACCACCTAACAAATCGCGATACCGTGAAAGCTCTAACATAAGACACTGTCTTATATTTTTTTTGGCTCTCAAAAACACACTAGGTCTTATTTTTGGGGTAGGTCTTATTTTCGGGCTAGGTCTTATTTTGGGGGTAGGTCTTATTTTTTGGGTAGGTCTTATTTTCGGGGAAACACGGTAGTTCACCTGTGTGACTTTAAAGGGCGGCTTGTGTTTTATCAAGATGGCTTTAGGGTTTCACCTTTCTCAATTCACTCTTCTCAGCCACAACAAGGTTGTAAAGGGCAGGCTACACGAAGGAGGGGAAACAGACACAAACCAGGAGTGAGACAGGCACAATTGTCCTCCAAGGTTTTTTTAAAAATTTATTTTGCAAATGGTTTTCTGTTACAGGAATCCATTGTGTGCCCAGTGGCATTCGATCTTTTGTTGGGTCACAGTCAGATTTACAAAGGCAGCGAGAAATCCCAGCCGCCTCAAAGTGCATAAAGAATGCCAAAAAGAAAAAAAAGCAAAAAAAAATGTATTATATTGCAGATTTCGGCCTTTCGTATGGTCATAACATTCAAAATGCCGTAAACCTGCACTTTCCTTGCGCTGTGGGTTCCTGGGTCCCATGGTTTTGAATAGTTCAGTAGCATCAGGAGGTTGCTTTGTATTCAGAATACTTTTAAAAAAACTGCTTGAAAGAACATTCCGAAGGAGGAGGAGGAAGGAGGAGGAGAAGAAGAAGAGGAGGAGGAGGAGGAAAGAGAAGGAATAAGGAGGAGGAGGAGGAGGAAGAAGGAGAAGAAGGAGAAGGAGATGAAGAAGAAGAGGAAAAAAGAGGAGGAAGAAGGAGAAGAAGAGGAGGAAGGAGAAGGAATAAGGAGAAGGAGGAGGAGGAAGAAGGGGCAGAAGAAAGAAGGAGAAGAAGAAGGAGAAGAAGAAGAGGAGGAGGA
>CM019152.1:56471345-56490862 GCA_009733165.1 Naja naja | reverse complement strand
GGTGGGCGTGGCCAGCATGTGATGCATCTGGCCGGGGGCCGTGGGGGTTTGACACCCCTGGTCTAATCCAAGGAAGAAAAGGACTGAGGGTGATATGATCAAAGGGACATTGCAACGGTCACAAACACGAGCCAGTTGCCAAGCGGCCGAATTTTGATCACATGACCATGGAGCTGAAGAAGCTGCTTGGATGAGAAGCGAAACATCTTCAAAGAAAAAAAACAGGAAGTCCAGTTGCCTCTTGAAAAAAAAAAGCACCTTTGGGACCACCATGACCTGGATGGCTGAAGAACTTCTGGAGGCATAATGCAGCTTTTTTCTGCCTAATTTTTGATCACATGACCATGGAGCTGCTCTGAACGGCCCTGTTTTATTGCATCAGATTTGTTTACATGGCTGGCATAAGCTTTTCTGCCTATCTGCTCTGAACGGCCCTGTTTCCTTTTATTGCATCAGATTTGTTTACATGGCAGCTGAAGACATGAAGGCTGAAATGAAGGCTGAAGACTCAAACGGGCCAGGCGTGAGCCCCATGTCATCTCTTCACATGACGGCCAACACCTCCTTGTGTGGCTTCCCTGTTGCATTAAGAGGTGTCATGTCACATCAGGAGGAAGATCAGTGTCACGTTAATGGAATACATCTGCATACTCTGATGAGAGAGAGACAGAGAGAGAGGGAGAGAGAGATAGAGACAGATAGGCAATGACAGAGAGAGACAGAGACAGAGAGGCAGAGAGACAAAGACAGAGAGACAGAGGCAGAGAGACAAAGACAGGGAGAGAGAGAGACACAGAGAGAGAGAGAACAGAGAGACAGAGAGGGAGGGAGGGAGAGAGACACAGAGAGGCACAAAGAGATAGAGAGACAGAGACAGAGAGAGGCAGAGAGAGGGAGGGAGGGAGAGACAGAGACAGAGACAGAGACAGAGACAGAGACAGATAGGGAGGGAGGGAGAGACAGAAACAGATAGGGAGGGAGGGAGACAGAGAGAGACAGAGACAGAGAGACAGAGAGAGAGAGAGGGGGAGGGGGGGAGAGAGGGGGAGGGAGGGAGGGAGAGGGAGCGAGAGAGAGAGAGAGAGATATCAATGGGCAGAGAATCCGACACGGATGGTGGGAAAGCTGTTTTTCAACCTACAAGGGCATCCAAGATGCCAGAGCACCAGTCAAACAAACAAGATCATCAGCAGATCAAAGACACAAAGAAGATTTAACAGATTAACAGAGTTGGAAGCGACTGTAGGTCATTTAGTTCGACCCCCTGCCCAAGCAGGAGACCCCACACCATCTCTGACAGATGGCAGTCCAATGTCTTCTTAAAAGCCTCCAGTGATGAACCTCCCACAACTTCCGAAGGCATTGGTTGATTGTTCTCACGGTCAGAAAGTTTCTCCTTATTTCCAGGTTGAATCTCTCCTTGTTCATTTTCCATCCATTGTTCCTTGTCTGACCTTCAGGTTCTTTAGAAAATAGCTTGACCCCATCCTCTCTGCGGCAGCCCCTCAAATATTGAAAGACTTCTATCACGTCTCCCCTGGTCCTTCTCTTCACTAGTAGCCAAGCCCAGTTCCTGCAACCATTCATCATATGTTTTAGCCTCCAGTCCACTAATCAGAGGTGGTATTCAGCAGGTTCTGACCAGTTCTGGAAAACCGGTAGTGGAAATTTTGTGTAGTTCAGAGAACTGGCAAATACCACCTCTGACTGGAGATTTTACAGTGTCCTTCCTCTGCCATGCCCACCAGGCCATGCTGACAGAACTGGTAGTAAAACATTTTGAATCCCACCACTGCCCCTAATCATCCTAGTTGCTCTTCTCTGCACTCTTTCTAGAGTCTCAACATCTTTTTTAATAATGTGGTGACCAAAACTGGATGCAGTACTCTAGGTGTGGTCTTACTAAGGCTTTATAGAGTGGTATTAGTACCTCCCTTGGTCTCGATTGTATCCCTCTGTTAATACAATTTAGGATTGCATTAGCTTTTTTGGCTGCCCACTGCACACTGCTGGCTCATATTTAGCTGGTTGTCCACTAAGACTCCAAGATCCCTCTCACAGTTACTGCTATTGAGCCTGGTTTCACCCAGTCCATATGTGTCCTTTTGACTTTTCTTGCCTAAGTGTAGGACTTTACTTTTTTCTACATTGAATTTCATTTTGTTAGATGTGGCCCAGTGTTCTAGTCTGTCAAGATCCATCTGGATCTTGAGCCTATCTTCTTGGGTGTTGGCTATTCCTGCCAGCTTAGTATCATCTACAAAATTGGTACGTTCCCCTTCTATTCCCTCATTTATAAAAAATAACCAGTGGAACAATTTGCCTCCAGAGATGGTAGGCGCTCCATCATTGGATGTTTTTAAGAAGGGTCTAGATAGTCACTTATCTAAGTTGGTATAGTTTCTACTGCTTGAGCAGAGGGCTGGACTAGAAGACCTCCAAGGTCCCTTCCAGCTTATTCTATTCTATTTTGAAGAGTATGGAGTAGAGGAATAGGATGAAGATAATACAATACAAATCTCACTCCTTATCAGACACCTGAACAAAATCGGAAACACCATGCAGGTAGTGATCGATGTTATGACCGCCATTGATGTTGCTAAGTGAGACATTGTGAAGTGAGTTTTGCCCTGTTTCACAAGCTTTCTTGCCACAGTGATTAAGTGAATCATTATAGTTGTTAAGTTGGTAGCTTGGTTGTTAAGTGAGTTGGGTTTACCCATAGACTTTGTCTGTCAGAAGGTCGCCAAAAGAAGATCGCGTGATGCCAGGACACTGCGAGACCATCATAAATATGAATCAGTTGCCAAGCGCCTGAATTTTGATCACGTGATCAAGGGGACGCGGAAAACAGTCGTAAGTGTGCAAACTGGTCATAAGTCACTTTTTTTCAGTGCCATTGTAATGTCAAACGGTCACTAAATAAACTGTTGTGTGTCTGGGAGTATCTGAATTATTTTTCTTAAAAAAAAAACAGAACAGCTTAATGATGAGAAATAGAGAGGTGCCATCAGCATGTCTAAAAGACTGGGAAAGAAAAGAGATCCAAGCATGAAGGTATGCAGCTGTTTGTTTATTTAATTTATATTAATTATAACATAATTAGAATTCAATTTAATGAATTACAATTTATTTCCTCTCTCTCTTGGCCTGCAAATCTGCGGCTGACATCCTGAATCCCTTCTTCTCAATCAGATGGAACTGGAATTCCATCTTCTGTTCTTTTAAGACGATCTTCAAGTGTAACTTTGAATCCTGTAGTCTATCCTTCTCAACTTTGGCAAGCATGAAAATGTGTGTACTCATTAAAACAGCCACACCTGAATCACGGGCAGGCTCCTGTTACACTGATATTGCTGTGATGCCAAAGCACCTCCTCTGAATCAAATCTAAAATATTGTGGCACCTCCTAAGGGATGGCTCAAAAAAACCAACGGAAACAATGTCTTTGCTAGTATAGGCAAAAACAAAAGAGGGACACGGTGGCTCAGTGGCTAAGACGCTGAGCTTGTCGATCATAAAGGTCGTCAGTTCGGTGGTTCGAACCCCTAGCGCCACATCACAGAGTGAGCTCCCATTCCTTGTCCCAGCTTCTGCCAACTTAGCAGTTCGAAAGCATGTAAAAAATGCAAGTAGAAAATGAGGGACCACTTTGGTGGGAAGGGAACAGCGTTCCGTGCGCCTTCAGTGTTTAGTCATGCTGGCCACATGACCACAGAGACATCTTCGGACAGCGCTGGCTCTTTAGCTTTGTGATGGAGATCAGCAGCGCCCCCTAACAACTAGCATGTATGTGCAAGGGGAACGTTTACCTTTACCTATTGGCAAAATACAATGGACATCTCTGTGTAGCCATCAAGATGTTGAAGGAGACATGAACTCGATCCTTTCACTTAGATGCTTAAGGTCCTCTGTGTTATGTATGCAGGTTTGAATGTCATTGGTTTAGTTTGAACTGTTCTTGTGAAATGTCAGAAATGATTGGTTTAAAAAGTGCGGGAAAATCCTGCGTCCTTGAAAACCTTTGATTTCCCCTCCCCCCCCAGTACTTTTGAAACTGGGAATGCTCCTGAAATTGTGAATTGGATCTTTCAACAAAAGTTCATCTCATTCTCAGAAAAAGGTTCATCCTTCAAACCGATGACAGACCCCTATGTTTTTTTTTTAATTACATTTATATGCCGCCCTTCTCCGAAGACTCAGGGTGGCTTACAATTTTTGGGATACATCCCAGTGTGCTCAGCAATAGCCTTCCTTCCATTGTATATGCCTGCTTATTACTAAGCGGCATTTTTACAAAGTCAGCTTATTGCCCCCAGCAATCTTGGGTCCTCAATTTACCTACCCCGAGAGGATGGAAGGCTGAGTCAACCTTGAGCCTGGTGGGATTCGAGCCTGCAGTAATTGTAGACTCCTCCTCATTGTTACTGTTATCCAGGTCCCCCATTCAGCTCCTCTTCCCGCCTGGAGAAAGACTTCGCTGTCAGAGAGGCCTATTAATAACCCTTCGAGCCTTTTAAGGGTGCCTTTTGGAAGAATTGTGGAGATGCTCAATAGCACGCTTCTTCTTCCCCTTTGTGGAAATGTTAGTTGCAAGGGAGCGGGCTTTGAAACATGTGGACAATGACTTCTAAATTGGGAATGAAGCTAGTGTCCTGGGTTGTTCCTTGCCCTCACGTTTAACCTGGTTTGGAATATGAGTTTCCCCGCTTATAATGTTTGGCTGGGGGAGCCTGTGTTTTTGAGCAAGGTGGAAGAAAGGAGAGGGAGAGGGAGTGGGAGAAGGATGAGGGAGAGAAGAAAGGAGACCAAATGGAAAGGGAGAACAAGAGCAAGGGGGAGAGGAGATGGAATGAAGGGGAAGAGGATGGGGAAGAGAGGAGAACTGTGGAGGGGCAGAGGAGGGGGAGAGGATGAGGAGGAGAGGGGAGGGAGAGAGGAGGGAAAGAGGAAAAGTAGTGGGAGGGGGAAAAGCAGAGAGGTGGAGAGGAGGAGAGAGAGGAGGAGGAGAGAGGGAAAGGAAGAAATACCTCTGCAGGAACCTGGGAGGAAAGCACTGGAAATAAAATGGAGGCTGGAGGCTGACTGGAAAGAGGAGGGTCCATTTATTGATGAAGCAGAAGCACATGGGTTGTGGGGCAGCTGACCACATGGAGTTGAGAGTGGGTCGCTGTTTATACCATAGATCTTGCCTGCAAAGTTTGGTTGAAGTTTGGACTGCTGAGATGATGCAATGAAGGGGGCTTGTGTTCTGAAAGGGTGTTGGGCAATTCCTATTACAGCTGAATGGCTTTTTCCTGTGTTTGGATCCTGAGTGAGGGCTATTTGCTTATGAATAGAACTATCTATCTCGTTGTCTCTTAAGTGCTGGCATCTGCTGAGGACTGTTAAAAAAGGTGAGGGCTGCTTTCTCCCTCTAAAAAAAGCAGGTTTCTCCATTTCTTATTCAGGGAAATATAATGTTCTGCCTATTACTCAAAATATTTCATTCTTCTAGGAGAGGGGTGGGGGCTAACTTTCTACAAGAAGGAGAGGAGAAGGAAAGGGAGAAGGAGGGAAGGAAAAGAGAAGAGAAGAGAAGAGAAGGGAAGGGAAGGAAGGAAGGGAAGGGAAGGAAGGGAAGAGAAGGGAAGGGAAGGGAAGGGAAGGGAAGGGAAGGGAAAGGAAGAGAGGAGAGGAGAGGAAGGGAAGGGAAAGGAAGGGAAGGGAAGAGAAGAGAAGAGAAGAGAAGAGAAGAGAAGAGAAGAGAAGAGAAGAGAAGAGAAGAGAAGAAGCAGTTGAAGGTGGAGGGATTCATCATTTCAGCAATGAGAATACCACTGGGAGATCTGAAATATCAGATTAGGGACAAAGCATGATGGAGAAAAACTATCTACGCAGTTGTTAGGAGACACCATCCACTTGATGGCACCCAATCAATCAAAGCTTGGCTGCATTATCAAGCTTCCTCCTTCTCAGGTTTTTATGCAAATGTGGTTATACCCATATCTCTTCTTCCTTCTTCCTCCGAGATCTTGAGAAATGCAATATTCCCAGGATACTTAAGCTTTAAAGACAAGCACTTTGGATAGAGGGAATCAGGGCAGACAGACTGATGCCTAAATATGATTTCAAAAAGTAACTTGCCAACTGCTGCAAATAGTATAAATCAAAGAGAAAAATGTGAGAGGGAGGGAGGGAGGGAGGGAGAGAGAGAGAGAGAGATGCTAACAAACACATAGTTGCACAATGTGTTACAAATGAGTCTTTCATATTTCTTCTTTGTAAAACACACTTCCTGGATTGTACCTTGAAGCCCATTCTCAGAAGATTTGAAGATTAGCTATTTAACATAAATACAAGAAAACAGCTTCCCTGAAGGATTTTGCAAAACAATTTTTTTTTTGCTTTTGAAATCAACTGTAATTTAAACAAATCATTAACTGTTGTCCAGAATCTTCAAAACTTGCAGAGTTTCCTTTGCAGGTTGTGTTAAATTTGCACCGGTGAATGTAACAGAAATTTTCCATAAGCTGAAATGCTTTCCATAGGACAACAAGGGAGGATTGGCTGAAATCAAAAGGGATAAATAAGCATATCTACCACTCCAATTTCAGGCAGCCGAACACAATGGAACAGCTTGCCCTCGGAGGCTGTGGGAGCGCCATCACTTGAGACTTTCAAGATTGGACTGCCACCTGTCAGAAATGGTGTAGGGTCTCCTGCCTGAGCAAGGGGTTGGATTAGATCAGGGGTCGCCAACCTTTTGGACCTCAGGGACCACCAAATTCATACTTTTAAATCCCGTGGACCAGAGACCCTGGGAAAATTCCCCAAAAAAAAGTCTGCAAGAAAATTTCTCACCTCATTTTCCTACCGATCAATCATTCTTTATTTGGGATTGCAGGATACCGTCTCCAGTTCCGTTCTCAGGGGGAGAGAGAGAGACTTTTGGCTTCATGCAAGGAAAGCAGCAGAAGCAGCAGAAGTCTCTCTTTCTCTCCCTCAAACTCCGCCAGAAATTAGTCTTTGTGAGACTTGTGCTGGTGCAGCTCTTGGAGCAGGAGGCCTTGCAGGGTCTCAAAGACTCATTTCTGGCAGAGTTTGGGGGAGAGAAAGAAAGACTTTTGCTGCTTTCCTTGCGTGCAGCCAAAAGCAGAATAAGAAAGAAGCAGCCCGGTGGCCAGCCAAGGTGTGTGGGATGATAGGGGCAAGTTCTCCCCTCCACCCTTCCCCCCCTCCTCTTACTACCTTGTGTTGTTCACGGTGCAAGCGACACAAGACTTGTGTTCCCACTGGCCATGTGGGCGGCGCAGCCTTGTGTTCCTGTGCAGCCTGGATTAATTGCTTTGGAGGTGACATTTCTCTGTGGAGCACCAAAATTTTTCCATGGACCACCAGTGGTCCCCGGCCCACTGGTTGGCAACCACTGCTCTAGATGACCTACAAGGTCCCTTCCAACTCTGATTATCTGTTACCTAATTTTGTTGGAAGGTGCTTTTGTTCGAAGTTACAACACTGAAAAAAGTGGCGACAGTCCGCTTTTCACACTTACGACCACTGAATCATGTCCATGGTCATGTGATCAAAATTCGGACGCTCAGGAACTGACTCACATTTATGACGGTTGCAATGTCCCAGGGTCACGTGATTGCTTTTTGTGACCTTCTGATGAGCAAGGTCAGTGGGGAAGCCAGACTCACTTAACAACCGTGTTATACAGATAACAGATAATCAGAGTTGGAAGGGATCTTGTAGGTCATCTAGTCCAACCCCCCCCCAAGCAGGAGACCCTACACCATTTCTGACTAATACTAATTTAACGACTGCAGGGATTCACTTAACAACGGTGGCAAGAAAGGCCGCAAAATGGAGCCAAACTCATTTAACAAGGGTCTCGCTTAGCAACATTAATTGTGGTTGTAAGTTGAGGATTCCTTGTATTTTGAGAAAAAGTGCCTTTTTTTTTTCCTTCTGCAAATACAATTTTGGACATGGATCAGTCCTGTGGGTTCCTGCTCTAGGTCCCTTGGAGGAGATAACGCTGTCTGTACTGACAGTCCTCAACTTGCAACAGTTTTTTATTTATTTATTTATTTTTATTTTTAATTAGATTTATATGCCGCCCTTCTCCGAAGACTCAGGGCGGCTTACAATTTTTGGGATACAACCCAATGCTCTCAGCTGTAGCCTTCATTCCATTGTATATGCCTGCTTATTACTAAGCGGCATTTTTACAGCTTATTGCCCCCAACAATCTTGGGTCCTCAATTTACCTACCCTGAGAGGATGGAAGGCTGAGTCAACCTTGAGCCTGGTGGGATTCGAGCCTACAGTAATTGTAGGCAGCTGGAACTTAAATGCAGGCATTTAACAGCCTGAGCCACCAAGGCCAGTTCATTTAGTGACCGTTCAAAGGTACGACATCACTGAAAAAAGTGACAGAAGTATTTTTCACATTTTTTTATGACCTTTGCAACATCTCCAATGGTGATATGATCAAAATTCAGACCTCTGGACAACTAATTCAAATTGAGGACGGTTGTAGTGTTCCTGGGATCATGTTATGCCCTTTTGGGAACTTCTGACCAGAGGTGGGATTCAGCCGATTCTGACCGGTTCTAGAGAACCGGTAGCAGAAATTTTGAGTAGTTCGGAGAACCAGCAAATGTCACCTCTGACTGGCCCCATCCTCATCTATTCTCTGCTTCCCAATGAGTCACAGCTGATCGGCTGGGTCTTCTTTGGTTGCCCTGCACAGGAGAACAGAGCTGGAAAGCAGGTTAGTGCGGTGGGGAGGGAATGGGATTTAGCAGTATCTGTCCCCTGCCATGCCCACCAAGCCACGCCCACAGAACCAGTAGTAAAAAGAAAAATTGAATCCCACCACTGCTTCTGACCAACAAAGTTCCATGGGGAAGCCAGGTTCCCTTTAAGAACCATGCTGCTAACCTAACAGTTGCAGTCACTCACTTAACAATGGTGGCCAGAAAAGTCGCAGAACAGGACAAAACTCACTTCCCTCAGCCGCATAGATTTGGGACCCCATTGTAGCTGGAACCTGAGGACTAATGTAGTTCCTTTCCCTCCCCACACCCACACCCCAATCCTGCTCAATCTCTAAGCCAAACAGCCTCAGTGTTCGTCTTGTCTTTCTCCCCCCCCTGCCAAAATCAACTTATTAAAGGCTGCTTTGAAAGTAAATCAAAAAAAGCGTGAAGAATGAAACGATGTAAAACTATACGAGAACGCAAGGAGTACAAAGGCAGTCAGTCACGGTAAAAGAGGAATTAGAGTAATCTTTTCAGACACAAAAGCATTATCAGAGTCTTTCTGCCTGGCTCTTTTGCAAAGGGGAGAGAAAGAGACGGAATCAAAGTACTTTTTTAAAATATAAAATAGCACGGTTGCATCACAAATGAATACTTGCCCTGAGAGAGAGAGTGCAGAGTTAATAAAGGTCCGTTTTCTTTATTTGTTTCTTAATATGTTTTGATTGCTTATTAGTAACCTATGACTATCACTAAGTGTTCTATCTTATGATTCTTGATGAATGTATTTTAGTTTATGTACATTGAGAGCGTATACACCAAAGACAAGTTCCTTGTGTGTCCAATCACAGTTGGCCAATAAAGAATTGAATTCTATTCTATTCTGTTCTGTTCTGTTCTGTTCTGTTCTGTTCTGTTCTATTCTATTCCATTCCATTCCATTCCATTCCATTCCATTCCATTCTGCATTCTATTCCTATTCCTATTCCTATTCCTATTCCTATTCCTATTCCTATTCTATTCCTATTCTATTCTATTCTATTCTATTCCATTCCATTCCATTCCATTCTTGCATTCTGTTCTGTTCTATTCTATTCTATTCATTCTGTTCTTGTTCTGTTCTGTTCTGTTCTGTTCTGTTCCATTTCTGTTCTTGCGTTCTGTTCTGTTCCTATTCCGTTCCGTTCCGTTTCCGTTCCTGTCCTGTCCTTTCCTGTCCCTGTCCTCTCCGTTCCTTTCCCATTTCCTTTTCCTTTTCCTTTTCGCTTCGGCTTTTCCCCTTTCCTTTTTCTTTCCTGTTCTATTCCTGTTCTTTCAGTTCTGTTCCGTTCCGTTCCGTTTCCGTTTCCATTCCTGTCCCTGTTCTCTTTCTGTCCTACTCCATTCCTTTCCTTTCCTTTCCTTTCCTTTCCTTTCCTTTCCTTTCCTTTCCTTTCCTTTCCTTTCCTTTCCTTTCCTTTCCTTTCCTTTCCTATCCTATCCTATCCTATCCTATTCTATTCTATTCAATACTGGAAAACTACTATTATCTCACACCTAGTCCTTTTCTTTGTTGGACATTGAATCATGATTAGTTGGCAAATCTGTTTTGTCCAAGGGAATTCTGGGAGATCCAGGACTATCTCTGACATTCAGGCCTGACAACTTTTGACAAAACTTTTGACAAAAGTTTTGACAACCCCATGTTGGACATTAATACAACCGAGAGAGTCCAGAGATATTTCACGGGAAGGGTCCTCCATTCTTCTGCTCATAACAGAATACTTTATACCATCAGACTTGACATTTTGGGCTTAGACATAGTACGCTGTCTATGGTCTGATCTAAGAGTAGTACCTAAAATTGTCTGCTACGATGTCCTACCTGTCAATGACTACTTTGGCCTCAACCACCACAACACATGAGCACACAATAGATACGAACTTAAGGTAAACTGCACCAAACTCGATTGCAGGAAATACGACTTCAGCAACTGAGTGGTCAATGCCTGGAATGCACTACCTGACTCTGTGGTCTCTTCCCCAAAGCCCCACAAAACCTTAACCTTAGACTGTGTACTGTTGACCTCACCCCATTCCTAAGAGGTCTGTAAGGGGCATGCATAAGCGCACCAACGTGCCTACCGTCCCTGTCCTAATGTCCTCTGTTATTCGTTTCATGTACTCTTAAACATGTTTCCAATTTTATCTGTTATCTAAAACATGCTTGACAAAATAAATAAATATAAAATAAAATATAAAATAAAATAAAACAAAATAAAATAAAATAAAAAGCTAAACCTCTGCCTGTACACCCTGCTGGATTTTTGCTGTTCTCCAAGGGACATTGAAGCAATTCATACTGGTTTGTCACCATTCCAATTAATCTGTCAACAGATCAATTTTAAACTTGAATTGTCATCTGGGGTTGAAGCATTTTCTCCAACCAACCCCAGTGGGTTTGTGGGTTGTTGTTTTTTTTTTGGCCCAGTTTGTTAATGTTGCTAATTATACCATTCCTAGATGTCCTTGTTATTTTTTAAAAAATAAAGCTCCTAGCACATTTGTGATTTGGCATATATTATCTCCCTCCCTATTAAGAGAGATTGGCTTCCTTTAATCTTTGCACAGCGGGAGGGAAGGCACACAAAAATCTGGCATAGGAAGTGGAGAGAGACTCTTGTACTCTCCACAACACAACAAATCCTGGTAGAATTAGAATCAGGTTAGAACTCTCTTTCGCGCAATTAATATATACTGCTAAAAGTCAGATTCTTTTAACCTTCAACTGGGGCGAAATAACGCATTGTGAAACAAAACTTCTTCAACTAGGGCACTGTTGTGGCTCGCCAATGGCCAGTGGAGCTGGCAGCAGATTCGGACAGTGACAAGGTTGGGGAGGAACATGGGCCAGTCCTGGAGTCTGGGGAAGGCTCTGACGAGGGCTCTGCATCAGAGGCAGAGATGGGGCCACGGCCGTCTGACAGTTATCAGCTGCCTTCGGAGTCGGAGATCAGTGGGGCAGAAGAACAGCTGGAGCCTGTTCCCAGTGTGCACATGTGCAGAGCTGCCAGAAGAAGGGAACAGCTAAGGAACAAGGGTCAACTTGGGAGTAAAGCCACAGATGGACATTGAATGGCCCCTCCCATAGGGAATAAAAGAGGAGTGAAAGGGGAGTGGGGTTTTGCAGGAGACTATT
Source organism: Naja naja (assembly GCA_009733165.1). Classification (NCBI taxonomy): domain Eukaryota; kingdom Metazoa; phylum Chordata; class Lepidosauria; order Squamata; family Elapidae; genus Naja; species Naja naja. The sequence continues at coordinate 56,478,935 of CM019152.1, read as the reverse complement.
AGTTCATTTGGGTGAAGAACAGAGTTCTTGCATTCTTGCCAAGTATTGTCTGCTACAGTGTGTCATCTGAAAGATATCTCAAATGGATTAACTTACATAACGAGGCCAAAAGTCCAGGATCCATGACTTTGGTTGGAATTGAAATTTCATAGATTTAATAAAATATTTTATGACATATGTGTTTATCGTAAAGCAGTTTATAATATCATAGCAAATATCGTAAAAGACATTCCCGTGTCCGTGTTTGATTCTGCTAGAATTCAACATGGTCTACATTCAAAACACATTTATTTAGGATGGCTGTGGGGTCCTGGGAATCATGTGATCCCCTTTTGCATTGGGTTGATTGATTAATTGATTGACTGACACTCAAGAAGCAATGGACAGAAACTAATCAAGGAGAGAAGCAAGCTAGAACTAAGGAGAAATTTCCTGATAGTGAGAATAATCAATCAGTGGAACGACTTGCTTCCAAAGGTTGGGAATGCTCCAACTCTGGAAGTTTTTAGGAAGAGATTGGACAGCCATTTGTCTGAAATGTGAGCAGGGGGTTGGACTAGAAGACCTCCAAGGTCCCTTCCAATTCTGTTATTCTGTTATTCTTTTAAGGTTGAAGATGGAAAAAATATCCCGAGGATTGGATTTCTGAATTCGAATGATACGTTATATGGATTCCTGTAGTTTTTAAGGGGATTGCTGTAGTTCAAATATTGTGATGGGGGTGGTAAATTTTGAAAAGAAAGTTGTATAGAATGAAATGAGGATTTGAAGGCGCTTTTTATATTTATTTTCAAAAAATAAACAGGATAAAAACTAGAAATATTTTTTTGTTTTTATTTGATTTTATGGCTTTTTGACACAATCAGACTTGATATAAAGTTAGGGCAACTCAGCAAATGTCACTCTTAAATTCCCACACCCCCTTTTATTATATTGCTATAAGTTGTGATATCTTATATTGTTTCAATGCAGTGATATTTATAGAAAATAATTAAAGATGACGAACAGTCCATTGTTTGAAAAGCTTAAGGTATTGAAGATAAAGAAAGAAAGGTAAAAATGCTGTCATTATTCATTATGATTAGGATGTCAATATTTCAAGCCTAACATTGTTTAACTTTCCGAAGTACAACTTTAGACAAAGGAAATAAAACGCTGCAACTCACATCAAAGGATTGGTTACATGATAATAGCTTCAATTTTTAGCTAATTGCTTAATATTAAAATCTCCATTGTTACTCTACTCCACACACACGTAAAACACTGATAATAAGGAAAGAAGAGAGGATAGATGAAGTAAATTTAACAAAAATTAAATTACTTGAATAGTTAAAAAAAGGAAGAACAAGGATATTATGTTCTTCCAATGTGTGCTTTTATTACTACCCCATCAGATTTGATAAGGTTTCCTTGTCCAATGAGAGAAAGTTATTCTACTGTCCATCGCAGAGCCAGCCAGATGTTCAGATTGGATTTGGCATTAGGTCCACCTATCGAGTCCTTCCCAAAGAGCCAGGACAGGCAGATGTGGAAGTTTGATGGTCTTCAAGGAATTGCTGCAGGATATCAACTGTCCCAAGTCAAGTTGCCTTTTGCAATTGATTGCAGGTGAATTTGTCAGTGCCGACGGTGTTCAAGTGATGCTCCAATTTATTATTATTATTATTTTTTAATTAGATTTATATGCCGCCCTTCTCCGAAGACTCAGGGCGGCTTACAATCTTCTGGGATACAACCCAGTGTGCTCAGCAATAGCCTTCATTCCATTGTATATGCCTGCTTATTACTAAGCGGCATTTTTACAAAGTCAGCTTATTGCCCCCAACAATCTTGGGTCCTCTACCTACCCCGAGAGGATGGAAGGCTGAGTCAACCTTGAGCCTGGTGGGATTCGAGCCTACAGTAATTGTAGGCAGCTGGAACTTAAGTACAGGCATTTAACAGCCTGAACCACCAAGGCTCTTTCAATAATAATAATAATTATTATTATTGTTGTTGTTGTTGCTGCTGCTGTTAATAAATAATTTGTCCCCATCCATTTCACTGAAAGGTGAAATCTTATAACTTACAACATTAAAATTACTCTCTCTCTCTGTCTCTGTCTCTGTCTCTGTCTCTATCACTCTCTGTCTCTCTCTGTGTGTCTCTGTCTCTCTGTCTCTGTCTCTCTGTCTCTCTGTGTGTGTCTTTCTGTGTGTGTCTCTCTCTGTGTCTCTGTGTCTCTGTCTGTGTCTGTCTGTCTGTCTGTCTGTCTCTCTCTCTCTGTTTATATATATATGTGTGTGTGTGTATGTATGTATGCATATATATATATATATATATATGTATATATTTGTTTTCGTAGATTTTCATGGGTAAAGGTATGTAGGTCTTGGTGTATTCAGGTCTTGTCCCGTGTAAGATTGAGAATACCTTGGTGACGTTTCGACGAGATCCCACTCTCCATCTTCAGGCTGGTGTCTTCGGCTTTGTGCTTGTGCCAGCAAAGCGTGATCTGAGCTGCCTTCTCTCTATAAATACTGGAGGGGAGGTGTGGTCAACCAGTCAAGAAGTGACAACACAGCCAACAACACAGCCAACCAACCCGCTTACAACAGAGCCAGCACACCACACCTCCCCTCCAGTATTTATAGAGAGAAGGCAGCTCAGATCATGCTTTGCTGGCACAAGCACAAAGCTGAAGACACCAGCCTGAAGATGGCGAGTGGGATCTCGTCGAAACGTCACCAAGGTATTCTCAATCTTACATGGGACAAGACCCGAATACACCAAGACCTACATATATATATATATATATATATATATACATATATATATAAATGCATACATATATATATAAATGCATACATATATATATATATATATATATATATATATATATATATATATCTCATTTAGTGACAGAGACATTTGTGACTTATGAATATTTTTCACACTTACAACTGTCGTAGCATCCCCATGGTGCCATGATCAAAATTCAGATGCTTGGCAACTGAAGAAGCCAGATTCACTGAGCAACCCCGTTACTAACTTCACATCTGATTCGCTTAACCACTGTGGCAAAAAAGATCATGAAATCATTGAAATGGGCAAAATTCACTTAACTGCTGCCTTGGTTAGGAAAAGAAATTTTGGGCTCAATTGTGGTAATAAGTCAAGAACTATCGTGTATGTTTGCGTGTCTGTCTATCTGTCTGTATAAAATTAAAATAAAGAAATTGTGTTATTCTTTGGCTCTTGATGGTCGCCATTTTATTTGTTCTAAATGGCTCATTTGTTTAACTGAAACAGGGCAAAGGAAATAAGGGTTACCATTTTAAAAAAATGCCATTTTCAAAATGATCAACTAAACAAATGTGACTCTGGATGAACGAGGAACAAAACGAAATAGAAACAACGCAACAGAACAAATGATCAAACCCCAAAAAGCAGGCCTGTTCATTTTTCCTAAATTTTCCCCAGTAAAAAATCCCATTCTTATGTGTCAGAATGGTGTATTTAAAAAGGATGGTCTTTTTTTTTTAATTGGTTTGTGTACAAACAAATAGCGAAAGCTCAGCATGTTTCTGGATTCACTCTCTCCATCACACCCAGAAGCATATGTATATTGATCAAAAAAGGAACCCCTCTATTCAGTTGAAAGTCAAAACAGAGATGTTGAAGGAATATGCAGATAAATCATCATCTTCTTTTAAAGTAATCCCTTGTGGGATGGAATCTGGGCAATTGAATGGAGCAAACAGAGTGTTTACTGGCCGGATGCCTTTCCTGTCACCAGGGCGGAGTTTTGTTTGGCAGATATATTCTCATTGTGCCCAAGAGAGACAAATATCTGCCTCTACCTAGGATCAAACTCACAGCCTCCTGATTGTGAGGCGAGAACTCCACCATTGGCCAATTGAAGTGAATATTAAGGCCCATCACCTGAACTGTTAATACAATCAGTCCTTGACTTGCAACAGTTTGTTTAGTGACTGCTCGAAGTTACAGCAGCATTGGAAGAAGTGACTTAAGACTGTTTTTCACCATAACCGTTACAGCATCTCCATGGTCACGTGATCAAAATTTGGAGGCTTGGAAACTGGTTCATATTTACGACGGTTGCAATGTCCCAGGGTTATGCAATCCCCTTTTGGGACCTTCTGACAAACCAAGTCAATGGAGAAATTGGATTCACTAAACAAGCATGTTACTAACTTAAAACAACTGTAGTGAATCGCTTAGCAAAGGTGGCAGGAACAGTTGTAAAATGGGGCAAAATTCACTTAATATTTAGCAACAGAAAATTTGGGCTCAACTGTAGTCGTAAGTCGAGGATTACCTGTATTGCTTTGTAATACCTTGGTAAGACCACACTTGGAATACTGCATCCAGCTTTGGTCACCACAATATAAAAAAGATGTTGAGACTTTAGAAGAGGAAGGAGTATTAGCAGAGGTGGTATTCAGCCAGTTCTGACAGGTTCTGGAGAACCAGTAGTGGAAATTTTGGGTAGTTCAGAGAACCTGCAAATACCGCTTCTGACTGGCCCTGCCCCCATCTATTCTCTGTCTCCCATTGAGTCCCAGTTGATCGGCTGGGTCTTCTTTGGTTGCCCTGCACAAGAGAACGGAGCTGGAAAGCAGGTTAGTGGGGTGGGGAGGGAATGGGGATTTTACAGTATCCAGAAATTTTTGAACCCAGTGATTTCTTTGCTTTGAGTTGTTTATAATAAAGGCATGGGAAAAAAAGAAGGAAGGAAGGAAGGAAGGAAGGAAGGAAGAGGAATGGAAAGGAAAAGAGGAAGGGAGGGAAAGGAGGCAGGCAGGCAGGCAGGCAGGCAGGCAGGCAGGCAGAAGGAAAGAAAGAAAGAAAGAAAGAAAGAAAGAAAGAAAGAAAGAAAGAAAGAAAGAAAGAGGAATGAGAAAGGAAAGGAAAGGAGCAAGGGAGGGAAAGGAGGCAGGCAGGCAGGCAGAAAGGAAGGAAGGAAGGAAGGAAGGAAGGAAGGAAGGAAGGAAGGAAAGAAAGGAAGGAGAAAGGAAAGGAAAGGAGGAAGGGAGGGAAAGAGGCAGGCAGGCAGGCAAAAAGGAAGGAAGGAAGGAAGGAAGGAAGGAAGGAAGGAAGAAGGAAGAAAGAAAGGAAGAAAGGAAGAAAGAAAGAAAGAAAGAAAGAAAGAAAAGAAAGAAATCTTCATAATGTAGCCTTTGTTTCATTCCTGGCAACCTATAGAAAATTCCTTCTTATGAGTTTCACATGAGGTTTGCCACCAAATTGTCTTCAGCAAGGAATTCAGGAATTCATCAGGAGTTCAGCTTGATTTCGGGACGCATGTGGTGGCTTGATATCAATCCATAAAAATTAACAAACAGAAGTCAGGCAAAGAAGCCCTGGCCGTCTCTAATTTGGTACAGCCTTCTAACACAATTGGTTCTAATTCCTTTTGGATCACAAAGGGGTGGGAGTGAACGGTCTCTAATTTTCACCCCCACCCCCCAAAGCTTTAGCTCTAAAAATACACGTGAAATGCTGGTAAGAAAAGTGAATAACAAAAGAGTTGAACTTCTGTTTGACAAGTTCCAGAAGGCTTCCCAGTCAAGGGGAAGAACAGAGTATGTTCACTGATTTTTAAACTATTACCCCAATAAAATGTAATTATAGTGATTAATTGCATAATGATGACTGTAATCACAGCCTATTCTTGGTTGATTAAGAAAGACAGAAAAGTCTTCTTAAGGGAAAAGTAGGGTGGTGGTGGTGGTAAGCTTTCCAGAAAGAAAAAGGAAGAAAAATAACATGACTATTTTTATGTTATTCGATGTTCGCAGTTCTAAAGTCTCCCATCTTTTAAAAGTACGCATTTCAAGGGTGAAACCTTACGCTCATGTACCGCTCGACTTACGACCAGAATGCAGCCTCAAAGTCCTGTTGCTAAGCCAGACAGGTGTCAAGTGGGTTTTGTCCCATTTTATGACCTTCCTTGCCACCGTTGTTAAGTGAATAGCTGCAGTCGTCATGTTAGTAACACGGTTGTTAAGTGAATCGTGGATTTTGCTTGACTGAAGGTCGCAAAAGGAGATCGTGTGACACCCCCCCCCCCGGGAGACACTGCAACTGTTGTAAGTATGAGTCAGGCCCCAAGCGTCTGGATTTTGATGGATTTAGGAGCTGTGGTGGCGCAGTGGTTAGAGTGTAGTACTGCAGGCTACTTCTGCTGACTGCTAGATGCCGTTTGGCAATTCGAATCTCACCAGCCTCAAGGTTGACTCAACGTTCCGTCCTTCCAAGGTGGGTAAAATGAGGACCCAGGTGACTCTGTAAACCGCTTAGAGAAGGCTGGAATGCACTGTGAAGTGATATACATAAGTCTAACAGCTATTGCTGCCTGCCAGCCTGCCAGCCTGCCTGCCTGCCTGCCTGCCTGCCTGCCTGCCTGCCTATCTATCTATCTATCTATCTATCTATCTATCTATCTATCTATCTATCTATCTATCATCAAGAGCCATGGTGGTGCAATGGTTAGAATGTGGTATTGTAGACTAAACTCTGCTGACTGCCAGCAGTTCAATCCTGACCGGCTCAAGATTGACCCAGCCTTCCATCCTTCTGAGGTGGGTCAAATGAGGACCCAGATTGTTGGGGCGATAGACTGACTCTGTAAACCACTTAGAAAGCTGTAAAAGCACCGTAAAGCTGTATATAAGTCTAAGTAATATTGCTTGTCTATCTATCCATCCATCCCTATCTATCTATCATCTATCTTTTAGATGATATCATCTATCATCTATCAATCATCTATCTATCTATCTATCTATCTATCTATCTATCTATCTATCTATCTATCTACCTACCTACCTACCTATCTACTTACCTACCTACCTACCTATTATCTCTCTATATCTATATCAATCTAAATTTATTTTTCTCTCTGTCTCTCCATCTCCGTAGCTATAATCTATCATGTAAACCTATTGTCTAAATCTACCTATGTCTATGGTGGGGCAGTGGTTAGAATGAGTATTGCAGGCTAACTCTGCCCACAGTCAGGAGTTTGATCCTGACTGGCTCCAGGTTGACTCAGCCTTCCATCCTTCTGAGGTGGGTCAAATGAGGAGCCAGACTGTTGAGGGCAACAGGCTGGCTCTGTAAACCACTTAGAGAGGGCTGTAAAAGCAATGTGAAGCGGTATATAAGTCTAAGTGCAAAGGAAGGGAGGAAGGAAGGAAGGAAGGAAGGAAGGAAGGAAGGAAGGAAGGAAGGAAGGAAGGAAAAAATGAGGAGGAAACATCCCTGTTGTTTCCCAATCAAATGAAAGCAGCCCTCAAATTACAACCCTTCATTTAGTGACCGTTCAAAGTTATGATGACATTGAAAAAAGTGACTTAAAACCGGGTAACAGTTTTCCCTTGTCTAGTCATGTCTGACTCCAGGTGCAGTAATTCAGGTTAAAATCCAGAGAACAATTCAGCTCTGGGGGGAATTTCGGACCCCCATTTGCTGAAAAGACGGGGATGGGGGAGCGGTTTGAACCCTGTGATGACCCAGAGAGAGAGAGAGAATTCCTGAATGTGAAATATTGTTCCATACCAGGAGGGCCTGAGTAAACATTTGTGG
>CM019152.1:56338022-56448618 GCA_009733165.1 Naja naja | reverse complement strand
CCTCCTCACCCAGCATTTTCCTGCCCTGTCTCAGCTGTAGTCCTCCTCTTTGCACCTTTTCATTTAGGATTTGGCCAAACAGATCCTTTTCTTGTAAGGCTCTATTGGACCTGTCAGCTCCATTTAAAGTAAATTGAAAAGGGCGAACATGCACCAGCCAGCCAGAAGTCGTCCCGAGAAAGCCGGGCTTCAGGAAGCTGCTACAAATCCTCCAGATGACAAGCAAGGCACCAAAAGAGGCAGATGATCTATGGCAAAGGGGGGAACTGACACCCTGATAAATGAGGCTACAAAAAAATAAATAAAAAACCACCTGTAAGCTCCTGCATTGCTACCCATCAATTGGCTCGGAATCGCAGGTGGCTATTTACACAAGGAAATTTGCCTGCAATCAGTTAGTAGGGACGTGCGGCCTGACAGCCACACAGCCTGCTCAAAGGGGAACTAATGGGCGACATAAATTGGGGTGACACTGGAGATGTTTAGCTTAGGACCTTAAAAATATGGGCACCTTGTTTTTCAGCCTAGCTTATCTCATAGGTTTGCTGTGTATTACCTGTGTTTACCCGAAAATAAGACCGGGTCTCATATCAATTTTTGCTCTAAAAGATTCATTAGGGCTTATTTTCTGGTTAGGTCTTTTTGGGAGGGAAATACGGGTCTAAATGCATCCGTCTTGCTGATGATCTTAACTGGGGTTTATTTGGGCGGGGGGTAGGGCTCATATTATGAGCATCCTGAAAAATCACGCTAGGACTTATTTTCCAGTTGGGTCTTATTTTCCAGGTAAACACGATAACATGATGTGGAACTACAGCATATATTCTATTCAGGGTTTATGAATTTAATGAACAGTGACATGAAGTATTAAATGCAGGCAGTCCTCGACTTACAAAAGTTCATTTTTGTGACCAAAGTTACAACGGCACTGAAAAAAGTGGCTTAGGACTGCTTTTCACTGTTACAACCTTTGTGGCATCTGCATGACCGCATAATCCAAATCTAGACGGTTGGCAACTGGTTCACATTTATGACTGTTGCAGTGCTCCAGGGTCATGTGCAGGGGTGGGATTCAAAAAAAATTACTACCGGTCCTCTGGGCGTGGCTTGGTGGACGTGGCTTGGTGGGCGTGGCAGGGAAAGGATGCTGCAAAATCTCCATTCCCTCCCCACCCCACTAACCTGCTTTCCAGCTCCATTCTCCTGTGCAGGGCAACCAAAGGAGACCCAGCCGATCAGCTGGGACTCAATGGGAGGCAGAGAATAGATGGGGGTGGAGCCAGTCAGAGGTGGCATTTGCCGGTTCTCTAAACTACTCAAAAATTCCACTAATGGTTCTCCAGAACTGGTCAGAACCTGCTGAATGCCACCTCTGGTCACATTATCCCCCTTTGCAAACTTCCGACGAGCGAAGTCAATGGGGAAGCCAGATTCACTTTGCAACCGGGTGACTAACTTACGAACTGCGGGGATTCCCTTAGCAACTGAGGCAAGGAAGCTCATAAAATGAGGCAAAACTCAATGAGCAAATGTCTCACAGAACAACAGAAATTTTGGGCTCAGTTGTGGTCGTACGTTGAGAGCCACTGGTATACAACAGTAGTAAGATTATAAGAGCATAAAGACATCCGTGTGACGCAGAATGAAAAAAAAAAAGGCTTACGTTCAGTGCATTTTTCATGCAGAATTGACATTAAGGCAGATTATGATGTAGTTTTTGGCAGTGATAGAAGGGAATATTTGTAGTTCAGAGTTGAACTGTGGTGTCCTTGGTGTTCTGTGATCTTGGTTGTTTGCAGACATTTCATTGCCAGACGAGGAAAAATCATGAGGGCACCATTAGTGCCGTGATGATGTTACAAAGTTTGGCAGTGAAATATCTATAACCTCCCTCCCTCCCTCCTTCCCATCCTTCCCTCTCTCCCTTCCATCCTCCCCCTCCTCCCTCCTCTCCTTTTATCTCCTCCCTCTCTTCCTCCCCTCTCCCCTTTGTTCCTTCCTTCCTTCCTTCCTTCCTTCCTTCCTTCCTTCCTTCCTTCCTTCCTTCCTTCCTTCCTTCCCTCTCTCCCTCCCTCCCTCTTCCTTCCTTCCTTCCTCCCTCCCTCTTTCATTTCCTTCCTTCCCTTCCTTCCTTCCTGGTATAGTTCAGAAAAAGTCAGTGCCATTTTGCTACCCTTTGCCAAATATCAATTTCCATATGGGAAGCAACCCCTCCAAATGAAATACGATGCAGACAAAGGGGGACCGTATCACATCACCCCGACTTGCATTTGCAAGTGTTCTGGGCCTGTAGCTCCAAGAAACCTTGGTTTTGGCGAGAGGCTCCTAATTTGGCTCTGAATAAGTCACAAAAAGGCTTGGAAACATTGCAACATTTCCTCCCCAGACCAAAGTGGTAGGATTAAAAAAATTTTTTTTACTACTGTTTCTGTGGGTGTGGCTTGGTGGGCGTGGCTTGTTGGGCATGGCAGGGGAAGGATACTACAAAATCTCCATTCCCTCCCCAGTCTTGGGGCAAGGTTACTGCAAAATCCCATTCCCTCCCCACCCCACTAACCTACTTACCAGCTCCGTTCTCCTGTGCAGAGCAACCAAAGAAGACCCAGCCGATCAGCTGGGACTCAATGGGAGGCAGAGAATAGATGGGGATGGGGCCAGTCAGAAGTAGGATTTGCCAGTTCTCCGAACTGCTCAAAATTTCCGCTACAGGTTCTCCAGAACCGGTCAGAACCTGCTGAATACCACCTCTGCCACAGCTATAGGATCACAGCCCTCCGCGAGACAAAATGACAGCCCCTCGACACCCTTTTTTCCATGCCGTGTATCATGCAACCAGTGATCCAACTAAGAAAATGCACAAAGGATAAAGAGAGAGAGAGAGAGAGAGCTACAAATTATAGTGTTCCAACTTTGCTGATTACAGTTTCTTTAGAACACGTTGACGAGTGTGCCATTGTATTTCGACATTGCGGGCGTTGCTTAGGCTGGGCCAGTCACAAATGTCACACATTAAAAAAAAAACCACCTCCTTAAAAATGATGGCTGCTTTGAGGTTAGGAATATGAGAGGAGATGAGGCATATCGGTGGCATCTCGGAAGAAGTGTAGCTGGAGAGGAATTCTTGGCGGCTTTCTCTCTCTCTCTTCCAATTTGCAACCAGAATGAACTTGCTCAAAGTCCTAGCGTGATTAGGGGACTGGAGGCTGCAACAGGAAGAATATGTCTGATTTAATGAAAAGAAGGACCAGGGGAGACATGCTACCAGTGTTCTGATATCTCAGGGGCTGCCACAAAGAAGAGGGAGTCAAGCTATTCTCCAAAGCACCTGAAAGGCAGGATGAGAAGCAACGGATAGAAACTAATCAAGGAAAGAAACAATCTTGAAATGATGAGAAATTTCCTGACGGTGAAGGTGGTGATTGGAGTAGAGGACTTCCTAGGTCCCTTTCAACTCTGTTTTTTTAAAATATTTTATTTTTATACAATCATTCCATCTTCAGTCGGACAGTGTGTTGTCGGGGTACGAGCATCTTTGTTAAACAACCATCAAAATTATAACATCCTTCATTGCATATTAATTCTACAATATTAACATAGCAATATTCAACATATTAATCATCATATTAACTCATCACTTTTAACACATCATCTTTATTTTGTTTCCCTATTTCTAACTGCCATTTCTGTTACTTAACCATTGATAGAATAAACCCCATACCATGTAATATTCAGTTTGCTCTTTCTCCTTCACTGCCAACGTTAATCTATTCATTTCCGCGCTTTCTAATGTTTTCCTAATCACATTCTCATCTATGGATATCTCTTCACTCTTCTGATTTTGTGTACTTTCCAACTCTGTTATTCTGCTGTTGAAGTACCTGAAGAGGCAGGATAAGAAGCAATGGGTGGAAGCTAATCAAGGAGAGAAGCAACCTAGAACTAAGGAGAAATTTCCTGACAGTGAGAACAATTAATCTTGTGGAACGACTTGCCTCCTGAAGTTGTGAGTGCTCCATCACTGGAGGTTTTTAAGAAGAGATTGGACAGCCATTTGTTTGAAATGGTCTAGGGTTTCCTGCCTAAGCAGGGGGTTGGACTAGAAGACCTCCAAGGTCCCTTCCAACTCTGTTATTCTTTTATTCTGTTATTTACTAAATACAGGAGCGTCTCCTGCCAGCATCGACTTCCCATCGCCCTGTACGCTCCCATAGGCAGGGCCTCCTTGGGGTGCCATCGGCCAGACAGTGTCGGCTGGTGGCGCCCAGGGGTAGGGGCTTCTCTGTGGCAGCACCCACCCTGTGGAACCAGCTCCCTTTGGGGCTCTGATTAGCCCCGGACCTCCGTTCCTTCCACCGTGACCTGAAGACCTGGTTTTTTTCAACAAGCTGGCCTGGACTGAAGTGAAGTGGGATGGGTTTTAACTGTTTTAAATTTTATTAGTTTTAGATCTTTATTGGGCTTGGGTTTAATCGTGTTTATTTAATTTTATTAAATACTTTATTGACTTTTATTGCATTAAAAAAACAAACAAACAAACTTACATTGAAAAAAGACAAACTAGACGCACAAACACACACCATTAAAACATTAAAAATATTACATTCATAACAACCTGTGGTGATATTTACATAATCATATTCTATATACTATTAACTCCTTCTCAAGTATACTTGCTCTGTCTAATTCTCTAATTAATAGTTCTTAATCCCATTACTTTCTCCACTCTAACTAATTGTACCAATGTTCCCACACCATATAGAATAATGAATCTTCTTTGTCTTTCAAAGTCAATGTTAACTTATCCATCTCAGCACAGTTCATTAAATCGTGTTTTAATTAACTTACTTATATTCTGTAATTTTATACTGTGAGCCGCCCTGAGTCCCTAGGGAGAGAGGGCGGCATACAAGTCCAATGAAATAAATAAATAAATAAATAAATACATAAATGTATACAATCACCCAGGGGTGCGATTCAAAAATCCCAGCAACCGGTTCGCTGCCTGGTTGCTGAGTGGGCGTGGCCATGGTGGGCATGTCTACCAGAACTTCCTATTTCCAGCTTCTGGTGGGCCTCTAGAGCCCAGGGAAGGCCGTTTTCACCCTCCCAAGAGTCCAGAGGCCTCCCCCAGGACTCTGGGAGCGTGAAAACAGTCTCCCCTGGGCTCTGGAGGCCCACCAGAAGCCGGAAACAGGCCTTTTTCCAGACTTCTGGTACTTCCGGGAGGGCCATTTTCACTCTCCTAAGCATCCAGAGGCTTCCATCAGCCCCTGGGAGGAAGAAAATGACCTTCACTGGGTTCTGGAGGCTCACCGGAAGCCAGAAACAGGCCTGTTTCTGGACTTCCTGAAGGCCCAGTTTCCCCCCATCCCAGGGTCTCCACGCGGACCCTGCCCTTACCTGCATCACGTGGAGTCTCCTGGGAGGAGAGAGGGTGGGTGGGTGGGGCCAGCCGGTTGGTTGAATTACCAGTTCGGCAAACCAAATGTAACTTTAATATCCGGTTCGCCCGAACCAGTCTGGACCATTAGAATCCCACCCCTGCAGCCACCCAACACACACAGAGTTGTCTCTAGGTCACCAGATCAAAATTCAGACTCTTGCCGATTGACTCGTACTTATGATGGTTACTGTGTGTGTCCCCTGGTCAAGTGATCACTTTTTCTGACTTTCTAACAAGCAGAGTCAATGGGGAAGGCTAACTAACTTAACCCCTTGCCATGATTCCTTTAACAACAGTGGCAAGAAACAGGTCAAAAATGGGACAAAAACTCATTTAACAAACGTCTTGCTCAGCAACAGAAATGTTGGGCTCATTTGTGGTCGTAAGTCAAGGACTACCTGTATCTCATTCATGCCACTGAGAAGAGAAGCGGGGATTTGGAACGGTCCTTTACTAAGGCAGCTTGCAAGTTACGTTAGTTTAAAACATTTCATTTCCATTGCAATTGCCTTTTTTTCCTTTCTATTATTGGAAGTTGCAAGAGGTAGAAAGTGAATGAACGCTGCCTCTTAACCACAGACTCCCTCACATATACATACTGACACACACACACAAACACACATACACAGCTCCCACTTGCTGCATTTGTTTGTGTTTATGTAAGCAAAAAAAAATTGGCATGCATTATCTTTTTATGAGCCTCGCGATTTATTCCGTTCTTGTCAGGCCGCTGGGAATTCATTCTATAAACTTTATTGAGACGAGATATCTACAGGCGTTTGCATATACATGAGCTCAGCAAAATATTACTTTTTTAATGCACTTTTGACTTTGCAGAGAGAGGTGAGGGAAGGAGGGAGGGGGAAAAAATTTGCCGAACTGTAATTGACTGTATTGATTCCGCTGAGCGTTTGTGTTCATTTCAGTTTTGTAGGTCAAAAATCACAAATCAGTTGCGAATCAGTTTGCAAGGGAGTCAGCTGATGAATATTCAAGGCGAGGGACACGCTGGAACAAGGGATGCTTTTCAGCAACAGGTTTTGTCTTGGAATTGTTGGTGGTTAAAAAAAAAAAGGTCTGTCCTTGTTCCTATATTCTCATTACGATGGGAATATCATCTCTCTGTTTCTGGTGGAGGAACTTGGGATTCCTCAGCCCCAGTGCTATAAAATGCAACCAACACAGCTGAGAAAACTTTAAGTGATAATTTCAGGGATTGAAAGCTCCCTTAAAGCCAAGGTATAAAATCACGTGATGTATGAACGTCATGTTCCCTCCAGAAGTTGTGAATTCTCCAACACTGGAAGTTTTTAAGAAGAGATTGGACAACCATTTGTCTGAAATGGTATAGGGTTTCCTGCCTGAGCATGGGGTTGGACTAGAAGACCTCCAAGGTCCCTTCCAGCTCTGTGGTTTCTATTCCATTCCATTCCATTCTATTCCAGTCCATTCCACTCTATTCCTATTCCTATTTCTATATTCTATTCTATTCTATTCTATTCTATTCTATTCCATTCCATTCCATTCCATTCCATTCTATTCCGTATTTTCTATTCTATTCTATTCTATTCTATTCTATTCTATTCTATTCTACTTTATTCTATTCTATCCTACTCTACTCTACTCTACTCTACTCTACTCTACTCTACTCTATTCTATTCTATTCTATTCTATTCTATTCTATTCCATTCTATTCCAGTCCATTCCACTCTATTCCTATTTCTATATTCTATTCTATTCTATTCTATTCTATTCTATTCTATTCTATTCTATTCCAATACATTCCACTCTATTCCTATTCCTATATTCTATTTTATTCCATTCCATTTCATTTTAGTCCACTCCACTCTATTCCTATCTTCCCCATAACAGGGTGGGTTGAACTGATACCCTCATTAGCACCATCATTATTTATGATGGGTTAGAACAATGGGTGTGGCAACCCAACCCACCTGGAAGTCAACCAGTGAAGATGTTCCTGGGGGGAAAGGCTGATGTGCAGCCATTTGCTGTGAGCTCCAGTACCGGTTCTTCCGAGGAAGCGGGAAACTCAGCCCTAGTTATGCCATTATTGCAATGAAAAATGAATTGTCTGTTGGAAGGGCCATCCATCAGCTTTCGTAGACTGCCAAGTTGGAGCATCGAGTGATATCACAGCGGTGTTGTATCTTCAGAGACCTGCGGAGAGGAGTTATAAGGGAGATGCTTCATAGCATCTGACTGGGAGCCATGCAGCATGGGGACTTTGCATTGACATACTGTTAAATAATAGCACAGGTTGCCTTTCCCCCCTAAATTACATGCTCCTCGTGTTTCCGGAGTCTTCTGCCTCATGCTCCATCTGTTGCACAACAGGTGGAATTCCATGCCGCCTTCTCTATGGCCCCCTTGGAAGAGAAACACATTAGCGTGCACATAAGGCACTCTGTGTTCGAGCAAAATCACCTTTTATGAAGCAACGCTGAGGATTTGAAATGATGTTTCCGCAGGCTTGCTTGGAAAAGGAGAACGATTTGAAGAAGACATAGGCAAGCATAGGATTAACAGAATATCGGAATAACAGAGTTGGAAGGGACCTTGAAGGTCTTCTAGTCCAACCCTTTGCCCAAGCAGGAAACGTTATACCCTTTCAGACAAATGTTTGTCCGATCCTTTCATAAAAACTTCCAGTGTTGGAACACCCACAACTTCTGGAGGCAACTTGTTCCACTGATTCATTGTTCTCACTTTCAGGAAATTTCCCCTTAGTTCTAAGTTGCTTCTCTCCTTGATTAGTTTTTTTTTTTTTAATTACATTTATATGCCGCCCTTCTCCGGAGACTCAGGGCGGCTTACAATTTTTGGGATGCAACCCAGTGTGCTCAGCAATAGCCTTCATTCCATTGTATATGCCTGCTTATTATTAAGTGGCATTTTTACAAGGTCAGCTAATTGCCCCCAACAATCTTGGGTCCTCAATTTACCTACCCCGAGAGGATGGAAGGCTGAGTCAACCTTGAGCCTGGTGGGATTCGAGCCTACAGCAGTTGTAGGCAGCTGGAACTTAAGTGCAGGCAATTAACAGCCTGAGCCACCAAGGCCCTTTCCATCCGTTGCTTCTCATTCTGCCTTCAGGTGCTTTAGAGAATAGGTTGGCCCCCTTTTCTTTGCAGCAGCCAATCAGCTGGGACTTGGGAGGCAGGACTTGGGAGGCGGAGAATAGATGGGGGCGGTGCCAGTCAGAGGCGGGATTTGCTGGTTCTCCGAACTACTCAAAATTTCCGCTACCGGTTCTTCAGAACTGGTCCGAACCGGCTGAATACCACCTCTGCTCCTGTGGATGGCAACTACAACAGACTTTTTAAACATTGCTGTTCAACCAGCCGAAGCTATCTCATCAGATCCATTGCCCAGACTGGGAAAT
Organism: Naja naja; assembly: GCA_009733165.1. Taxonomy (NCBI): domain Eukaryota; kingdom Metazoa; phylum Chordata; class Lepidosauria; order Squamata; family Elapidae; genus Naja; species Naja naja. Next base: position 56,439,772 of record CM019152.1, on the reverse strand, counting down.
TAAGAATTCACAGCATCGTGTTCAGAAGGCTATCGAGTTTAGATTAGTGCTTATTTATGAAAACACGCTTCCTGTCTTTCATGAGCTTTTGTGATATAATCTGGTTAATGAAATTTACAGTCTCCGTTCGCCTTGTAGGAAGCTTGCTTATCGGGCAGTTTTTTTTTCTTTTTTTCTTTTTCCTTTTCTTCTCTTTCAGTGAATCAATTATATTAAAAAGCCATCACTTCTCCCTTCCTTTATACCTGGAAGACATCCCATCTTTTGACTAGAGTTGGCATAAATAAAAATAACAAGAACAACAGTCGCAATAATTCCCCTCGGAAGGCTGTATGAAGCCTTTTAATTGCCTTGCTTGGAGAATGAAAAAGAATAACCGTCATTATAATAGTGTTTTTATTAGTAAACCAGTGGCTATTGATAAGTAGAAAGGAGATTTCCTGTCTCTCTCTGTTTTTTTAGTTTGTACTTTAATTTGTCGGAGGCTGTTTGTTCTCCAACATTTTGTTTCATTTAAAATCATCGGGTTTGTAGAGGTTCAGAATGTTAAATAAAGATATTCAATTAAATTTCCAAAAGTATTAAAAAATAACAACGCTAGAATAGGTAGTCTTTGACTTACTTGTGCCGTGCAATGAAACCACATCTCAGGATGATATACTCCTTCGATGTTGGAAAGACCACAAAGGATGAAGTTGTGGTTTGGGCAGTGATTCCACGTGCTTAACCCAACAAACTACAAACTTAATTGCAGTACGCTACTCCCAGAAGTGACGCAGGGGCTCAGTGGCTAAGACGCTGAGCCACTAAGCTCGCATCTTAGCCACTGAGACTAAGTGGCTTAGTCACTAAAACGCTAAGATGCTGAGCTTGTCGATCAGAAAGGTCGGCAGTTCGGCGGTTCGAATCCCTAGCGCCGTGTAACGGAGTGAGCTCCCGTTACTTGTCCCAGCTTCTGCCAACCTAGCAGTTCAAAAGCATGTAAAAAATGCAAGTAGAAAAATAGGGACCACTTTGATGGAAAGGTAACAGTGTTCCATGCGCCTTCGGCATTTTAGTCACGCCGGCCACATGACCACGGAGACGTCTTCGGACAGCGCTGGCTCTTCGGCTTTGTAACGGAGATGAAAATAACAGAATAGCAGAGTTGGAAGGGACCTTGAAGATCAAGGTCAATTTTAGACACGTCATTGTCTTATTTCTTCTTAAAAATCTCCAGTGTTGGAACACCCACAACTTCTGGAAGTAAGTTGTTCCACTGGTGGATTGTTCTCACTATCAGCAAATTTCTCCTGAATTCCAGGTTGTTTCTCTTCTTGATTGGTTTCCATCCATTGCTTCTTGTCCTGCCTTCAGGTGCTTTGCAGAAGAAGTTGACTCTCTCTTCTTTGTGGCAGCTTCTCAAATATTGGACCACTGATATCATGTCACCCCTTGTCCTTCTTCTCATTAAACTAGGCATACCCAATTCCTGTAGCTGTTCTTCATGTTTTATCTTCCAACTCCCTCATCATCTTTGTTGCTGTTCTCTGCACTCTTTCCAGAGTCTCAACATATTCTTTATATTGTGGCAGCCAGCAAATAATAATAATTTAAAGTAGAATTTAGCACCGTGTGGCCCATTGCAGATGGAATTAGAGGAACCGCTTAATGAGGTCCTCTTCTGAAGCTGCTGACACCATCAAGATTTGAGTCAGATATCCGTCAGATGGGATTTCACCCAGCAAAAATTGTGGGAAAAGGATCAGAAGCTAAGCTAAAAGTAAATCTCCCTGCTTTTGGGTTTGAATGTTTGCTCATTTTCAAACGTCCCATAGAGTATCGTATTCAGTCGGTTGTGGTCAATCTGGAAAACTCACTAGTGTGTGATTCAGCTTCCCAAAACCACTTCAAAGAGAAGTGTTCGGCACCTGGCTGCAACCCTAGAAGGTGAAGGCGTGAATGAAAAATGTTGCACAGCACGCTTATTGTTGGCCAGGCCAAGGTATAATGTAAACGGAGATGCCTGTAAAACTGGATCCTTGAAGTTCTTAAAGAACCCATTTCCTGAGAATTGCTCCTAATAATTTTAACAGAATAACAGAGTTGGAAGGAAACTTGGGGGTCTTCTAGTCCACCCCTCCTACTCAAAGAGGAGACCCTCTGCCATTTCAGACAAATGGTTATCCAACATCTTTTTAAAAACTTCCAATGTTGGAGCATTCACAACTTCTGGAGGCAAATTGTTCCACTGATTAATTGTTCTAACTGTCAGGAAATTTCTCCTTAGTTCTACATTGCTTCTCTCCTTGGTGCTTTGGAGAATAGTTTGACCCCCTCTTCTTTGGGGCAGCCCCTGAGATATTGGAAGACTGCTATCATGTCACTCCTAATCCTTCTCTTCATTAAACTAGACATACCCATTTCCAGCAACCGTTCTTTATATATTTTAGCCTCCAGTCCCCTAATCATGTTTGTTGCTCTTCTCTGCACTCTTTCTAGAGTCTCAACATCTTTTTCATATTGTGACAACAAAAACTGGATGTAATATGCCAGGTGTGGTCTTACCAAGGCATTATAAAGTGTTATAAACACTTCACATGTTTTTCATTCTATCCCTCTGTTGATTCACTCTGGGACTGCATTAGCTTTTTTTGCAGCTGCAGCACACTGCTTGCTCATATTTAAATGGTTCAGTCAGAGGTGGTGTTCAGCAGGTTCAGACCAGTTCTGGAGAACCAGTAGCAGAAATTTTGAGTAGTTCGGTGAACTGGCAAATCCCACTTCTGACTGGCCCCGTCCCCATCTATTCTCTGCCTCCCATTGAGTCCCAGCTGATCGGCTGGGTCTTCTTTGGTTGCCCTGCACAGGAGAACGGAGCTGGAAAGTGGGTTAGTGGGGTGGGGAGGGAATGGGATTTTGCAGTATCCTTCCCCTGTAGTGGGTGGAAATAGGGATTTTACACTGGGGTGGGATCTGACCGGTGTAATTACCGGTTCGGTGATTTTACATTTTGCTGCGCGCACGTGTATATCATTGTCAGCTAGCTGCCTGGACAGCTGAGCAGCGCTGTGTGCAGGTGTGCAGAGGTTGAAAAAGCACTTTATCCTGCTTTTTCAACTGCAGCTGTGTCACACAAAGCAGCTGCGGTTGAAAATGCAGGAAATAAAGGTCAGGTAAGAGCCCGGGCGGGCAGGTGGGCCAAAGCAGCAGCAAACATAGAACTGGTTCTATGTATGCTCTCTGTTTGCTGCTTTTCAGAGCAACCGGTTCTATAGAAGTGGACAGAACCGGAAGAATCCCACCCCTGATTTTGCAATGTCCTTCCCCTGCCATTCCCACCAAGCCACACCATACCCACAGAACCGGTAGTAAAAAAATTTTAATCCCATCAGTGGGTTAAGTGATTGTCTAGTAGGACTCCAAGATCCTTCTCACAGTTACCACTATTGAGTCATCTGCAAGGAAACAGTGAAGCTGAGAGAACATCAAGGACTCCACAGTTCAACCCTGAGCTACAAAATACTCTCTTTTTTGCTAATTATTGCTAAGTTCCCATCATAACTTCGTATCATGCGGTGACATAATCCTAGAATTTAAAAGTTTTGAATGCAGAGGAGCCAGAAATGCAGCAGAAAAGCGTGTTGAAATTGGGTAATGCCCGGGTTTAAATGGGGGATTTAAAGTCTATTTTAAAATGAAAGAGAATTTGAAGGTAGCCTTACTTGGGGCTGAGATTCTTGGAATTTCGATGCTGCTGGATAGACCATAGAAGTATGAGCATGTGTGTGAGAGAGATGTGGAATCTTCAATTTTGTGACTGTGGATATCATCTCGGTTTGTTTAATACCATCCTCCTTGTCAAGCCTTTCTCTGCAACCATTGTCAAGGCTTTGAAAAACCTTTGCCAGGGAGTAAAAATTCTTCCAAAACATCCCTGTTAATTAGAGGTGATAGAACGTGTTTTTCTTTGCTGTTAATGCTGATAAAAAGTAGACCCGGAAAATATTCTAAAAACATTTTTATTTATAAAATAAGAAAACCTACATGGAGCTACATACTTGCAACCTAATCTCCACCAAGGCATATAGAAAAAGAACAAAGGAAAATTACAGGAAGTGACAGGAAGTGAAGTATAAACTTTGTATGCATGCACAGTGGATCAAAACATCACAAGACTTTCTTATCTCATTACTATGGAGACAAGATAACACAGTGCTGGCTAGCAGACTCCTGCTTGCTAGAATATGAGCTTAGAAGCTTGAACAGACAAACCCCCCAAAATGCAGTGACACTCCTGAAGTCTTTGGGGTTGGCAAAAAACAATCATGCTAGTTGTATTGAGAAAAGATTGGAATCTAATGGTAGATATTTTAGTGCAAAGTTTAATGGTTAAGGTGCTGGCCTTGAACCCAGGAGGCTGTGAGCTCTAGTCCTGCCTTAGAAATGAAAGATGGCTGGATTGACTTTGGACCAATCACCAGGAGATGGTGAGTTCTAGTTTCACCTTAGGCAGAAAAAACAGATCGGGTGACTTTGAGCCAGTCACTCTCTCAGACCAAATCACCTCACAGGGTTGTTGTGAGGAAAATAGGAAGAGGAAGGAGCATTAAGTATGTTCACCATCTCGTGAATAAAAATAATAAAGCGGGAATAAAAAAAAATCAAACAACTAAAAAACCGTGTTAAATCCCCAAATTTGCACTATACTTCACCCAAATAGCCCTGTTTCACTCTCCCCATCTGCGCACACAAGTAAGCATACACACTTACAGATATATAAGCAGGCATGTATGGATGAAAATAAAGTATTTATTTTTATTTTATTTATTTTATTGGACTTATATGCCGCCCCATCTCCGAAGACTCGGGGCGGCTCACAATTAAAACATACAAATACAATAAATAATTAAAAGAAATTAAAAGAAATTAAAGCACTGTAAGTGATTATATAAGTATATTTTTCTTTGAAATGGTGTAGGGTCTCCTGGCTGAACAGGGGGTTGGACTAGAAGACCTCTAAGGTCCCTCCCAACAATATTCTGTTATTCCTGGGCTCCAGGTCTTAAGGGTTGTTTTACGACTTATCAAAGGATTACTTTTCAAATGATCCAAGACAATTTGCTTTAAAAAGAAGAAGTGAATTTTGGAGGCATTTTCATTGGGGGAAGAATTTCAATTTTTTTTTTTTACTATGAAGTAGCCAAGGGGTGTGTGTGTGTGCGTGTGTGTGTGTGTGTATTTTTGTATATTTTGTGCTGTTGGGTCTATGACCGACCCTGTCTTTCACTGTTTAATCCTCTGGGGTTTAAATGCCTAGAAAAATATTAATAGGGCATTTCACCTCTTGCAAATTTTCTGTTGTTGCATGCTACCCCTCTTCAGGAGTGCCATCCTTGAGAAAAAAAATCCCTGGAGAATTTCTTTCCTGCCCCCAGAGAATATTCTAGAAACCAGCCGCGCCATTTCTGTGTCTCTACAAATCGCCTGGAGAATTCGAAAAAAAAACCCGTTTGTGCCCAACTTTATCCAAAATGCATTAAATTAAAGAAAACGTTTGCAAGACATAAATATATATGCACCGAGGCAAAAGAGTAAGAAAAAAACTCCTTCTAATGCACTTATTTAGAAATGCAGGCCTGAGGGATCCAGACTGAAATCCCCACTTGTTGGTTTATGTCTCTTGGCAACCGGCAGGATTCAAATGTGCCCCAAATTTATCCAGGCTGATTTTCTTCTGAGACAGCCTTGGGCTAAACAGATACTGAAAAGAATTGCTTGGAAGGTATTCGATCAGGTAAGCCAAAACACGGATAGGTTCAGTTTTAATTTCCTTCTTGGAATCTTGCTTGGGCGGGCGGGGTTGGACTAGATGACCTACAAGGTCCCTTCCAACTCTTTTAATCAATATCTATCTCCATCCCTGCCCAGAACATCTGCATTGAATAAATCAGCTTGATCTTCCAGAGGCAACTGAAAAGGAAAAGGAGGACAGCAATTGAATAAATCAGCTTGATCTTCCAGAGGCAACTGAAAAGGAAAAGGAGGACAGCAACAAAGATGATGAAGGGACTGGAGGCTTAAAAAATGGTTGCTGGAACTGGGTAGGTCTAGTTTGATGAAAAGAAGGACTAGAGGGTGACATGATAGCAGTATTCCAATATCTCAGGGGCTGTCACAAAGAAAAGGGAGTCAAGCTATTCTCCAAAGCACCTGAAAGGCAGGATGAGAAGCAACGGATAGAAACTAAACAAGGAAAGAAGCAACCTAGAACTAAGGAGAAATTTCCTGACTGTGAGAAGTGGAAAGACTTGTCTCCAGAAGTTGTGGATTTCCTCCTTGAACTATATACTATCCGTGCCCAACTTTATCCAAAATGCATTAAATTAAAGAAAACGTTTGCAAGACATAAATATATATGCACCGAGGCAAAAGAGTAAGAAAAAACCTTCTAATGCACTTTTTAGAAATGCAGGCCTGAGGGATCCAGACTGAAATCCCCACTTGTTGGTTTTATGTCTCTTGGCAACCGGGGATTCAACAGTCCCCAAATTTATCCAGGCTGATTTTCTTCTGAGACAGCCTTGGGCTAAACAGATACTGAAAAGAATTGCTTGGAAGGTATTCATCAGGTAAGCCAAAACACGGATAGGTTCAGTTTTAATTTCCTTCTTGGAATCTTGCTTGGGCATGGACTAGATGACCTACAAGGTCCCTTCCAACTCTTTAATCAATATCTATCTCCATCCCTGCCCAGAACATCTGCATTGAATAAATCAGCTTGATCTTCCAGAGGCAACTGAAAAGGAGGACAGCAACAAAGATGATGAAGGGACTGAGGCTTAAAAATGGTTGCTGGAACTGGGTAGGTCTAGTTTGATGAAAAGAAGGACTAGAGGGTGACATGATAGCAGTATTCCAATATCTCAGGGCTGTCACAAAGAAAGGAGCTTATTCTCCAAAGCACCTGAAAGGCGAGATAACGGATGAAACTAAACAAGGAAAGAAGCAACCTAGAACTAAGGAGAAATTTCCTGACTGTGAGAAGTGGAAAGACTTGTCTCCAGAAGTTGTGGATTTCCTCCTTGAACTATATACTATTTCAGACAATAATTGTCCAATCTCTTCCAATCTCTCACAGGGGGTTGGACTAGAAGACCTACAAGGTCCCTTGCAACTCTGTCTATTCTATTCTATTCTATTCTATTCTATTCTATTCTATTCTATTCTATTCTATTTCTATTCTATTCTAATTCTAATTCTATTCTACTTTCTCTTTTCTCATTCTGAATTCTAATTCTAATTCTATTCCATCCCTATTCTGAGTTCTAATTTTAATTCTGAATTTAACCTATTCTACTCTCTATTCTACTCGAATTCTACCTAACTAATTCTAATTCTAATTCTATTCTATTCTATTCGATTCGATTCTATTCTATTCTATTTCTATTATATTCTAATTCTAATTCTATTCTACTCTTCTCTTTTCTACTCTATTCTGAATTCTAATTCTAATTCTATTCTATCCTACTCTATTCTGAGTTCTAATTTTAATTCTGAATTCTAATTCTAATTTTATTCTACTCTCTATTCTACTCTATTTTGAATTCTAATTCTAATTCTAATTCTAATTCTAATTCTATTCTATTCTATTCTATTCTATTCTATATTCTATTCTATTTGCTATTATGGAGACCGCAAAAGTCACTTTGTAATTATTTCTGTTCATTTATCTGTGTCCTGCCTTTATTGTGACGAATGTCAATGGAGATTCTCTATCACCCAGGTCATGGTTGTCTCCAAGATGCTTTTCCACAAGGACTTGGTTTTTCAAACATTTCTCTTCTCATCCAAGAAGCTCTGTAGCAGAACTGAAGAAACTTCTTGAATGAGAAGCGAAACGTTTTCAGAGAAAAAGGCTGAGTCAACCTTGAGCCTGGTGGGATTCGAGCCTGCAATAATTACAGGCAGCTGGAACTTAAGTGCTAGGCATTTAACAGCCTGAGCCACCAAGGCCCTTATTTCTTTGGCTACATGTACACTTACAACAGTTCATTTAGTGACCATTCCAAGTTACAGCGGCACTGGAAAAAGTGACATGACCATTTTTCACACTTAAACTGTTGCAGCGTCTCCATGGTCACATGATCAAAATTCGGATGCTTGGCAACTGACTCGTATTTACGACGGTTGCAGTCTCCCAGCATCATGTGATTCCCTTTTGCAACCTTCTGACAATCAAAGTCAATGGGGAAAACCAGATTCGCTTAACAGCCATGTTACTAATTTAACAACTACAGTGATTCATTTAACAAATGTGGAAAGAAAAGTCGTATAACTGACTTAACAAACTTCTCACTTAGCGTCATAAATTTTGGGCTCAGTTGTGGTCATAAGTTGAGGCCCACCTGTAATTTTCACTGCAATACCAGCAAAAAAACAACAACCAAAACACCCCCGCAAAATCAATACCCAGACAAATTAATAAGGGACAAAGGGAGAGAATAATAATTCTGCATAGGGAATAAATGAATTGTAACTCTTTCTAAATAGAATAATGCATCTTCATTGTCTTGAAGACACTGGATGATTAAACTTACAGTAAAACTGTAAATCTAACCCATATCTTTCTCCGTTCTTTGAGAAACTTGGAAAGTTACACAATAGAAAAGCATAAATAAATCCTTTCTATTTGAAGCCAGAAATTATGCCGCCTTTGAGGGAAGAAAACACAAAGGCAGATAACTTTGCTGGCAATAAATCTTAACAACACCCTTTCTGAGTTTGAAAGGACCTGACACTGTCAGATGAAAAGAATAGACAGCTTCGTTTGCTGGGGTTGGAAAAAAAAAACTCAAGGAATTTTTAATATAATTATTACAGATGCCACTCGATCCAGAAGAACTGCCTTGCTGAAAATGTGCTTTGTTTGATATTAATCAAATTTGCCTCCTTGCACGAGAGACTAAATTTAACAATTGCATCTGACTGAATCAATCCGTTGTCATTCAAATCCCCTACGAAGACGGATACACGTCTCTTTGCATTATGATTAACGTGTCGAGCGGAAGGGAAACTTTCCTGGAGAATTAAAAATAAGTGCAGCAACTTGAAACTGGTTAGAAATAACCTGAAGCCTGAGAGAAGAATTGAATGTCAACCCTTGGAAGTGAAAAGGACTAGGAGTGACATGACAGCAGTCTTCCAATAATTGAGGGGTTGCCACAAAGAAGAAGGAGTCAAGCTATTCTCCAAAGCAGGGGTCGCCAACCTTTTGGGCCTCAGGGACCACCAAACTCATAATTTTAAATCCCAGGGACCACTAACCAGTTTTGTGGGCGTTGCCTAATTGTGTGGTGGTGGTGGTCATGTGACTGGCTGGGCATGGCTTGTATGTAAATATTATAAATATTTATATAAATATTGAATTTTTTTAAATAAAAAAACAGCAACTTTTACCCAAAATCAGGCAAAGCAGGCAGGCAGATTGAGTTGCTCACAGAATCATTCAGAGATCTATCTGCCATCGGCTAGCTCAGTCTGTCACATAAAATTTGCTTGCAAACAAACTCATAAAATTTGCTAGCAAGCGAACTCACAAAATGAACTCACAACCACGTATGTAAATATTGAATTTTTTTATTTAAAAAAGAGCAACTTTTACCCCAAATCAGGCCAAGCAGGCAGGCAGATTGAGTGGCTCACAGAATCATTCAGTGATCTATCTATCTGGCATTGGCTAGCTCAGTCTGTCACATGAAATTGGCTTGCCGTGCGTCTGCACTGAATAATAGAACCTTCAGTCCTAAGGGAGGTTCGGGTGTGCTTAAAAGCAGAGCTGAAGATCTAAAGACTACCTAGAAAGCAAGAAATCCAACCATTTCCTGCTTCCTAGCTAATCTAAATCGCCCACCACAGCGAAAAAGGAAAAATAGCAACTTGGCAGGCAAGCTTGCCGGGTAAGGAGTGAATGGGCGGGGAGGGTTCCCGTGGGCCATGTGGGCGGCGCAGCCTTGTGTTTCTGTGTAGCCTGGATGAATTGCTTTGGGGGGGGTGCTCTGGGGGTGAGATTTCTCTGCGGACCACCAAAATTTTCTCACGGCCCACCAGTTGGCAACCGCTGCTCCAAAGCACCTGAGGGCAGGACAAGAAGCAATGGGTGGAAACTAATCAAGGAGAGAAGCAACCTAGAACTAAGGAGAAATTTCCTGACAGTTAGATCAATTAATCAGTGGAATGACTTGCCACCAGAAGTTGTGGAGGTTTTTAAGAAGAGACTGGACAACCATTTGTCTGAGATGCTATAGGGCAGTGATGGTGAACCTTTTTGTTGTGGTGTCCCAAAAGTGCTTGTGGCGCTGGTGTGCAACAACCCCACCCCCTTACCTGCACTGCACATGTGAGCACCTCCCAGCTAATTTTCAGCCCGTTTGAGGCCGTTTTCACCCTCCTGGACGCTCGAGGGAAGCCTCTGCAGCCTCGGGAGGCCGAAAAACAGCCCGTTTCAGCACTTCCAGTATTTCCAGAAGGCCTATTTTTTAAGCCTCCGGGATGGCGAAAACAGCTTCAAATGGGCCAAAAATCAGCATGCGCAGTGTAGGTAAGTTTCCCTGGGGCTCATGTGCCCACACAAACGGCTCTGCATGCCACCTGTACATAGCCATCACTGGTATAGGGTCTTCTACCTGAGCAGGAGGTTAGACTAGAAGACCTCCAAGGTCCCTTCCAACTCTGTTATTTCATTTTTCTGCTTTTTTTTTCACCCTGTCCCAAATTCATTATGCCAGTCATAGAACATAGAATAATAGGGTTGGAAGGGACCTTGGAGGTCTCCTAATCCATCCCTCCACTCAAGCAGGAGATCCTGTACCGTTCTGGACAAATGGTTGTGCAATCTCTTCTTGAGAACCTGCAGTGATGGAATACTCACCACCTCTGGAGGCAAGCCAGGGGTGGGATTCTACCAGTTCGCACCTATTCTCTAGAACCGGTTGTTAACATTCTAAGCAGTTCGGAGAACCGGTTGTTACAAGAAATTACTGGGCTAATCCTGTAAGGAAGGCAGGAAGGAAACATTCTGGTGTTGCTTACAGAAACTGCCTCCTCCTAACCCTTATTACATTCTTGGCAGGACTAGACTTCCTGTCTCAGGAATTTCTCTGGAGTTTTTCCCCCCCTCCTTTGTTGGTACTTTGCTTGTGTGGCATCACCATTCAAAGTTACAACGGCACTGAAAAAAGTGACTTATGTCCATTTTTCACACTTACGACTGTTGCAGCATCCCCACAATCACAAGAGGATGCGAGGCCTCGGATGTGAGTGATATTGAGTTGGCCATACCCGGCCAATAACAGGAGCACCAAGCCACGTCCACCCAGTCACATGACCACCAAGCCACGCCCACCAACTAAGCCACGCCCACAGAACCAGTTGCTAAAAAATTTGAATCCCACCCCTGAGGCAAGCCATTCCACTGGTTCATGGTTTTCATTGCCAGGAAATTTCTCCATATTCGAAGGCTGGAGATAATATGTTGGAGATCACTGGTAGAGATGATATGGTGGGCAGAAAAACCTTCTTCTAGGACTTCTCAAAGAGGAAGGAAAGTGTGCTTTCAAACTTCTGTTCAAGGAGAAGACAATTTCAGAGAAATTCTCCAGGATCGATTACTGTATGGCCTTCTTAATTATGGGGTGTCCCTTAAAATACAATCCACTTCCTCGACTTCAAGATGAAGTATTTCTTCCTATGGAACTTTGTTTCAGTTATCACGCTAAGGGTTGAAGTTGAAGTGAGGTTCTTTCAGGAGAAACTGTCCAATTTATCTGCCATCTGTGCCAAGTTCTACTCCATCGTCAGAACTGATAGATTAGACTGTGAGAAAACATAGAGTATCAGGTTGAAAGGGACCTTAGAGGTCTTCTAGTCCAACTCCCTAAAGCAGCAGACCCTATACCACAGGTGTCCAATCTTGGCAATTTTAAGATTAGTGGGCTTCAACTCCCAGAATTCCCCTGCCATCGTGGCTACTTTTATATGCCCTGATGGTCTTAGGCTGCCTCTACGTTATCTCTCTCTGGGTTTCCTCACTTGGACAGGTTCCAGATGTGTGGCCTACAACTCCCAGAATTCTTAGCAATGGGCAGGCATCCTGAGGAATTCTGGGAACTGGTTCCATGTACCTGGAAGTTGCTCAAAATGACCAATCCTGGTCTGTCTCATAATCCAACATCCTGTTTTCTGCAGTATCCATCAGACATTATAAATACTTCTCGACATATCTTCTCCAAGAACTGGGATTTGGAAGCCAATGGAAGATCATGGCCTTGGTTACTTTGCCTACCATGAATGTTTATAATTTTGTTTTAAAGCTGTGTAGTTAAAAATAGCTTGTGGCTGTAAATTTTCAGCTTGCTTTTGAAGGGCAGGTGAATGGGAGTAAAAATGTCTACGGAAAACACCTATTGAGGAGGATTTTTAATGAAGAATTACTGGATTTTTTTCTGTTGAAAGAATCAAGACACTAAAAAAATCAGTTTTTTAAGTGTTCTTGGTTTGGATTTTAAGCATTCTTGGTTTGGCAATCAAACAATGTATTTATTGACATACTAGTACGATATCCATGTTTCGCTATGAAACTATGTGGTCGGGTTTAGTTTTGGGAGAGGAGAAAACAAATTCTGCCTCTGACTACCAGCATCCATCGGTATTCATCTGGCTAGCATCCTGTCAGTGCGTGAGAGAGTTGAGGGCTGTTTGGAAACTGAAAGAGTATTTGCTGTGTGAGCAAGAAGGAGACAGCAAGGAGCCTGGCCATGGCTTAGCTCAACTATTCTGTGCTAAAGCTGCTTGGTGCTGTGAAACTGAAACTGAACCTCCTCTCCTCTGCTTCTGTTTTGCATTTGGAACAGATTTCTTTTCAGGTGGGGAGGGGGAGTAGAACTCCTTAGCATCAGAGCATGTTAATAATAATAATATAGGAAATACTAATGCTCTTATGGTCATTTCAAAAAATCCTTTCTTAGTGAGCACCTAGAAGCCGAGAGAAACATACGTGCCAAATTTCAAGTTTGTAGGCTTTGTGGTTCTGGAATTTTGTGATGATGCGTGAGCAGTATTTCGCTTTTATATATAATAGAAGATTTATAGCAATTTTTAAAACAATAAAATATCTTCTACGAGGACTGCACATTTGAAAGGAAGTTTCAATTCTGAGACAAATTGATCAAAACTCTCAATTTTAGATGAACTTATTAAACTGAGCTATTGAGTAACATGCTTTTTTTCAAATTGAATCGACAGGATAATTCAAATCATACTGTCTCATCAAATTGGATCAACAATTTTGATCAAGTTAAAAACCGTTTCAGACCTCTCTCAAGTCAGCAAGCCTGTAGAAAATTATATGTCAAAGGCTCTCTCTCTATATCTGTCTGTCTCTTTCTCTAATCAGAAACAGTTCCAAGTTCTAAAACTGCTCTTAAGCATGGTGCCTTGGAAGAATGGCATGGCATGGCATGGCATGGCATGGCATAGATCCGGAAGGGACCTTGGAGGTCATCTAGTCTAACCCCCTAAAGCGGGAGAACCTATATATATATGTAGGTCTTGGTGTATTTGGGTCTTGTCCCGTGTAGGATTGAGAATACCTTGGCAACGTTTCGACGAAATCTCATCCGTCATCTTCAGGCTGGTGTCTTCAGCCTGGGAGAAGTGCATGATCGTGGCTGTTTTTCCCTTTTAAACTCCCGAGTTGGCTGTGTTGTTACTTCTTGATTGGTTGATGGAGTTGATGTATGCAGATTGGATGGCTTTTTCCTGAGACCCTGTGTGGCTGAGGTGTGTCTCTCAGCCTTGTGTTGTGTCGACCTGGGTAATGGGCTGTGTGATGACCTTCTGAGTTCTATTGTTGTGACATCCTGGGTGTGGTGCTGTAGTCTCCTGGGTCATTGTCTGTGTTGCAGCCTCCTGATGTTTTGTGTTGTAATCTCCTGAGTTCTGTGATGTAGTATCCTGGGTGGAAGGCTGTGATGTGACATTCTGGGCCTTGGTTTGGCTCTGAGTTTGAGGCTATGTGTTTATATAGCGCAGGTCAGTTTGCTTAGTTTGGGGTTGGAGGGGTGTAGCAGCTGGTGTTGCAGCCATGGTCTGGTTTCTGGATGGTGGTTGCCTTTCATCTGTGGCGTGGGCTTGGGTTTGAGTCTGGTGAAGGAGATTGGTGGTGGCATCATGTGTTATTTTGGTCCGTTGGTTTTCGTGGCTGGGACTCGTTTGTTGATTATGGCTAGTTTCCAGATGTCTGGTAGGCGGGAAGTATCATCCCAGTATATATATATATACACACACATAAATAAATTTTCCACTATTACATTTAATTAGTGCTTAATAAACATTGTGTTGTCTGGGTTATTTTGTTTGCTTAACGATACAAATTATATTCCTAATCTTTACCCCTTTTTTCCAGCCATCGATAAAATAAATTCCATGTTTGGTAGTATTCTGTATCTTCTTTCTGTTTAGTCTTCAATGTAAGTCTGTCCATTTCTTAATTATCTCTTCATCTAGTGGTATTTTTCCAATGCTGTGCAAATACCATCCTTGCTGCTGTTAATATATGCAATATTAAATACGCACTTCGCTTATCAAATTTTTCTGGTACTATGCCTAATTTTAAAAAAAGATTTACATGTTTTCCTGACATCTTTTCTAGCCACAGGTGTATTTTTGCCCTTTTCTTTTTTTTTGCTTTAGCACATGTCCAACACAGATGATAATATGTGCCAGATTTTGGGTTACATTTCCAACTTCTTACTGTGGCTAAATTTTGATCATGTGACCATGGGGATGCTGCAATGGTCATAAGTGTGAAAAATGGTATTAAGTCCCTTTTTTCAGTACCGTTGTAACTCTGAATGGACACTAAATGAATTGTTATAACTTGAGGACTGCCTGTAAGATTTCAGGCCAGTTGAAATCTTGATCAGCGATCAAACGTTCAATCTTTATGGACTTGGCATTCCTCTTGAAAAACCTGTTTGAACGCTTTGCTTGTTATCCAGGATTTTTCTCTGTACTTGGATGGGTTTTATAGCAAAGAGGGAATGTCGACTTTTGATAATTCCTAACTTGGCCAAAATTACATGGCACCCTCATTCAGGAGAGCGGTCAGCTCCAAAAAATGTGAATATGAAGGCCAAAATTGCTTCCAAAGTCGTAATTTTTAATGCGACTAAACCGACAAGGATTAAATAACACGGGGCAAAGGAAAGCTTTGAATATGTTTGCTTTTTTTTTTTGGCACGCTCTAAAGCATCTTTTCTGAATTAGTTGGTAGTCTCCCTCAGGGGTGGGATTCAAAATTTTTAACAACCGGTTCTGTCGGTGTGGCTTAGGTGGTGGGCATGGCTTGGTGGTCATGTGACTGGGTGGTCATGTTATTGGCTGGGCGTGGCCAACTCAACATCACTCACATCGAGGCACGCATCTCCTCACCTGGCCTTCCAATTCTGTTATTCTGTTAAGAAGAAGGGACTTCTTGCTTGTTGTAACTGGCTTTCACATAGAGGAGGGAGACACAATTTCCATCTGCTCTCCTTGCATCCATAGAATGATATATTTTATGATGATGATGATTTGTTGCATAGTTAGCCAGGTGTTCAGACTGGGTTTGGCATTTTTATGTACCTTTTGAGTCCTTCCCAAGGATCTGGGATAGCCAGATGTTCTTGTTTGATGGTGTTGAAAATATCATCAGAGGATGTCAGCTGTTCCAAGCAAAACTGCCTTTGGCAAGTGACTGGTGATGAATTTGTCAATGCCGATGGGGTTCAATTAATGCTCCGGTTGTTTTGGGAATTGCACCAGAGGTGGTATTCAGCAGGTTCTGGCCAGTTCTGGAGAACCGGTAGTGGAAATTTTGAGTAGTTCAGAGACAAATGCTACCTCTGACTGCAGATTTTACAGTATCCTTCCCCTGCCATGCCCACCAAGCCATGCCCACAGAACCAGTAGTAAAAAAATTTGAATCCCACCACTGAATTGACCCCACGTCACCTATCACTCTTGGTACTATCTTTGTTTTCTTCTGCCACAGACATTCTACTTCTACTTGCAGGTGCTTGTGTTAAACATTCTGTTTATATATAGCACCACAGATCGAAGAGTACAATCACCATGTGCTTTACTGCTCAACTATTTTAACTGCAACAGGAAACAGGAAATTATACTTTCCTACAAAAGAACATAGAGCATATACAATAGATCTAAACTTGTAAACTGTCTGAATACTACTATAGTTGCTGCATAAAAATACATTGCAACAAAACGTATACCAACACTTTGTATTTTGTGATTTTCTCCAGTTCTTTCTCTTCTCTTCTGCTGTCTTCGGGTCCTGCCATGTCCACTATTCAGACTTTTAAAAAAATCTTTCTTATCGACATTTGTTAAGTCTGGGGTTATTATTAATTTATTATTATAGTAGGTGTTTGGTGTTCATGGCAATCTGTTTGTAGAAGAGATTTCCACAAGCAGAATAACAAAATAACAGAGTTGGATGGTTTAGGCAAATAAGT
Source organism: Naja naja (assembly GCA_009733165.1). NCBI lineage: Eukaryota > Metazoa > Chordata > Lepidosauria > Squamata > Elapidae > Naja > Naja naja. The sequence goes on along the minus strand of CM019152.1, from coordinate 56,423,219 downwards.
AATGTAGACCAAGAATAGGTATTAATACATATAATAGAATAAGAGAGTTGGAAGAGACCTTGGAGGTCTTCTAATCCAACCCCCTGCATAAGCAGGAAGCCCTATACCATTTCAAACAAATGGTTGTCCAATCTTTCCTTAAAAACCTCCAGTGATGGAGCACCCACAACTTCTGAAGGCAAGTCGTTCCACTGATTAATTGTTCTCACTGTCAGGACAATTCTCCTTAGTTCTAGGTTGCTTCGCTCCTTGGTTAGTTTTCATCCATTGTTTCTTGTCCTGCCTTCTGTGCTTTGGAAAGTAAGTTGACCTCTTCCCCTTTGGGGCAACCCTTTAGATATTGGAACACTACTATTGTGTCACTCCTAGTCCTTCTTTTCATTAAACTAAACACAGCCCATCCTTGTAACCATTCTTCTTATGTCCTCCAGATCTCCAACAGATGTTCTTGCTCCTGTCATGGCGACGTGCTTTTAATCTGACGAGCTTTTTATTCTTGGCACCATATATTGTTGGATATGTGGTTTCACTGTCCTTAGAAACCATATCCATTCCCTTCTTCACTCAGTAGGGTGCTGCTGCATTCCAGGTCTCAAATTTCCCCAGGAACATTCCAGGTCTTTAAGAATCCTTTCTGGCTTTCTTTGCTTGTCTTCCTCTGTTGCTTCTGAGGTTTAAATGCTGGCAACCCATCCCTGCATTTCTCTTTAACCTGTCTCAACTCATCAGGTTTTCTCCTTAACTGTCCCAGCTGTGGGAATATGGTTTCTTAGCAAGATCACTCAGTCCTGCACAGCTGGCTTTAGAAATTTAGTCACGGGTTTTACCCGATTTTTATTTTTATTTATTTATTTTTATTTATTTTTATTCATATTTATATGCCACCCTTCTCCGGAGACTCAGGGCTTAATTTTTGAGCACAACCCAATGAGCTCAGCAATAGCCTTCAATCCATTGTATATGCCTGCTTATTACTAGGGCTTTTTTGGGCCCCCGCCAAGCGGCATTTTTCCAAAGTCAGCTTATTGCCCCCAACAATCTTGGGTCCTCAATTTTCCTACCCCGAGAGGATGGAAGGCTGAGTCAGCCTTGAGCCTGGTGGGATTCGAGCCTGCACTAATTGCAGGCAGCTGGAACTAAGTGCTAGGCATTTAACAGCCTGCACCACCAAGGCTCTTACTGAGATTGTTATTTACACATTGTTGTTAATTTACTTTTAGTATGATTTGATTGCTTATTAGTAACCTATGACTATCACTAAGTGATGTATCTTATGATTCTTGAAGAATGTATTTTATTTTTTCATATGTACACTGAGAGCATATGCACCAAAGATAAATTCCTTGTGTGTCCAATCACACCTAGCCAATAAAGAATTCTATTTCTATTTCTATTTCTATTTCTATTTCTATTTCTATTTCTATTTCTATTTCTATTTCTATTTCTATTTCTATTTCTATTTCTATTTCTATTTCTATTTCTATTTCTATTTCTATTTCTATTTCTATTTCTATTTCTATTTCTATTTCTATTTCTATTTCTACTCTATTCTATTCTATTCTGGGGTGGGATTCAAAATTTTTAACAACCAGTTCTGTGGGCGTGTCTTAGGTGGTGGGCATGGCTGGGTGGTCATGTGACTGGGTGGACATGGCTTGGTGGTCATGTTATTGGCTGGGCGTGGCCAACTCAACATCACTCACATCGAGGCACACATCTCCTCACCTGGCCTCTCGTGACTGTGGGGATGCTGTAAGTGTGAAAAATGTTCATAAGTCACTTTTTTCAGTGCCACTGTAACTTTGAATGGTCTCTCCACACAAGCAAAGTACCAGCAAAGGAGGGGGAAAAAAACTCCAGAGAAGTTCCTGAGACAGGAAGTCTAGTCCTGCCAAGAATGTAATAAGGGTTAACGGAGAGGCAGTTTCTGTAAGCAACACCAGAATGTTTCCTTCCTGCCTTCCTTACAGGATTAGGCCAGCAATTTCTTGTAACAACCGGTTCTCCGAACTGCTTAGAATGTTAACAACCGGTTCTAGCGAATAGGTGTGAACTGGTAGAATCCCACCCCTGATTCTATTCTATTCCTCTGCAGCCTCAGGAGGCCAAAAAACGGGTCTTCTGGAAGTGCCAAAACGGGCCCATTTTCAGCATCCCAAGGCTGAAGAGGCTTCCCTTAAGCCTCCGGGAGTGCAAAAACAGCCTCAAACAGGCCGAAAATTAGCGGGGAGGCATACACATATGCAGTGCAGGTAAGGGAGTGGGGTAGGGTATTGCATGCGCATGTGTGAAGCAGTGGGGTGCATTGCATTGTGGGTGCTCGCACATGCGCACAGTATTACTGGAGAAGAAGCTATGCAGGATTAGGTTAACAACTCTTAATGCCTTTTTGGCTATGTAGTTACGGTGGGCTCTAGCACTTAGATCATTAGAGATGAGTACTCCGAGGTCCTTGACAGAGTGAGGGTCATCTACAAGGTCATGTTTTTTTTAAAAAAAACCAAAACAAACCAACATTGAAAGTCTAACGTTGCAGTCTGTTTAAGTCTCCTTTCTTATAATTTTCAGTGACTGGGACTGAGTCATTAAGAAGACCACAGCCAGCCATTTTTTTTAATTCATATTTATATGCCGCCCTTCTCCGGAGACTCAGGGTGGCTTATAATTTTTGGAGCACAACCCAATGCGCTCAGCAATAGCCTTCATTCCATTGTATATGCCTACTTATTACTAGGGCTTTTTGGCCCCCCCAAGCAACATTTTTACAAAGTCAGCTTATTGCCCCCAACAATCTTGGGTCCTCAGTTTAGCTACCCCGAGAGGATGGAAGGCTGAGTCAACCTTGAGCCTGGTGGGATTCGAGCCTGCACTAATTGCAGGCAGCTGGAATTAAGTGCTAGGCGTTTAACAGCCTGCACCACCAAGGCTCATTTTACCACGTTCTTGTTTTAACAAGTAGCTCGTTGAGCAAAATAGGCCTGGGGAAGATTTGGAAGAAGCTGCCAAATTTGAGGAGGACTTTTGTCAGTCAATCTCAATCGTAGCTAATACAGTTAGCTTATTACCTAGTGAGCGAAGTGGGAACAATGAACTGGGGATGACACCCGGTGCCTTGTCTTCTCAAACCTTCCCAAATCATACTTGGCTCTTGTCAAAACCCAGCAAGGCAAAACACGATGAAGGGAGAAAGGGATATGAACGAATCTGTCTGTCAACCTGCATGATTTTGGTCTCTGCCAAATGGAAAACAAGTTAGACACCGGTTCGAACAAGGGAGATGTGCTAATAAAGATGCAATCCAGGGGGAAAATAATCTACTGCAAGCCATCTCTGGTTGTGGTCAGACATCTCTGTTCTGCTCACTAATTCAGTAGAAAATGTCAAGCTGCTACTAATTCAAAAAAAAACAAACCCTGAAGATTAGATTGCTTTTGACAGCTTCTTGCTGGCAGCCGACAAAAGGGAACAGCCTCTGCATTGTTTCTACAGCCCGCTCATCCAAAGGGCCCTCAGCATCTTCAGAATCTCCTACGGGTGATACGATAGCAAGGTTCCAATATCTAAGGAGCTGCCACAAAGACGAGGGGGTCAACTTATTCTCCAAAGCACCAGAAGGCAAGACAAGAAACAATGGATGGAAACTAACTGAGGAGAGAAGCAACCTAGAATTAAGGAGAAATTTCCCAACAGTGAGAACAATTAATCACTGGAAGGACTGTCTCCAGAAGTTGTGGATATTCCATCACTGGAGGCTTTTAAGAAGAGATTGGAAACCGTTTGTCTGAAATAGTATATAGTTTCCTCCTTAAGCAAGGGGTTGGACTAGAAGACCTACAAGGTCCCTTCTAACTCTGCTATTCTGTTCTGTTCTATTCTATTCTATTCTATTCTATTCTATTCTATTCTATTCTATTCTATTCTATTCTATTCTACTGTACTCTACTCCACTCCACTCCACTCCATTCCATTCCATTCCGTTCTATTCTACATTCCAGTATCTATTCTATTCTATTCTATTCTATTCTATTCTATTCTATTCTATTCTATCCTATTCTATTCTACTGTACTCTACTCCACTCCACTCCACTCCACTCCATTCCATTCCATTCCATTCCATTCCATTCCATTCTACATTCCAGTATCTATTCTATTCTGTTCTGTTCTATCCATTCCATTCCATTCCATTCCATTCCATTCTATTCTACATTCCAGTATCTATTCTATTCTATTCTATTCTATTCTATTCTATTCTATTCTATTCTATTCTATTCTATTCTATTCTATTCTATTCTATTCTATTCTATATATTTTATATTCTATATTCCATTCCATTCCAGATTATCTAAAAGGCAAATGTAGGCATGGGAGAGAGAAGTGCCCATCCAGAAAAGCAACAGAGTGCTTTACCTGGGCTTTTGTCAGGATTAAAAAGGCTGGCATTTGAAATACAGTGAACAAGGGGAGACATGCTGGCTGGCACTCCACCTCTCTCATCTTGCTTACAATTAGGTGAGCTCTTTAGGCAGAGGGAAAGAAATAGCCCCTGTCTCCATTGCGTCAGCTTGTTGATAGGAAATGAATGGGATGAGGCCGATGCTTGAAGTAATTGCATATGCTAATTTGGCACACTTAATTAGCATAATTAGCGTGTCCATTTGCATATAATGAAAGTCAGGCTGCTAACATTGGGGGAAAGAGTGGCTGAGATGCAGAGGGCAAAGGGAGGTTATAGAAATCCCACTTGTTCCTCCCAGCGCAATATCGCCACCGAAAGAACGCCTTGTAATGGCTTAGCCGAATGTAATTTGCGATGATACACTCTTTATTAGAATGTGCAGACTTGCAACTTCGGTGAAAAAGAAAAAAAAAAGAGAAAAATGAAATCGCATTGCTGTGGCTTTCATTGGATCTAACATTAAACTATTTTGACGAGCTTGTTTTGGCAGGAACACGGGCCGCAAATAACATCTTGAGGCATCAGGGACACCGGTTAACATTTTGTGAGAAGAAAGGGTCACATCGCCAGATTTTTATGTCCCTTTCCGGCCTAAAGAATTATATAAAAGGCCTTGTCCAAACTCCTGCAGGAAAAGAATACGCATTCTAAACATGCTTAAGTTAAGCAAAAAAATAAAAGAAAAAAAAAACCCAAAACCCAGGATGACCCACATTTAGTAGAGAAAGTAGTTTGGACAAAATTTGCAGCAGAGGTGGTATTCAGCCGGTTCTGACCGGTTCTAGAGTACCAGTAGTGGAAATGTTGAGTAGTTTGGAGAACCGGCAAAGACCACCTCTGACTGGCCCTGCCCCCATCTATTCTCTGCCTCCCAAGTCCCAGCTGATTGGCTGGGTCTTCTTTGGTTGCCCTACACAGGAGGATGGAGCTGGAAAGCAGGTTAGTGGGGTGGGGAGGGGAGGGGATTTTGCAGTATCCTTCCCCCAGGAGTGGGGAGGGAATGGGGATTTTGCAGTATCCTTCCCCTGCCACGCCCACCAAGCCACACCCACCAAGCCATGCCCCCCAAGCCATGCCCACCAAGCCATGCCCACCAAACCACGCCCACCAAGCCACACCCACCAAGCCACACCATGTCCACAGAACATGTAGTAAATTTTTTTGAATCCCATCACTGATTTGGAGACCCTCCCTCTGAATTTAAGCAGCCAAGCTCTTGAGCTCTGGAAATTAGTTTGTCTTTAATCCCTATTCACAGCCACTCATGCCATGGTCTCATGCCCTAGACGCTCTACATGGGGCTGTCCTTGAAGAGCATCTGGAAGCTCCAGTTGGTGAAAAATGCAGCCGCCTGCATGGTTTTGTGCAGACTTCTCCTGCGGGAGCTGCATTGGTTGCCGATTTGCTTCCAGGTGCAATTCAAGGTGCTAGTTGTCACCTTTAAAGCCCTTCATGGCTTGGGACCAGGTTATCTGAAGGACCATCTCTTGCCGGTCACACATACCTGACCCCTTCCTCCTCTCTGGCAGCCCCTCAAATATTGGAAGGCTGCTATCCTGTCTCCCCTGGTCCTCCTCTTCGCTAGACTAGCCAGGCCCAGTTCCTGCAACCGTTCATTGTATGTTTTAGTCTCCAGTCCCCTAATCATCTTGGTTGCTCTTCTCTGCCCTCTTTCTGGAGTCTTAACATCTTTTTTATAGTGTGGTGACCAAAACTGGATGCAGTATTCTAGGTGTGGTCTTACTAAGGCTTTATAGAGTGGTATTAGTACCTCCCTTGATCTTGATTGTATCCCTCTGAATAGAATAGAATAGAATAGAGTAAAGTAGAGTAGAACAGAATAGAACAGAACAGAACAGAACGGAACAGAATAGAATAGAATAGAATTCTTTATTGGCCAAGTGTGATTGGACACACAAGGAATTTGTCTTTGGTGCAAAGGCTCTCAGTGTACATAAAAGAAAAGATACATTCGTCAAGAGTCAAGAATCATAAGGTGCAACAATTAATAATAGTCATAGGGTACAATAAGCAATCAAATCATACTTGGAAACAGTCAATATAAATCGTAATGATACATGTGACAAAGTTACAGTCATACAGTACCTAAGTTGTTAATGCAATTTAGGATTGCATTAGCTTTTTTGGCTGCCGCTGCACACGGCTGGCTCATATTTAGCTGGTTATCCACTAAGACTCCAAGATCCCTCTCAAAGTTACTGCTATTGAGCCTGGTTTCACCCAGTCTTATATGTGTACTTTTGGCTTTTCTTGCCTAAGTGTAGGACTTTACTTTTCTCTACATTGAATTTTATTTCGTAGTCTATATTGCTTGGTTGCCTAAATCACAACTGATCCTGCTGCTTGGTTTACAAAGAGCAAACCTACATCCTCTCAAATATAATATTCAAATTCTGTTCTTCATTGCTTTCTTTCTTTTTTTTTCTCCTTGCTCTACCCTTCCAATATAGTTTACCTCAAGAGAAAAGCAATCAGATAACTTGGATACCCTCCAGTTAGGATTTGTGAGTTTTACCGTGTAGGAAACTATTATCCAAATAATTAATTATCCCCGCTCATTATTATGACACATATCCCCAAATGTTTTAAGCTTTGCTTTTGGGGCTTTCATTAGAGTTTAATTTTTAAAACTGTGTCAATAATGCTATCCGAAAGCTAATAGCTTTAAGTTGCAATATAGATTCAGGCTGTACATTATGGAAGAATCACTTAAGAGTATGAATTATTGAGTAATAGGTTGTCCAGTTGCTGCCCACATCCATACTACAAATTCCAGTTGTTGAAGATATTCCATTCCTGAATTTGAACCCTAAAGAAACATGGTACATTTGGACTTTCTTAAGATGTTTTGCACAAGGGAAACAATTTCTAATTTTACTGATTGCCCCAATGGTGCTTTTTCAAGAGGCAACTGGACTTACTTTCTTTTTTCTTGGAAGACATTTCGCTTCTCATCCAAGAAGCTTCTTCAGTTCTGACTTAATGGGGAGGAATGGAAGGATTTATGTACCTTGCACAGCTGGTTATTTGCATCCTTTTTGGGGAGTCATTGAGGCCACTTGGAGGTTTATCTGCATCCTCATGAGTGGTGCAGATGGGTGTGGAACCTTCTTGGCCTCCAAGTGGCCTCAACAACTCTCAGAGAGAGTACTAACGACCAGGTGCAAGGAATACAAATCCTTCCATTCCCCACCATCCAGTCAGAGCTGAAGAAGCTTCTTCGATGAGAAGTGAAATACCTTCAAGGATAAATAAAGGAAGTCCAGTTGCCTCTTGAAAAAGCACCTTTGGGACAACCATGATCTCGAGGACGGAGAATCTCTAAAGACAAATACATTTTGTGCTTTATGTTTCAGGTTGTCAAGTGTACTAAAATAACAATAGCAATAGCACTTAGACTTAGCTTCACAGTGCTTTGCAGCCCTTCTATAAGCAGTTTATAGAGTCAGCCTCTTGCCCCAACAGTCTGGGTCCTTGTTTTACCCACCTTGGAAGGATGGAAGGCTGGGTCAGCCTTGAACTGGTCAGGATTGAACTGATGACAGTCGACAGAATTAGCCTCCAGGACTGCATTCTGTGCCACCCTGGCTCCTTCCTTCCTTCCTTCCTTCCTTCCTTCCTTCCTTCCTTCCTTCCTTCCTTCCTTCCTTCCTCCCTCCCTCCCTCCCTCCCTCCCTCCTCCCTCCTCCCTTAGACTTATATACCACTTCACAGTGTTTTACTGCCCTCTCTAAGTGGTTTATGGAATCAGCCTCTTGCCCCTAACAATCTGGGTCCTCATTTTACCCATCTCGGAAGGATGGAAGGCTGAATCAACCTTGAGTATGGTGAGATTCAAACTGCCAAACTGCAGTCAGCCGGCAGTCAGCAGAAATAGCCTGCAGTACTTCATTCTAACCCCTGGGTTACCGTGGCTCCCAATATACCGACATTTAACAATTATACGTACACAAATTGTTTATGTGCCTTCAAGTCAGTGTTGACACTTAGAATCACATTACTAACTTAACAACTTTGGGAATTCACTTAACTGTGGCAAGAAAGATCAATAAGTGAACAAGTAAAATCAGTAATAAACTAAACAAAGAGAAAGAAAGAAGAAAAGAAAGGAAGGAAGGAAGGAAGGAAAGAAAGAAAGGAAAGAAAAGAAAAGAAAAAAGAAAATAAAATAAAAGAAAGAGCACACACAGAGAGGGAATAAAATTATCTTTACATAACACATATCTATCAAACGTTAAACATTGAATCATTTCTAGATTAAGAAAATCAACGATAATGCTCTATTGTTATAAAATGTCATGAAATCCGTGCCAAAGAGAAATCTATTGTCTCCTCTTTTGATTAGGAGATAAAATTACCTTTTAAAAAAATAGACCAATTTATACATCTCACGGATCTGTTGGAATATAGGGAATAATACTACTTTTTCAATTTCTCAAATTAATTCTCATAGCAATACAGGTCGTCCTTGAGTTATGGAGCCTGCCCATCGCGGCCATAACGCATGACTGTTATAAAGAGAGTAGGTCATGTGACAGACCCAATTTTACGATGCTTTTGGGGGTGGTTGCTAAGCAAATCAGTGGTTCGCAATGGCCGTGATTTTGCCCAAAACTGGAAGTAAATATTCGATCAGGAGTGGGACAATCGATTTGTGGCATCCCAGATGTTGCTGAGTTCCAACTCGTAACAGGCCATTTTTGTAAAAGCTAATAAAACAATGCACAATATTTCAGCAAATTTTACAACGAAAACGAGACATCCTTTATTTAAAAACAAAAAAGTACATTCATGACTGGCATCCCTTGAATAACCCACAATCAGGTCTCAAACAACCCAGATGGGCAAATGGCAGTGATGCAAATCAACCAACACTCTCTTTTCTAACATACCACAAAGTGCCATGCGCAATGGTTAGAATGCAGCATCGCAGGCTAACTCAGCCCACTGTCAGCAGCTCGATCCTTTCCGGCTCAAGTTTGACTCAGCCTTCCATCCTTCCAAGGTTGGTAAAATGAGAACCCAGATTGTTGGGGGCAATAAGCTAACTCTGTAAAACCCAGTGGTGGGATTCAATTTTTTTTTTACTACCAGTTCTGTGGGTGTGGCTTGGTGGGCATGGCAGGGGAAGGATAACTGTAAAATCTCCATTCCCTCCGCAGACTTGGGGGAAGGATACTGCAAAATCCCATTCCCTCCTCACCCCACTAACTGCTTTCCAGCTCCATTCTCCTGTGCAGGGCAACCAAAGAAGATCCAGCTGATCAGCTGGGACTCAATGGGAGGCAGAGAATAGGTGGGGGAGCAGTCAGAGGTGGTATTTGCCGGTTCTCTGAACTACTCAAAATTTCCGCTACCAGTTCTCCAGAACCCGGTCAGAACCTGCTGAATACCCACCTCTGGTAAAAACTGCTTAGAGAGGGCTGTAAAGCACTGTGAAGTGGTATATAAGGCAAGTCCTTTCAAAACTGCTCCACGGCAGCCAAATCATTCTACCCAAAATCCATACCACATAATGGAAGATATGATGTGTACATGCAAAACTCTGTGCCGGTCTTGTTTGAGTTTGCAAAACTCTCAATTTGCCACAGGTCTTCCCAGCAGAACTCTGAAAGGATGCTCTGAATCAAGTGTTTCTCAAACTTGGTAACTTTAAGACATATGGACTTCAACTCCCCGAATTCCCCAGCCAGTCAGAGCTGAAGTCTACATGCCTTAAGGATGCCAAATTTGAGAAATACAGGATTTGAATCCAGGAAAATTTTGGCCAGGTATGATTACACCTGCGGAGACATTTGCAAATAGGCAGGTTGTCAAATTGAAATTTCCGTGAAATTAAACATTGGCTGCCCACGTATGTATTTGGACGCATTCCCACAGAGGGAAACTTTAAGAAAAGAATGGACAACATTATTTCTATTATATTCAGGGCAGGCATTTTCAAATCCCTTAATTCTCCCATTTTTGTATTAGCTTAGACTGTTTCAAGGGTACGCATTGAAAAAAAATGGAGATTTTGTTCAGTTTTCAACACCAAGGGATTCTTTCCCCAACATTTGGCCATTTAGATGCAATTCGCTTGACTCTAGAATTACATCATGGACTTTGTAAAAACAACTCAAGAAGAAACTTTCCTTCCAACTAGGAAATAAATTTGGAAAGGGACTGCATTAAAAATGGAAAGATTTCTCTCTCATTTCACGAGCTTAGATGTCAACTTCTTCCCTCCCTTGATAATGAAGTATGTCCGTTACCGTGTTTTCCCAAAAATAAGACCCTGTCTTATATTTTTCCTCACCCAAAAAGGCACCAGGTCTTACTTTCGAGGGATGTCATCCACTGACTAACCTTGCTTGCATTGCCTCCAGCCTCCTTTTTGCTGTCAGAGGCCTTTGGGAACTTCTTCTGCAGCTGGCAAGGCTTTCCTGAAGGCCTCTGCAGCCAATAACTGAGCTCTGGATCGATCCAGGGCTTTGTAATCAGCTACAGAGGCCTTCAGAAAAGCCTTGCCAGCCTTGCTGGCTGCCGAAGAAATGGGCCAGCAAGGCAAGTGTCGGGGTGTGCGAGGCCTGGCTACAACTGTCCAAAGGTAAGTAGTAGGGCAGCTCCACCTTCCCCTCCCTACCCTAGCTTAATTTTTACCTCTGCACTCTGGAGTGGGCGGAATCTTAATTAGGGCTTATTTTGGGGGTAGGGCTTATATTGGGTGCACGTGTAAAAATCAAGCTAGGACTTACTTTCAGAGTAGGCCATATTTTTGAGGAAACAGGGTACTTAGAACCCTTATTACACCAAAGTAACCTGGCTGTGGCTGAAAAGCTCATTTGCTTTGAGAATAATACTGTGGAAATTGAATTTGTCTGAGCCACAGTGGATACACAATTATTTTCTTTCAATTAAGAGTAATTTCGCCCAAAGCAAACTGAGCCACATCAGTAAACAAACACACAAAACCCAGGTCCATTCCTTCCCTTTAATTTACACATGTTGCCTTCTATTTCTTCCTTCCACCTATAGAAACAAACGTAGTCCTCAACGTACAACAGTTCATTTAATGACTGTTTGAAGTTACAATGGTACCGATAAAAAGTGACTTAGAACCATTTTTCACACTTATGACCATTTCAGCCTCCACATTTGGTGACTGGTTCATACTTACGATGGGTAGGACACATGATCCCTTTTTGCAACCTTCTGACCAGCAAAGTCAGTAAGGAAGCCAGATTCACTTAACAACCAAGTTAAATAATTTAACAACTGTAGTGATTCACTTACAAGAATGGTCATAAAATGGCACAAAATTCACTTAACAGCTGTCTTGCTTAGTAAAGAAGAGTTTGGATAATGATTTGTCTGAAATGGTATAGGGTTTCCTGCCTAAGCAAGGGGTCCCTGCCTATGTGCTCGCACAGGGAAGCCGGCAATTGCTATCAGCAGGAGTCGCTCCCTTAAATATTGAGGACCCATGTCGTGAAGGACTTTGTATGTTAAAACTAAAACCTTGAATCTCACCCGGAGTGCAACCGGCAACCAATGTAGACAGCGCAGGAGGGGGGCAACATGGGAGAACCAGGAAACTCCCATCACCACCCGCACCACCGCATTTTGCACCAGCTGCAATCTCCGGATGGTATGCAAGGGCAGTCCTAGATAGAGAGCGTTGCAGTAGTCGAGTCTAAAGGTAACAAGTGCGTGGGTGACCATGCGCAGGGCATCTCGGTCCAGAAATGGGCGTAGTTGACGAACTAGGCGGAGCTGGGCAAAGGCCCCCCTGGCAACGGCCCCCACCTGCTCCTCCAACTGGAGCCGTACATCCAGGAGGATCCCCAGATTCTGTGCCCTATCCACAGGGGGCAACACTATCCCCCTATGGTTAAAGATGGACATTCTTGACTGGGCCGAGATGCCGGTATGCACAGCCACTCAGTCTTGGCCGGGTTGAGTCGAAGCATGTTCCCGCTCATCCAAATCTGTACCGCATCCAGACACTGGGTCATCAGGGAGAGGGCATCACCGATTTGGTTTGGGGTGGAGATGTACAGCTGAGTGTCATCTGCGTACTGATGGAAACTCACCCCAAAACCACGGATGATCTCACCCAGCAGCTTCATATAGATGTTAAATAGCAGAGGGGAAAGAACCAACCCCTGAGGGACCCCACAAGAGAGCGCCCTCGGGGCTGACCTCTGCCCCCGCCAATACCAACTGCGACCGCCCTGAGAGGTAGGAGGTGAACCACCGCAACACAGTGCCCCCTATCCCCAACCCCTCAAGGCGTCGCAGAAGGATACCATGGTTGATGGTATCAAAAGCCGCTGAGAGGTCTAATAGGACCAGGACAGAGGAAAAACCTCTGTCTCGTGCCCTCCAGAGATCATCCATCAGCGCGACCAATGCCGTCTCTGTGCTGAAACCAGGCCGGAAGCCCAATTGATATGGATCCAGGTAGTCCGCTTCATCCAGGAAAAGTGGAAACTGCCGAGCCACCACACTCTCAACAACCTTTGCCACAAAGCGAAGGTTGGAGACTGGACGAAAGTTGTCTAACACAGTCGGGTCCAGGGCAGGCTTCTTCAAGAGGGGTCTCACCACCGCCTCCTTCAAGGTGGAGGGAAAAACACCCTCTCTTAATGAAGCGTTGACAACTGCCCGGAGCCAACGGCAGGTGGCCTCCCTGGTGGCATAAGCTAGCCAGGAAGGGCACGGGTCCAATAAACATGTGGTGGAGCTCAGGCGCCGCATAGTCCTGTCCACTTCATCCTTGGAAACAGGATCAAACTCATCCCAGATCACACTGGCCAGACTGCCTGTATCCCGTTCCTCAGACCACTGCAAATCAGAGGACAGCCCGCTCCGAATCTGAGCGATCTTATCCGACAGATATTGACCAAACTCCTCAGCCCTTCCCCGCAACGGGTCCGCCCTCCCCTCCATACGAAGGAGAGAGCGGGTAGCTCGAAACAGGGCGGCTGGGCGGTTATCTGAGATAAGACCTCCTCGCCACTCTCATAGCTACCAGGTAAGTCCTAATATGGGCTCTTAGCTGGGCTCAATTGGATTGGGAGCGGATGGACCTCCACCTGCTCTCTAACCCCCTCCTTGCGCTTTTGATTTTGTTTTATTTTTTTTAAAAATATTTCTTGCTACAAGCTTTAAAAATGTATTTCTCAGGCTGTAAATTGCATTTATGTACAACTAGGAAACATCGTTCTTGCTCGCCTGCCATAACATATTTCCACTAAAATATTATTCTATTCATTATGCATAACCTATTATACAAACTTCACACTCAAGTGTCTTTTTCCATAATAAAATTTGGAAACAATTATTTCTAACTCATAAAGTGATGAGTATTTTCCTTCCCTCTCACTTCGGTTTACAAAATTGCCCTTCCTATTTGCATAACGCAAAGGGCCCCGAGAATTGAAAATAAGATTTTTATGCAGATCAATATGTAATGTTCAATATTTAAAAAAAAACATAAGTTTCAACAAATTTAGGAAATCTCAAACATGACAGTGGATAATTTCAAGAGCATGTTTATTATGGCAAAAACCTGCAAATCTTAAAGCGTTGATAAGAGAAGTGTATTAAAGCGCAAGTAATGTTGTTTTTAATTGTACACCACTCAGGTCATGTTATCTGAGATGAACAGCTATGTAAGCATGAAGAAATATGATGAAATAAATGAGTAATTATATCTGGTTCAGGTAAAATTTCACAGAGCATAGAATAGTAGGCTTGAAAGAGACTTTGGAGGTCTTCTACACTAACCCCCCTGCTCAAGGATATCATTTCAGACAAATCGTTGTCCAATCTCTTCTTAAAAACCTTCACTGTTGGAGCATTTACAACTTCTGGAAACAAGTTGTGCCACCGATTACTTGTTCTAACTCCGTGATGGTGAACCTATGGCATGCGTGCCACAGGCAAACTTACCTCACTGTGCATGCGTGTGCCTCCTGGCTGATTTTTGGCTGGTTTGAGGCCTTTATTTGGCCTGCCAGAGGCTTGAGGGAAGTCTATGCAGGCTTTGCAGGCTGAAAAATAGGCCCGTTTCGTCACTTCTGGTATTTCCGGAAATACAGGAAGTGGTGAAACGGGCCTATTTTTCGGCCTGCAAAGCCTGCAGAAGCTTCCCTCAAGCCTCTGGCAGGCTGAAAAAGGCCTCAAACCAGCTGAAAATCAGCTGGGAGGCGCTGTGCAGGTAAGGGGGCAGCGGCGGGGATCTCGCGTGCATGTGCAGGGGGCATGGGGGGGTGCATGCATTACTTTCTGGGTGCTGGCACGCAAGCGCACACGCACATTTTTTGGCATAGGATCCCAAAAAAGGTTAGCCACCACTGTTCTAACTGTCAGGAAATTTTTCCTTAGTTCTAGTCTCTTCTTGATTAGTTTCCACCCATTGCTTCTTGTCCTGCCTTCAAGTGCTTTGGAGGATGGCTTGTCCACTTCTTTTCTATAACAGCCTCTCAAATACAGGTAGTCCTCAACTTAAAACAGTTCATTTAGTAACCATTTAAAGTGACAAGCGCACTGAAAACAAGGGACTTATAACCATTTTTCACACTTACAATCGTTGCAGCCTCCCCAGGATCATATGATATCAAACTTCAGATGCTTGGCAACTGACTCCTATTTATGATGGTTGCAATGTCCCTTTTGTAACCTTGAGATGAGCAAAGTCAACACGGAAGTCAGATTCGCTTAACAAGCGTCTTACTAAAACTTAACAAACTGCAGTGATTCATTTTACAACTGTGGCAAGAGTGGCCGTTAGATGGGGCAAAACTCAATGCCTCACTTAGCAATCGAAATTTTGGGCTCGATTGTGATTGAAAGTTGAGGACTACCTGAACTGGAATATTACTATCCTGTCACCCCTAGTCCTTCTCTTTGTGAGACCCAGATGTACCTAGTTCCTTCCACCATTCATTGTATGTCTCAAAAGTCCTTTTTTTTCAAGAGGCAACTGAAATGTCTGTCAGAATATATTCATGAACTGGAATAGAGCATGGTAACAAGGTCAGCCAATGAATAGGCATAGCAACTAAGCCAGCCAATGAGGACTGTTTGGAAACTGAAACTAGAAATAGCCTAGGCGTGGCTCTATATTAAGCTCCGCAGCTTTGAAGCTATGTTAAGCTCTGAGTCTGTCTGTTGAAAATGAAACTGCTTCTCTCCTCTGCTTGCTTGCTGAACTAAAGTGAAACTGATGTCTGTTTCTGAGCTGCTGAAGTTACTGCTGAAGCTCTGCACTTGTAACATGTCTACTTCTGTTTGAGTGTGCTCCATGTTGGAGAAACCTACAACTGGTTTGTAAAATCTTATTATGTTTATAAAGATGTTAAATGAAGCATCAGCCATCTGTGTTTATTTCCGTGGTGCTAAATTAACACTGCAAAACTCTGAATAATGTCAACTCATAAAATATTTCTATGTTCTTTTTAGAGTTGCCAACAGAAAGGGAGGGGGGAAACGGGTTTGAAAGAGTAGCATGGCAATTTGGAAATCAAAAGTACATTCCATAAATAGTTTTTCAAATAGGTGACTGAAGTTTCTGCTGGGCGAATATCTAACTGGAGAACGTGATTGATGACTCTTGGCTATGGATGTGTCCCATTGGAGAATATGAATTACGATACACCCAGGGGGTGTGGGAAAACCAGGGTCAAGGGTGACAATGAATGGTGTGTCTCAGAGTCGGCTACACCCAGGTAGCGCCGGACATGTTAACTTCCAATAAATCTTGTTTAATTTTGGAATTTGGCTCGAGACTCAGGATTTAATTGGGGTAACTGCCAAAATCCTGACAGCTAGCTGACTCTGGTTTTTCTTTGAAGACATTTTGCTTCTCATCCAAGAAGCTTCTTCAACTCTGAGCTGGGACAACTGTGACCTGGATAAGTGAGAATCTCCATAGACGTTCATGGTATGGTTTCGCTTCCAGAGCTCTTATTATCTTTTATTGCTCTTCTCTGCACTCTTTTGAGTGGCCTCACCAGCACTGCTGACCTGGCCAGTCACAAAACAGCCGTTGTGTTCTATCGGTTGCTGGGCCCTCCAGCAGCCAAATCAGAGGAGGAGGAGACGGAGGCATGGGAGTCAGGGTCAGCATCAAGGCAACCTGAGAACTCCGAGGGGGAAGAGGGAATGGAGCTGTCAGAGAGGAGGGAGGAGGAGAGAGAGGAGAGAGAGAGAGAGAGAGAGAGAGAGAGAGAGAGAGAGGTGGAAACTGGGCCATCCGTCAGCCCTCAGATGGAGACACAACAGCCCCCAGGTCTGGAGGTGGCTGATGCAGAAGAGGAGGAACAGCTGGGTCCAGTGCCTCATGCAAAAGGCAGAGAGAGAGCAGTGGAAATCTATGGGCCGGTCTTTGGGATGAAAGAGCCACTGCTTCTAGCAAAGCCCCACCCTTTCTTTGGGGATAAAAGGCAGGGTGCAGAGATGAATAGGTGTGGCGGACATCTATTCATCTTCCATTCGGACGGACTTGTTAGCCTGCGAGAACACCTTTTTGCTGGGGCTGCCAGCATTCCTAATAAAGGAATCTTTCGAATTTATGTCAGAGGGTTTGTTGTGTTTGGGGAGCTACCATGTTTCCCCGAAAATAAGACACTGTCTTATATTTTTTTTGGCTCCCAAAAACACACTAGGTCTTATTTTCGGGGTAGGTCTTATTATATATATATATTTTAATGAAAAAAAACACTTACCATATTCATGTAGAACAATGTACATTTATTCATGTACGAAACCACGAACAAATCGCATACTGTGTTTCCCCTAACATAAGACACTGTCTTATATTTTTTTTTGGCTCCCAAAAACACACTAGGTCTTATTTTCGGGGTAGGTCTTATTTTTGGGGTAGGTCTTATTTTCGGGGAAACACGGTAGATCAGAACAACAGCTTGCTTCTACCTGAAGGCAAGGTGATCAGGTTATTCTCCACCATCCCATCTAACCTTGCAAGAGACTCTTCGCTCAACTCCAATCTATCTTTGTCTTTTTCTTCCTAAGTTGCTAGAACCAACCCATAGTTTCTACCTTCGAAGGCTACCCGTGAGACCAGAAGCATTGTTGGAAATACAATAAAGGCTGGTGCCTTGCTTGACAGTAGGATAGCTCCCAATTAATATTTTTTTCAGTTTTAAATTAAAAGAATCTGACGATAAAAGCTAATCTGATGATAAAAACTAGATGGGACAAAGGGATGGGCATTTGTCTCAAAGAACGTGTCTGTAAGACTACTGGGCCATTAAGGGTATTATATTGCTTTTTCCTGTCCTAAATCTTTCCACTGGCCAAAAAATGTCTTTTGGTGTGAACATGGAGTCATGCCCACCAGCTGTTAATGGGATTAGTTTCCTCAAACTACAGCTGGATCAGGGCCATTGCGTGCAAGCAAGCAGCAGCTCTTTCTTTTAAGCAATAAAATGGCCCCATACATCTGACAAAGGCTGCCTTAAGCTGCTATTTTCCGTTGCTTTGTGTTTTCGCTCGGAAGATCTATTGTAATGTGCCGCTATTATCATTTTAATATCTATCCCCAAACTCTCTTGCTGAAATTACTGCAGTAGCCAGTTTCCAAAGGGTAATTACTAGATAGTATTTAAAATATATATATACAGAAGAAGGTTTATGAAACATTTCAGATTAATAGCTTGGACAATCACCCCATAAAAAAAAGCTAGGCTTTTAAAGAAGCATTTAGAGCTGGATCCAGGGTTATTGCAAATGACAAAAAACAAAGTTAGGGACAGTTCTGAGTCACAAGAAGGTAACATTAAAATGTTAGCATGGAAACACTTGTTTCTGGAAGCGAGAACAGAGGTGGTAATCAGCAGGTTCTGACCAGTTCTGGAGAACCAGTAGCGGAAATGTTGAGAGGTTCGGAGAACTGGCAAATCCCACCTCTGACTGGCTCCACCCCCATCTATTCTCCACCTCCCGAGTCTCAGCTGATCGGCTGGGTCTTCTTTTGTTGCCCTGCACAGGAGAATGGAGCTGGAAAGTAGGTAGGTGGGGTGGGGAGGGAATGGGGATTTTGCAGTAACCTTCCCCTGCCATGCCCACCAAGCCACACCCACAGAACCGGTAGTAAAAAATTTTTGAATCCCACCACTGATTGAGAAGATATATTTTTCAAACTTGAGGTCTCAACATGTGCCACAGAAGATCTCAATAAGAATGGGAATCATCAAGATAAATTTTAAAAAATGACATTCTATTTTTGAAAAACATGGAGAATTAGTACTCTGGTAATGTGGAGAGAATTGCAAGAATTAGGTAGATCTAGTTTAATGAAAAGAAGGACCAGGGGAGACAGGATAGCAGTGTTCCAATATCTCAGGGGCTGCCCCAAAGAAGAGGGAGTCAAGCTATTCTCCAAAGCACCTGAAAGGAAGGAAAAGAAGAAATGGGTGGAAACTCATCAAGGAGAGAAGCAACTTAGAACTAAGGAGAAATTTCCTGACAGAACAATTAATCAATGGGAACAACTTGCCTCCAGAAGTCGTGAATGCTCCAACACTGGAAGTTTTTAAGAAGAGACTGGACAACCATTTGTCTAATTTTCGTTTATTTATTTATTTTGTCAAGCATGCATTTGATAATATATATACGTATAAATATGATTATTAATTCATGAAATAGATATGAATAAAAGGGAACATTTAACACATACACACACTGTATGTATGTATGTATGTATGTATGTATGTATGTATGTATGGTATTTAGGTTTCTTCAGGTATTTTCCCACGTAATAGTTGTGCTTTTATAGTGACATTTCGGCAGAATCTCATCTGCCAACTTCAGGCTTGTGTATTGGGTTCTTTATTAATCGTGTGTCTCAGGCTTAGCAGCCGTTTTCTGTTTGAATTTGGTGCTGGCTTTGTGTTTTATTTGAATGGTTTTTTCTTCATCTTGATTGGCTGGGAGTCTAGGTCTGTGTTTATTGGTCTTCGAGTTGCTGAGTTCCTGTGTGGCTGAGGTAGACACACAGCCAGTACCTCAGCCACTCAGGGTCTTACGAAAAAGCCAACCAATCTGCAAACATCAACTCCATCAACCAATCAAGAAGTAACAACACAGCCAACCAGCTCGCTTACAGCAGAGCCAGCACACCACACCTCCCCACCAGTATTTATAGAGAGACGGCAGCTCCGATCACACTTTGCTCACACAAGCTTGAAGCCAGAAGCACCAGCCTGAAGATGGCGAGTGGGACCTCGTCAAAATGTCACCAAGATACTCTCAAATTTACATGGGAAAAGACCCGAACACGCCAAGACCTGCATACCTGTACCCGTGAAAATCTACGAAAACAAATATATATGTGTGTGTGTGTGTGTGTGTGTTTATTATATTGGTATAGACTTTCCTGCCTGAGCAGGGGGTTGGACTAGAAGTCCTCCAAGGTTCCTTCCAACTCTGTTATTCTGTTAAAAGGGACCTGCCACTAAGGGGGAAAAAATGGCATTTTGGGGTTGATTTTGGCTTACCACTCTCCATAACAGCTCATTGAAGTTAAGGCATTTCTCCAACCTTGCTAATGTATGGCCATTTGTTTATTCATCCATTTGTATTGTCAGATTAAAAAACAAATATCCACATGCCACTCTTTCCATATCCTCTATTCATAAAACACTAGGCTTCCTGAAGACACAAATATGGCACCCCAAAGTCAGCATGTAGACATATAAAGAAGCAGGAGTACGATTCAAATGGTATAACAACCAGTTTGGTGAGCCCGTGAACAGGTCCGAACCGGGAGAATCCCATCCCTGTACAGAAGCGGGGGAAAAATGCAGAGCAAAGGTATCACAGAGGATGGTTCAAACTAACATGACATACAACATCTCTGCTTTTGCGTTTACAGAACTTGTGTTTGCTAAATCTGGCAAATCAGTACTTCGCTTGACCTGCTAATTTTATTGGCAGCCTTAAGAAGTAGAAAACTCCTTGCTTCAGCCAAGTTCCCTGGGCAATCAGCAGCAAATGACTAGGAAGTTACATTGGTAAGACAGGTCTGCAAGAAATCAAAGAAAGCCATTACTGTTCAATACTGGGCTGGAAAACAGACAGCCTGGGAGATTGAGGAAATCAGATAATTAATTTGAAATTCACTCTCGTCGGTCGACAAGGGCTTTATAATGACACGATAGTTTGCTACAAGCTGAGATGTTCTCCCGTTCTAACATATTAGGGGGAAAGAAAACAAACTGCTCGTGAAGGCCAACATGCTTGGTGACAAATTGAAGAGTTGAAGAAGTAAAATTAGGCCTGCAAGAGTTATCAGTTATTCTGGTGACCCGGTACAATCCCACTGGCTAGTCAGTATCAAAAGAAGGGAATATTTATAGCTCAGGGTTGAAGTGCGCACTTCGGTTGCTCTCAGAACTTGGTGGTTTTCTTGCAGACATTTCATAACCCAAACAAGATAATATCATCAGTGTTGGAAGGGAGTGGGATTTGTGGAGGAGGAGGGAGAGAGGAGGGAGAAGGGAGAAGGAGGAGGATTGTGGGCTCCCTGGTGCTGTCTGAGGTTGGTTGATTTCTTGCAGACGTTTCATTACCCAACTAGGTGACCTCATCAGTGCTAGAAGGGAGGAGAGTTGGTGGAGAGGAGGATGGAGGATGGAGGAGGAGGAGGAGAACTGTTGGAAGAATTTCCAATGTGCTGTGCGCTTTTCACCATTTAGGTTTGAAAAGTCAAATGGGCCAATGGCAGCGCAGATAGATCTGCAAAGTACTGGTTTTGATAACCACGCCCCTTTTGACACAAGGTTATAAAAGGGGACAACCAACTGCCATTTACCTCAGTCTCAGAAGTCTCATTCGGTCCCAAGTCAGTCCCAGGAATCTGCAGACCAAGAGGGAAGCTGTGCTGCATAGGCAGGCAGTCTCTCAAGAAGTCTCATGGCAAGAAGACTCAAGATAAAAGCTATCAGAAGGAGAAACTGTGCTACATAGGCAGCCAGTTTCAAGAAGGAAGAAAGAATAACCTCAAGCTGGAAGGAAAGGCAATTCCTAGGCAAGAGGCTATTGTAAGGTTCTTTCTATTTATCTCTCTGAGGAGAAAGGGACATTGAGACTCCAACTGTATAGACAGTTGTTAAACTAAAAGGACTTTTTTTTAAAAAATTACATTTATATGCCGCCCTTCTCCGAAGACTCAGGGTGGCTTACAATTTTTTGGGATACAACCCAGTGTGCTCAGCAATAGCCTTCATTCCATTGTATATGCCTGCTTATTACTAAGCAGCATTTTTACAAGGTCAGCTAATTGCCCCCAACAATCTTGGGTCCTCAATTTACCTACCCCGAGAGGATGGAAGGCTGAGTCAACCTTGAGCCTGGTGGGATTCGAGCCTACAGTAATTGTAGACAGCTGGATCTTAAGAGCACGCATTTAACAGCCTGAGCCACCAAGGACTCTAGGACCTTAAAGGAAGAGAGGACACTGAGTTGTTTATTCTGAATATTTATTTGTTAGTCTGCTTGTTACAACAAATAAGTCTTTGATTTGAAAGCATCTGGGCTCAATCCTCCTTTAAATAATTTTAGTTATAGACAAAGGGTTTACGGTCCATCACATTAATTAGTCACAGGATTAATTAATAAGTTTTATTCTCAACAAGAACTATGAGGTCCTTGGTGCTCTCTGAGCTTGGTTGTTTTCTTCTGGTTTTTCTTCGAAGACATTTCGCTTTGCATCCAAGAAGCTTCCATGAGAGTTGAAGAAGCTTCTTGGATGGCAAGCGAAACATCTTCAAAAAAAAAAAACCCAGAAAGTCCAGTGGCCTCTTGAAAAAGCACTTTTGGGGCAACCACGACCTGAATGATGGAGAATCTCCATAGACATTTTCATGCAGACGTTTCATTACCCAACTAGGTGACATCATCAGTTTTAGAAGAAAGTGAGGTTTGCTCTCTAGGGTTGGTGGGAGAGTTTTTGCTTCTCTTGCTTTAAATGGAACGAGGATAGAAGGGGGCTAAAGAGGGAGAAAAGTTTGGTCTGCATCTGCATATTAAAAAAAAAACCCAAACCCAAAATGAAATGAAACTCTTGCTTCTAGCCAAGGACATCTGGTTGTTGTTTTTTTTGTGAATGCCTGTTGTGGAGTTTGACACCACAAATTATTCTTTCTCTGATCTCAGACTAAGCTCTTGCTTCTAGTTCGAGACATCTGGTGGTGTTTATGAATGTTTGCTGTGGAACTTGACAGAGCAAAATATGCCTTTAGTGGTCTCAAATTAAGCATCATCTTGTATCATTCTGTGTTTGCTTGGTGAGGTTTGTTTGCCATGGTTTCCGAAGACCCAAGGTTGCATAAATATGGGCATGCCTCGACTTACAACAGTCCATTTACTGACCAGTGGTGGGATTCAACTGCTGTAACAACCTGTTTGGTGAACTGTGCACACATGGTGCATTTGAAAATAGCTCAAAAACTTACCTTCTACTGCAGGCCCGTGAGTAAACAGAGCTGAGGCATGGCAGTTCGCACTGCTGCGCCGAACAGCTGGGCTTCAAACAAAGCAGTGGTGGGATTCAAAATTTTTTACTACTGGTTCTGTGGGTGTGGCTTGGTGGGCATGGCATGGCATGGCTTGGTGGGCATGGCTTGGTGGGCATGGCAGGGGAAAGATACTGCAAAAATCTCCATTCCCTCCCCACCCCACTTACCTGCTTTCCAGCTCCGTTCTCCTGTGCAGGGCAACCAAAGGAGACCCAGCCAATCAGCAGGGACTCAGGAGGCGGAGAATAGATGGGGGCAGGGCCAGTCAGAAGTGGTATTTGCTGGTTCTCCGAGCTACTCAAAATTTCTGCTACTGGCTCTCCAGAACCGGTCAGAACCTGTTGAATACCACCTCTGTTCCCCACCTCACTAACCTGCTTTCCAGCTCCATTCTCCTGTGCAGGGCAACCAAAGAAGATCCAGCCAATCAGCTCGGACTCGGGAAGTGGAGAAAAGATGGGGGCGGGGCCAGTCAGAGGTGGTATTTGCCGGTATTCTGAACTACTCAAAATTTCTGCTACCTGTTATGTTTACATGAAGAGACAGACGCGGAGTGCTTCAAGCTCTTTAGTTTATTAGTGACTACAGCTCAGAACGGACCCAACTGGCTATAACTTAGCCAGTTATAACTTAGCAACTGCAGTGGTTCACTTAACACACCACAGCAAGAAAGGTTATAAAATGGGGCAAAATTGACTTAACAACTGTGTTCTGATCCAGCTCCCCAAATACGCCAAACCCTCTGAAGTTAACTCAATGATTGTTTTATTAGGAATGCCAGCAGCCCCACCAAAAAGTTTTTCTGTCAATGTGGAATGGTTCGCCGGCGGTCTGCGCAGACAGCAGTGGAATTGGACAGTGGGGAAGAACGGAGACCAATCTGGGAGTCTGGAGAGGACTCGGTTGAGGGTCCTGTCTCTGATGCAGAGATGGGGCCAGGACCATTTGGGAGTGGGGTGCTGACTCTGGAGCCTCCAGATCCTAGCAGCAGCGAGGCAGAGGAATGAGGGGAGCCTGTTCCCAGTACGTGTGTGCACAGAGCTGCTAGAAGGCAAGAGCAGCTAAGGCAAAAGGGGCAACTTGGGAGTAAGGCTGGGAGGTGATTGCCCCTCTCACAAGGCATAAAGGACAGGCAAAGGTGAAGAAACCTTTGCAGGAAGCAAAGTCGTTCGCTCTGCTCGGATTAAACCTTGAAGCTCTGTGTGGACTTTGTACTTCGGTTGGTTTTTTTTATAGTTAATTGGGTACTTCAGTTGTTTGCAGCAATTCAAAGGAGAGAAAAGGGGGTGCTTATCTCAAGAGACTGCTTGGGACTCCTTACGGGCTGGGAATGAGCATAATTCCCAGCGCTGAAATAAAACAAGAGTTGTTTTAACTAAGCGTGTGCTTAATTACGGTCTCAGGAAGCCTTGCTCAGAACACAACGCAGGCTAACAGGTCTGTTCAGCAGGGAGATGAATAGTTGTCTGCCACATCTATTCATCTCCACTTCCTGCCTTTTCTCCCCAGAACTAGGGTGGGGCTTCACTAGCAGTGGTGGCTTTTCCGTCCCAAGGACCGACCCATAGATTTCCACTGCTCTCCTCTCCTCTGCCTTCTGTGCATCTGCGCTTCAGGCCCTGGACCCAGCTGTTCCTCCTCTTCCTCATCAGCCACTTCCAGACCTGGGGGCTGTTGACTCTCCATCTGAGGGCTGATGGATGGCCAAGGCTCCATCTCTGTCTCTGTCTCTCTCTCTCTGCCAGCTCCATTCCCTCTTCCCCCTCAGAGCTCTTAGGTTGCCCTGATGCTGACCCTGACTCCCACGCTGCCTCCTTCTCCTCCTCCTCCTCCGATTTGGCTGCTGGAGGGCCAACAGCCAACAGGCCACAACAGACTGTCTCGCTTAGCAATTTGGGACTCCAGATTGGGACTCCTTTGGGGCCATAAGTTGAGGACCACCTGTACAGTAAAAGAAACATTTATTTATTTATTTATTTATTTATTTATTTATTTATTTAGACTTGTATCTCTAAAAGGACTGTGGCTCACAGATAAAAACACAGAACAATAAATTATTTAAAAAGAAATTAAACTAGACAAGCCAAAATACAACTATAAAACTGAATTAAAATTGAATTTAAAACCCACCCTCTCCCCAGGAGATCAGTCCAGCCCAGCCTGTAAAAACAACCAGGTTTTTAGATCACTCTGGAAAGAGGAGAGATCGGGAGCCAGCTGGAGCTCAACGGGTAGCTGATTCCATAAGGCGGGGGCCGATACAGAATAGGCCCTTCCCCGGGTCACCGCCAGCCGACATTGTTGTGCGGACGGCAACCCAAGGAGTCCCAACCTGTGCACAGGGCGACCAGTATTTGATATTGGCAGGAGACGCTCCCGCAAGTACCCTGGACCCGTGCCATGAAGGACTTTGAATGTTAATGTCAGAACCTTGAATCACACCCGGAGGGCAACTGGCAACCAATGCAGCTCGCGCAGGAGGGGCGTAACATGGGAGTATCGGAAGCTCCCATCACAACCCGCGGGGCCGCATTCTGCACCAGCTGGAGCCTCCGGATGGTATGCAAGGGCAGTCCTAGATAGAGAGCGTTGCAGTATTTGAGTCGGGAGGTAACAAGTGCATGAGTGACCATGCGAAGGGCATCTCGATCCAGGTAAGGGTGGAGCTGGCGAACCAGCCAAACCCGGGCAAAGGCCCCCCTGGCCACGGCTCCCACCTGCTCCTCCAAACTGAGCCATGAATCCAGGAGGGCCCCCAGGTTAAGACATCCCTCAATCATCTGCCCTGTCAAAAAAAAATTAAGTTCAACCTTTCTTTGGTTTGGAACAACATGGCTTTTTATCCTGAATTTTTCATTTACAAAAAAATCCAGGGTGGGGGGGAAATATCTGGAGATGAAAATGCATCTTGAAAAGTAATGAGATAAGAGGAGATGCTTGACCTTGTGTCTGCTCATCCTCCTCTTCTCCCAAAAGCTTCTGCTTGATTTCTGATGGTGTGGATTAGTCTGTAAAGGTAGCAATTTGCCCAGGTCATCAAGTCAACTTTTGGAGAGATTTGAGCACAGACGATGACATCACGCTCAACTTTGAAAAGGCTGGGTTGACACCACGCCTCTAATTTTATTCCCCGGTGTAGCTCAGCCTCCAAGTCAAAGTTAACACCCAGTATTGGCAGATGAAGTTGAAACATTTCTGAAGGGAATAGAAGTTATTTGAACTTCCTCCAGTCGAAGCGGTTCATCAAATATAATCAGAAGATTAACCTTTTCTTTTTAATTGGAGGGGATGAACCCTGCTGGTCACCCTGCCAACCGTCTCCCCACCGTCCCTTCTCCAGCGAATATTCTCTGTTCCTCCAAAGAGTAGATATTTCAGAATGATGCAATTAAAAATATATATATAAGGATGATTAATTCCGTACACCTGGGAGTAGGAAATATCTTCCAGGAAATTTTGAAAGGAAATATACAGGGGAGTCCTTGACTTAGGACTACAATTCAGCTCACAATTTCTGTTGCTAAGTGAGACAGTTGTTAAGTGAGTTTTGCCCATTTTATGACCTTTCTCACCACAGTTGTTAAATGAATCTCTGCCATTAAGTTAGTCACACGGTTGTTAAGTGAATCTGGTTTCCCCGTTGACTGTTGTGGTCTGCCAGCAGCTGATGGAGCTGGCAGCAGAATTGGACTCAACAGAGTGAGGAGGTTGAGGAGGAACCTGGACCAGTCTTGGAGGCTGGAGAGGGCTCAGACAAGGGCTCTGCATCAGAGACATAGATGGGACCAGAGCAGGCTGGCAGTCAGCAGGTGCCTTCAGACTCAGACAGCAGTAAGGTGGGGGAGTTTCTGGAGCCAGTTCCCATCCTGCATATGCACAGGGCTACTAGAAGACAAAACCAATTGAGAAAGCAGGGTGGACTCAGGAGTAAGGCCACACCTCGGAGATGATTGGCCCCTCCCATAAAAGAGGAGTGAACGGGATGCGAGTTTTTGCAGGAAGCAATTAGTTCATCTGGTCAGTTCAAGCTTTGAAAAGTCCTGTTTGATACTGTGTCAAGTTTGGCCTTGCTCAGCATCTGGCAATTCATTCTCTGGCAGCATTCCAAGTGCGATAAGGTTGGGTGTTTATAAACATTCCCATGAAAGACTGTTCGTGAAGCCTTGCAGGCTGTGAATGAACATAATTCACAGCCGTGGAAATAAAAGAGGTTTTGCCGGGACTAAGATTGTGTTCTATGCTTTCTAAGGAAGCCTAGATCAGAACATTGCTTGTCAGAAGGTCACAAAAGGGGATTGCATGATCCTGGGACATTGCAAGCATCATAAATAGGAACCAGTTGCTAAGCATCTGATTTTTGATGATGACTGTTCTGTTCTGTTGCATTATGTTCCATTCCGTTCCATTCTATTCCCTCTACTGTGGGGTCCTTGGTACTCTCTGAGCTGGGCCATTTTTTGCAGATGTTTCATTACCCAACTAGGTAATAGTATCAGTGCTAGAAGGGAGTGGAGTTTGCTGTCTATTTCTATACCAATGGTTTGCCCTATCAGTGTTGATGGGAGCATTGTGTCAGCGTTCCAGTGATACTCCCCATTTCATTCAGCACTCAGAAACAAAAGTTCATCCAAGTAAGAATTTATTGAAGAAGTCATACTGGCACATCTGGGAAAACCCGAATCTGAAGAGTTCTGGGTTTCCCCTTCCCAACTGAAATTCACAAACCCATCACCTGCACCCACCAATACATCACATGGCCCAATCAAACATTGTCTCTGTCAGGGAGTAAAAATCAGCTTCCAAACATCCCTGCTAATTAGAGGTGATAGACCGTGCCTTTCTTTGCTGTCAACTTTGATAAAATAAAACCCGGAAAGTGATCTAAGAAACATTTTTTATTTACAAAAATAATAAAACCTAAATGGACTACATACTGGCAGCTAATCTCACACAGGCATATACAGGAAAAAGAACAAAGGAAGTTACAGGAAGTGAAGTAAAAACTCTTTGAAGCATGTACAGTAAATCAGAAATCACAAGACAGTCTTATCTCGTTGCTATAGGGACAAGATAACAAATGCTCTAGCTAGCAGGCAACTGCCTGGAAATATTAGCCTAGGAGAGCTTGGCAGACAAATAAAAAAAATGTAGTGACAGTCTCAACCAGAGACATTCCTCCAGACACTCCTTCCCAGGTGCAGGGTAAGTTGTCCTTGACTTTATGAGAAGAATGTTGTTGTGTCTAATCTTCCACCTCTCTATGCAATCCCCCCTCTCAAATTCCAGCAACCGTTCTTTGTTTGTTTAGCCTCCAGTCCCCTCATCATCTCTGTTGCTCTTCACTGTACTCTTTCTAGAGTCTCAACATCCTTTTAACCTCATGGTGACCAAAAATGGAGGCCGTATTCCAAGTGTGGTCTTCCCAAGGCCTTATAAAGCTCATTGAAGGGTTGATGGGATGAAGATCATTAAAGAGAGACCCAACATAGAACTAAGGAGGAATTTCCTGACAGTGAGAACAATTAATCCATGGAACAGCTTGCCTCCAGGAGTTGTGGGTGCTGGTGGTGAAGATCATCACTGGAGGTCTTCAAATAAAAAAAATGGACAACCATTTGTCCAGGATGGTATGAGGACTTCTGCCTTGGGCAAGGGGTAGGATTAGAAGACCTCCAAGGTCCCTTCCTTCCAGCCCCGTGACTCTATGTTTCTATCAGTCATACAGCTTTCACTCCTTTATAGATGGGATTAAGGGCACCTCTTTATAATTGTAGAGAGACAGAAGGAGTGTTTGTTTGAGACCATGAGCTATCTGAGAAACACCACGAGTGGTGGTACTGTTGGAAGAAATGTCCATCTGGGTTCAGTTCCAAGTGGGGAGAAAAACCCTGGAAACATGGTGATTGTTCGGAAAGATGGTTTATTGATGAACAGGATGGGTTCCTGGGCAGAAAAGGGAAGAGATGCTGAGAGTCCCTGGGTTTTATACCCTCTGTGGCTTTGAACTTCCTGGGGCACAGGAAGAGTATCCTGATGGGTTGCTATCAGAGGTCACAGCTAGCTTTGTAGGTTGTCTGTCTGCTAAGTTTGGTTGAATCTTGCTGGGTGGTGCAATGAAGGACAATGAAGGCTCTGCCTGAAGGAGGTAGATCTTTGTGATGTAGAATAGACTGGCCCAGGCCTTAATGCCCCATTAACAAAAGTTGGGCAGAGTTTCTGCCTCTCTGAGTTTCTACTTCCCTTTAGGGGAAATATTCTGCCTTTTTAGTATATCCTAAAACATTTCATTTTCCTAGGAGGGGGGTGGCTTTTAACTTCTAACAGTACATTCCATCTTTCCTTCCTGATTTTTGGTCCTCAGGACTGGCCAATTTTTTTTGATTTCTCTTTTGGGGGAGCCATTGGAGAAGAAAGCAGGGGAGGTCTTCCTTCAAGTGTTCAAGGACGGTTCAAAGGTCTGTCTTAAATTTCCAAGCGTGATGTGCCGCAAAGGACAGAAGTTTTTTTTTTGCAATCTTAAGGGCAAGTTTTCCAATCAGCCCCTCTCCCTTTCATTAAATCCCATCTCCGGAGACCCGTGATTGACAGGCTGAAAACACAGCTTCTCTCAGCTCGGTGAAGTCATACCACTGCGATGTTTATTGATAAAGAAAAAAGAAAGAAACCAGGGCAAGAGCTAACATTTCTGTTTGTGTTTCATGGTTAGTTAACAACCTGATGGACAGGAACATAACACACGCTGCCACCTTCAAAGGGGGTGGGAGGGAAAACCCCTGTACAATCAATCTTGCGTGCGGTGTAACATTTCATTTCTAATCTCAGTCAATGTACTATACTTGCCTTCCTTTTGCATATAGCAAAAAGAAATAAATAAATAAAAGTGGGGGGGGGAGGTTTTCGATCTCAGATTTCGTTGGCTTGAAAGGGAAGTGGAAAAGAAAGAAGTGTGAAGTTGGTTCTTCCTTGACTGGATGCAAATGAGAAGATTTGCACAAACAACACCCTCTCCCTCTCCTTCAGACTGCAGATAGGAGAAGCAGGGGCTACCCCTACAGAGAAATTCCATGCAGATGCTGCTGAAATCGTGACATGGTGTGAAATTCATCAGCATTGCAAAAGCTGGAATTACAATGCAGGCAAGTCCTCAGCTGTTGTGTTTCGCTGGCAGCAGGTGCGGACGGCTGAGGAGAGCGAGGACTCGGATGAGGGGCCAGGACCATTAGGGAGTGGACTTCTACCTTCAGAGAGTGTGGGGGCTGGCAGCAGTGATGAGGAGGTTCCTGAGGAGCCTGTGCCAAGTGCGCGTGCGTGCAGGGCTGCTCGCAGGAAAGAGCAGCTGCAGCAGCACGGGCGATTTGGGAGTAAGGCTGCAAGGTAATGGCCCCTCCTTCAAAGAAGATAAAAGCCAGCTGTGAAGCGAACGTTCTTTGCAGGAAGCAAAGACATTTTGAAACTCAGCCTCGTGGACATTACAGTATCTTAAGTTGGTATTTGAAGACTCTTGTGTTGTGAACTCTTTCTTATATGTGATTCTTGGCAGCCTCGCACAGTTTTGGCAAGGTTTGTGTTTATCGAAGTTAATTAGTTTGCAGCAGCCTTTTAACTGGGGATTCATAAGAATCATTAAAAGGTTTCTGTTCCCTTTGGTTCGTGTTTGTTTTATTGGAAAAGGGTTTGGGTCAGAACATCACCTTACAGTTTGTTTAGTGACCATTCAATGTTATAACCAGGGATGGGATTCAGCCGGTTCAGGCCAGTTTGAGCGAACTGGACATTAAATTTACATCTAGTTTGCCGAACTGGAAGTTGAACCCACTGGCTGGCCCTGCCCCACCTGCCCTTCCTCTCCCAGGAGTCTCCACGCAGCCTGTTTTGGATGCAGTTAAGTGATGGGTCTGTGTGGAGTCTCTGGGAGGGTGAGAAACGGCCAGGGGTGGGATTCTACCAGTTCTGTCCACTTCTGTAGAACCAGTTGCTCTGAAGAGCAGCAAACAGAGAGCAGACATAGAACCGGTTCTATGTCTGCTGTTGTTTTGGCCCACCTGCCCGCCCGGGCTCTTACCTGACCTTTATTTCCTGCATTTTCAACCGCAGCTGCTTTGCATGACACAGCTTCGGTTGAAAAAGCAGGAAAAAAGGGCTTTTCCAACCGCTGCGTACTTGCACTGCTCAGCTGTCTGGGCAGCTCAGCAGATCGTAAATTGCACTCGCACGACTCGTGCGACTCTCACACGCATGTGTGCGCAATGCAGAGCAACAGAACCAGTAGTTATACCAGTCGGATCCCATACATGGAAACAGCCCTCCTGGAAGTTCCAGTAGGCCACACCCACCATGGCCACGCCCACCCAGCAACCAGGCAGAGAACTGGTTGTTGGGATTTTTAAATCCCACCCCTGGTTACAATGGCACATCGGTTCTGCTTATCCAAGTTTGATCTCAGGTCCTCTCACTCAAGTATTCAGTTCAGGTGGGTGGGCCATGACTGGCCATATATTGAATCCTTCCATCTGTCAGGCATGAAAAATCAGGATCACGTGTAATTTCCATGAGAGATCCTTGATGTTCTCTGAGCTTGCTCGTTTGCAGACATTTCACTACCCTGATGATGTTACTTAGTTTGGGCAATGAACATCTTTTTTCATCATCTTTTAATGATCCCATAATCCCTTGGTGGAGTCTGGGCAACAGAATGGAGCTAAGTGTTTACTGGCCAGATGCCCTTCCTGTCACCAAAGCAGAGTTTTGTTCAGCAGATATATATTCTCATTATGCCCAGAGGGAAATGTCGGCAAGAAAACAAGCAAGCTCAGAGAGCACCAAGAAGCCCTCATGTCAACCCTGAGCTACAAATATTCTCCTTTATTAGTACATAATTTCCAGTTCAGAAAATTTATTCCTCAAGTTTATACACAAGAATCTGGTCAACCACCGGTCAGCACTAAATCGGAACCAAATAAGTGTCAACAGAATTCAAAGAGAGTTGGACTTGGAAAGTTTGTGGACATGTAACGATTCTAGGCTGGGTCCTCTCTTGTCTCCACCTCCAGGCCCTGCCTGGTCTTTCCTACACTATCTGCTAGTATCCTGACCTGAAGTTTGGGGCAGCCAGTTCAGTGGGGCAACCCTCCTTAATACCTTGTTGATCTAGCCAGAGTTTCTTATTGATATATCTCTGAGGGAGTCCTTAGATGATCATATTGTAGAATAGTTGCCTTGTCTGCCTCACAAGCAGCTGGTGTGGGCAAGTCAACTCTATGAGGATCTTCAAAAACAGATAACAGATAATCAGAGTTGGAAGGGACCTTGTAGGTCATCTAGTCCAGTGGTCACCAGCCGGTGGGCATGAGAAAATTTTGGTGGACCACAGAGAAATCTCACCCCCAGAGCACCCCCCCAAAGCAATTAATCCAGGCTGCGCAGAAACACAAGGCTGCACCACCCACATGGCCCACGGGAACCCTCCCTGCCCACTCACTCCTTACCCAGCAAACTTGCCTGATAAATTGCTATTTTTCCAACCATCAATTGTGAGATTTAGATTAGCTAGGAAGCAGGAAATGGTTGGATTTCTTGCTTTCTAGCTAGTCTTTAGATCTTTGGCTCTGCCGAACCTCCCTTAGGACTGAAGGTTCTATTATTCTTTTTTTAAAAAAACAAAACTTTATTAACATTCAAGTTATTAAAAAGTTTGCAAAAAGTAAAATGTTAAAAGAAAGAATTTACAAAAATTTCTATACTAAAATTTGTGTCGACTTATTTCCGTATCATTTCTTGGCAGTACATTAAATACCATATATATACATAGAATTTGACAGCTTTTAAAGTATATTGTCCATATTAATTCTCAGTTCTTAATTAATGTTAATAAACAAACTATATCGTCTTTTAAGATCTAATTCTGATATGCAGAAGAGGGAATATCAGATTAACACTTAATATACGCATACATGTCTAAGGGGAATGGCAGGGATCTTTATAGTCTATATGCTGTAATTTAGTATTCCACAGCTATAGCAGAAAACAGGAGTCACATTTCTGTGAAGGTTCTATTATTCAGTGCAGACTCACGGCAAGCAAATTTTATGTGACAGACTCAGGTAGCCGATGGCAGATAGATAGATCACTGAATGATTCTGTGAGCAATTCAATCTGCCTGCCTGCTTTGCCTGATTTTGGGCAAAAGTTGCTCTTTTTTATATATAAAAAATTCAATATTTACATACCTGGTGTTAATTTTGTGAGTTTGCTTGCAAGCAAATTTTATGTGACAGACTGAGCTAGCCGAAGGCAGGTAGATAGATCTCTGAATGAATCTGTGATTCTGTGAGCAACTCAATCTGCCTGCCTGCTTTGCCTGATTTTGGGTAAAGGTTGTTCTTCTTTGTATAAAAAAATTCGATATTTATATAAATATTTATAATATTTACATACAAGCCATGCCCAGCCAGTCACATGACCACCAAGCCACACCCACAAATTAGGCCACGTCCACAGAACTGGTTAGTGGTCCCTGAGGTCCAAAAGGTTGGCGACCTCTGATCTAGTCCAACCCCATGCCCAAGCAGGAGACCCTACACCATTTCTGACAGATGGGAGTACCAATCTCTTCTTGAAAGTCTCAAGTGATGGCACTCCCACAACTTCCGAGAGCAGTATCTGTTCTATTGGTTGATTGTTCTCACTGTCAGAAAATTCCTCCTTATTTCCAGGTTGAATCTCTCCTTGTTCAGTTTCCATCTATTATTCCTCTTCTGGCCTTTGGGTGCCTTGGAAAATAACTTGACCCCTTCCTCTCTGTGGCAGCCCCTCAAATATTGGAAGACTGCTATCATGTCTCTCCTGGTCCTTCTCTTCACTAGACTAGCTAAGCCCAGTTTCTGTAACCGTTAATCGTATGTTTTAGCCTCCAGTCCCCTAATCATCCTGGTTGCTCTTCTCTGTACTTTTTCTAGAGTCTCAACATCTTTTTTATAATATGGTGACCAAAACTGGATGAAGTACTCTAGGTGTGGTCTTACTAAGGCTTTGTAGAGTGGTATTAGTACCTCACTTGATCTCAATTGTATCCCTCTGTTAATGCAATTTAGGATTGTGTTGGGTTTTTTTTGGCTGCCACTGCACACTGCTGGCTCCTATTTAGCTGGTTGTCCACTAAGACTCCAAGATCCCTCTCACAGTTACTGCTATTGAGCCTGGTTTCACCCAGTTTATATGAATACTTTTGGTTTCTCTTGCCTAAGTGTAGGACTTTCCTTTTCTCCACAACATCCTGCCTATCGAGCAGTTGACCATTTGACAGGCTAGAAGCCAGGATTCCTTTCATCGAGGAAGGGGTGCATGAGGTGGAATACCCAAGAGGGATTACATCGAAGTGGGTAGCATGGAATATCAGGGCATGAATTCTCTACAGCCATAGCATCATTTAATCTGGTGCTATTAATAGCACATATGTAGATGGCTCAATAATTTATGCATCGTCACACCGCATACCCTACACGTCTACGCTGACTTGAAATAACCATTATCACTCCTTTTGAGAATGGCAGTATAGTTTTCACAGCTCTGCCCTGCTTTTTAAGTGATGCAAATTAGTAGCTATGTGCTCAACAAACACTGTGTGGGTGTTTGTGGGTGTTTATATTCCTTAAAGCAACTCTTGGTGAGCCCCAAAGGTGCTTTCTTTGTTTTTCCTTCAAGAGCGAACTGGACTTCCTTGTTTTTCTTCGAAGACATTTCGCTTCTCAGCCAAGAAGCTTCTCCAGCTCTGACTGGATGGTGGGGGAATGGAAGGATTTATACTCCTTGCAGTTGGCTGGTCATTT
Source organism: Naja naja (assembly GCA_009733165.1). Taxonomy (NCBI): domain Eukaryota; kingdom Metazoa; phylum Chordata; class Lepidosauria; order Squamata; family Elapidae; genus Naja; species Naja naja. The sequence continues at coordinate 56,388,387 of CM019152.1, read as the reverse complement.
GCATCCTTTTAGAGTGTTGTTGAGGCCACTCAGGTGTCCTCAGGGTCACCTGAGTAGTGCAATGGGTGAGTGACCCTAAGGACACAGACAAACCTCCAAGTGGCCTCAATGGTTCTCTAAAAGAGGAAAGGAGAGAGAAGAAGAAGAGGAGGAGGAGGAGGAGAAGAAGAAGAAGAAGAAGAAGAAGAAGAAGAAGAAGAAGAAGAAGAAGAAGAAGAAGAAGAAGAAGAAGAAGAAGAAGAAGAAGAAGACAGAGAGGAGGAGGAGGAGGAGATTTAAGAATTGCAATGTGGCTTCATCTTGGCCATGAGTTGGGGGCTGAGTACTTACTTGATTTTTACAGGTCCTTGAAAAAAGCTAGTAAGACAGGATGTTTATTGTACTTGGTTGATATAGAGAAAGTTTATATTTCAAATAAACTGGCATGAGTTATGGAATGTTCTCCAGGAATATGGAGTTTGAAGGTTCAATGTGATAACAGCAGTATATGCTAGGAGTAAAGCCTGAGTGGGAATAAATTGAGTACTTAGTGAGTAGTTCAGCCCTCAGCATGGAATAAGACAAGGATGTGTCATGACCCTTTGGTTGTTTAATGTATTTTAATAGATAAATGTATAAGAAACACTTTAGAGACCTCTTAGCTGCAGAGCTGAATATATGTCTATTTTTCTTTACAGATGTTGTCTGAGAAGTTGAGATAATGTTAAATGTATTGCATGATCCAGCAAGGTATACAGATCTGAAAATTAATGTATCAAAGGCCAAGGTAGTGCAGCTTGGCCGAGAAAATGGAGGGAATGCCTGCAAGTTATATATTAAAAATACAGGAAGTGAACGAATTTGTCTAGCATCATAGAAGGTTTACTAGGGATGAAAAATGGATAGAGAAATTTACCAATGTGCAGAATGCTCTTAGAAGACCAGAGGGTAAGAATGCTGACTGCGGTGAGGAATAGAAACTGATCAAAGAAGAAAAAAAGGCTTTGTATAAAGAGGCTACTTCTGTCAACTCAGTTATATGCAGAAGGTGGGATTCAGCAGGTTCTGACCAGTTCTGGAGAACCGGTAGCAGAAATTTTGAATAGTTCGGAGAACCAGCAAATACCACCTCTGACTGGAGATTTTACAGTGTTCTTCCCCTGCCACGCACACCAAACCACACCCACAGAACTGGTAGTAAAAAAAAATTGAAGCCCACCACTGGTTATATGGATGTTGTCAACTCATAAAATATTTCTGTGGTGTTTTAGAGTTGCCAACAGAAAGGGAGCGGGGAGCAGTGGGCAGCTTGCATTCCATAAATGTTTTCAAAGATAGTAACTAGGTGACTGAAGTTTCTGTTGGCACAAAATTCTAACTGGAGAGCATGATGGATGACTCTTGGCTATGGATGTGTCCCATTGGAGAATATGAATTATGATACACCCAGGGGGTGGGGGGAAAACCAGGGTCAAGGGTGACAATGAATTATGTGTCTCTGAGTCGGCTACACCCAGGCAGTGCCACATTTTTTAACTCCCAATAAATCTTTTTGGAGTTTGGCTAAAGACTCATGATTTAAATGGTGTTAAGCGTCAGAATTCTGACAGATCTGTGGATTGGGTACCTCAGGACAGGGGTGGGCTGCTACCGGTTTGCACCGGTTCCAGTGAACCGGTATGAACAACGATCAGTTGGCCCTGCCCACCCCCGTCTGCTCAACTCTCTCCTATATTTCTGTGTTTTGCAGCTCAACTGAGGCATGGCACAGCTGGTTGCAGTAGAAGCTAAGTTTTAGAGATGTAAATTGGCGATTTTTGAATGCTGCCTGCGTGCGCTCGCTGAACCAGTAGAATCCCACCACTGCCTCAGGAGAAATGTTTATTAAAAAAAAATAAGCAAAATTAAATCAGGGGCTAAAATATATGATGAAGGGTTGCAGGAACTGGGCTTGGCTAGTCTGGTGAAGAGAAGGACCAGGGGAGACAGGATAGCAGTCTTCCAATATTTGAGGGGATGCCCCAGAGAGGAAGGGGTCAAGCTATTCTCCAAAGCACCCTTGAAGGCCAGACAAGGAATAATGGATGGAAACTGAACAAGGAGAGATTTCTGCCAGTGAGAGCAATCAACTAATGGAGAAACAGAAGTTGCCTTCAGAAGTTGTGGGCACTTCATCCCTGGAAGCTTTCAAGAAGAGATTGGACTGCCATCTGTCAGAAATGCTGTAGGGTCTCCTGCTTCTGCCCAAGCAGGTGGGAGTTGGACTAGATGACCTAAAAGGTCCTTTCCAACTCTATTAATCTGTTAACTCTGTTAAATCTCATTTCTGCTATATTTATAAAATCTGTTTCCTTAATCTTTACTCAGATAATGGTCCCACTTTGAGGACACACAGAAAGATACAGATACAGATTAACAGAGTTGGAAGGGGCCTTGTAGGTGATCTAGTCCAACCTACCATCCAAGCAGGAGACCCTACACCATTTCTGACAGATGGCACTTCTTGAAAGAGAGAAGGCTTCTATCTCCAAGAATCAAATATCTCCCACCCCTTGGCTTTCTAACATTCTTACCATGAAGTCTTGAGAAATGGAGACTGTTTTGAACTGCAATATAACTTTACTATCCTTTGCCTGCTCCCTGGGCCCATATTACGTCTCTTTCATTGCTTCTGTTTCAGAATTAAACCATCTTTTTTCCCCTAATCATCATGAAAAATTGGAATTTTAGCATGCACTTCAAAATATATTTTCCTTGAAAGTATCTTTGGAGAGATGTATCTCTTCAGATGCAGATGTCTCTTTTTCCTCCCCAACATATATTTCAACATATTACAGGACATTTATCAAGTTGCATTTCTGTGTGTTTTGATGTGCCTTTTTTTCACTAAAAAAGACTTAGAAACTTGAACATTTTCTCTCTTCTATTCCTGGTACCCAACCCATCCTCTTACAACTTCAAAGATCTTGAAAATCAGACAGTGGTAGTCCTTGACTTACAAACATTCATTTAGTGACCGTTCAAAGTTACAACAGTGACTGTCAACTCGTAAACTGAAAAAAGCGACTGTCAACTCGTAAAGCATTCCTGGACTCCTTTCGAGTTGCCATAGGGAGGGGAGAGCAGTAAGGCAATCAAAACCAGAAGTACATTCCACGCATACCTTACCAAGGCTATATCCCAGGTTACCGATCCAGTTGGAAGGACATGATCTCTAGAGCACATGAAAGTCCTCTGTTGGGGAATGTGTGTGATGATGTGGGGAATGTGTGGGATACAAAAGCAACGAAGTCACAAAAACAGGTGAAGTCCCTTTAATTCCTTCAACTTGGCTTCAAAGGTCCAATTATCATTAACTGAAGAAAAAACTCCCCTACAAACAGTTGCGAAAAGGAGGAATTTCCGTCCAAACTCAAAATACATATAAATTATAAATAGAAAAAAAAACACAAACCACACTGAAGCAATTAAGGAGACCAGGCAGGATAAGGGCTTGAAGATGTCCACAGATATCAAAATACACACACTGGGAAGGATGCCAGAACTCAGATAAGAACTGACAGACTAGAATTATTTCCACGCTTTGCTTCCAGCAACTTTGCCATGTGCAGTCTGTCCTTTTAAACAGTCCTCCCAGCCCTTGAAGGGGATCAGGACCCCTTCCTCCCCCATAGACCATGCCATTCACATTTATCCCTTATCCGCTCCTCCCTGTGTGCCCTAGGATGAAGAGGGGGTGGTCCTGGGTCTTCCTCTGAATGACCAGCCAGCCTGTCTCCTTCCCAGTTTCCTCCACAACCTCCAGAGCCACACTCGCACTCCCTATTGGCTGTTACTCATCTCCATCGGAGTTAGATTCTAACTTGGGTATGACAACGTGATTTATGACACACCAGCCATGGTGGTGCTCCGTTTGGAGAACATGATTTATGACACACCTGAGGGGCAGGGAAACAGGGTCATAGGTGCACCGTAAATTATGTGAGTCAGAGCTGGCTTCATTAGGATAAGTGCCGACATGTTGCTCCTAATAAACAATTGGATTTCTTTTGAAGTTTGACTCAAGGCTCATGATTTGATTAGTGCATTTGTCAGAACCCTGACAGTGACATATAACCGTTTTTCACAGTTACAACCTTTCCAGCCTCCTCATGGTCATGTGATCAAAATTCAGATGTTTGGCAACTGACTCATATTTATGATGGTTGCAATGTCCCGGGGTCATGTGATCCCTTTTTGCGACCTTCTGACAAGAAAAGTCACCGGGTGGGGGAAGATTCACTTAACTGTGTTATTCTTCTGACCCAAGCCACGTTCAAATCAAACAAATGCAAAACAGAGATAAAAGCAAAACCTTTTTAATGCGTCTCTGTGAATTCCATTCATTCACAGTAAAACGCTATTAAAACTAATTGTCCCAGATAAGAACAAGCCCTTGTGCAAGGCTGCCAAGAGCACAAGATAAATTGCCAGGAAGTATTCAAAGTCAAAAGTCTCCGAAAACAAACCAGGATAGACCAAACTTCCACGATAACTTGAAGTGCAAGAACTTCTTTGCTTCCTGCAAAGAATCCCACCTCTGAGGGCTAGCTTTTATCCCTTAAGGGAGGGGCCATCACCTTGCAGCCTTACTCCCGAGTTGCCCATGCTGCTGCAGATGCTCTTTCCTTTGAGCAGCTCTGCGTGCACGCACGCTGGGCGCGGTCTCCTTGAGGACCTCTTCATCACTGCTGCCAGACTCCACAAGCTCCAAAGGTAGCATTCCACTCCCTGTTAGTCCTGGCCCCATCCCTGCATCACATGCAGGCCCCTCATCTGAGTCCTTGCTCTCCAAGACCTCAGCCATCTGCACCTGCTGCCGGCGAATCACAACAGTTACTAACCGGACAATTGCAGTGATTCACTTAACAACTGTGGCAAACAAAGGTTGTAAAGTGGGGCAAAGCTCACTTAACAACTGTCTCTCTTGGAAACAGAAATTTTAGACTCCATTGTGGTCGTAAGTCAAGGACTTACCTGTATCATAGTCTTTGAAGGACATCAAAAGAAAAATAAAATAAAATCCCTATTATGTGAATAGAAGTCCCATCATATAATTTTGGACTTCCCTCCAAATTTTGAAATCGGTCCCTTAATGAAAAAAAGATAATCAGAAATATTGGCGTAAAATTCAAATTTGGCTACAAGAAATTATCGATGAAAAAGTGGATTTAGAACCAGAGCTCTTTTTGCTGGGAATTCTCAGGAAAAGATATCTAAAGAGTATAAAATATTTGTTAATACACATTTTAACAGCCGCAAGAATTATATTTGCACAATGTTGGAAACAGCCCGACATCCCAAAAGATCAAATGATTATACAAAAGATAATGAATTGTGCGGAAATGGATAAATTATCGTTAAGCCTTAAAGGTAAAGAAGATTCAACATTCTATATGGTGTGGGAATGTTGGTACAAATGGCTAGAGAGGAGATAGAAGAAGGAATAGGAATTATCAATAGAGGCATAGATGGAGTACAATACATTCAGGTAGGAGTTAAGACTTGATAGAATATATAAAAGATTGCTAAGTAATTATCGCCACAGGTTGTTTTGAATACAATATTTTAATGTTTTAATGGTTTATGTTGGTGTGTCCAACAGTTCGTGTTTGGTGTGGGTTTTTGTGTGTGTGTGTGTGTGTTTTTAATGGTAATAAAAGTTAATAAAGTTTTTCAAAAAAAAAAGAAAAAGATAATCAAAAGTCAAAGAAAAAAGAAAAAAAACAAGAGAGATTAAAAAAAACACCCTCTTTGTTTCAACTTTACTAGCATTTTTTTTTCAAAAGCAAGTATCTGGCTTGGTTGCCAAAATGGATTTAGCAGTATTCTTAATTTCACATTGTTCAGCAGTGCCATAAAATCAATATATGTTGCATGTAAGTCACTTCCCTTTTTTTTTTTGCCTTCAAAAGCTTTCCAAAATCCCAAGGCCTATTTTAGGAATGTCCATATGGATAGGTTTAAAATAAAATTTGAGGAACAGGAATACATATTGCTCATAAAATAAAGCCGGCTGTCGTGGAGAATGCTGGGGACTTTGTAGCTTCTAACAGCCAGGTCTAAATAAAGATTCGAGCTTTTATCGAGAAGGCACAGAGATTCAAATAATGCTGACGGTGAGAAAACCAGAAATAGTCCCATTGAGGAAGGCCAACAAAGGCCACAAGGAAGTGTAAATTGTGTCCGTGCCCATCCTAAAATTTCTCCGTTCTAAATCCAAAGAAAAAGACAACAGAACTGCATTTATAAGAGAAGCATCTGTAGGAGATTACCAGGCTCAGTTTGAGGGAGGGGTCAAATACGTCATCAGTCATGAATCCCTGCGTGATCACAAGAGACCTAAGTCCAGCCCACTTTGAATGCTTTTGTGATGACCCGGGGCATGGCATGAAGGCAACACAGCAGGAGAACTGGTGTGAGTCCCTTTACTGGCACCAACATTGCCCCTAATGTCCTGTTTACTCTCCCACAAACCTGCAGCAACCTCTGGCTGCCTATACTCCAATCCAAATGCTAGAGCAAACTGATTGCAGTCAATCACTCCAGCAGGGCAAGATAATGAATCCAAGAAGCGAAGAATCATGGCAATAATTCAAACAATCAGTAGGAATGCCAGGAAAGCAGGCTACAATTCTGAACACTAAATGAATTGAGTGTTTGTTCCCAACAAAAGCCCCTCCCAACTGCCTCTCCTTTAAACTCTTTTCCCAGCTGTGGCTAATGAAGGGAATCAGGGCCCTTTCCTCCCCCGTAAGCCATGCAACCCATGTTGCTTTCTTCTGCATTCTTCCCTGCGTGCCCTAGGATGGGGGGGGGCTTGGTCTTCCTCTGAACACCCTCTCCCATGTTCTACCTCTCCCCTGCTCTGTTCAGCCTGACTTTGCCTTTTCCCAGTTTCCTCCACAGCCAACGGAGCCACTCTCCTGCTCTCTGTCAGCTGTTCGTCTTCCATCTCGGATTCAGACTCCAACAGGGGCATGACAACTTTCTTAATTCCCGCTCATTTTCCTTAACCATTAGTAGTTCAGATTAATGTGAAGCACTGGTGAAATCAACAGCTGTCTGTTCTCCCAGTAGCCAACCATTGCTCAAGGAAAACCACCAATTTATCAGTAGATAGCCTTCAGAGGCAGGCCCACTCTCATCAAAGCCAAAAATCAGTGATGTCCAGAACTTCCATGAATCATTCAGAACCAAATGAAGATTTGGCTTGAGAATGGCTAAACTCCCTTGGACTCTAGGCAAAATTCCCTTTCTTTTTCTCATAGAAATGAAACTCATTGTCCACGTAAACAGAGAAGAGAGAGATTATATGGATAGGATATCCTGCTCCGGCCCCTCAATTTTGCCCCATCAGAAGCACAGTGAATATTCCATAAAGCAGGACATTAATTTACATCTGACATATTTTATTTATTTATTTTATTGATTTGTCAAACATGTACATTGGTGGGGGAGAAATTAAAAACCTCTTTTTAACCTGTTCTTTCCCCTTAAAAACAAACACCCTAAATTTTGCTCCCCAAATTGCACAGTAAAGCAGTAAAGTGTTATCCTTAAGCATCCAAAATGTTGTCCACCCCTATATGAAAATATCAAGAAGAACATTTAGGGGGAAAAAAATCTGATTCCTCAAGGTGTCCCCTAACATACACCAACTCATCTTGTCATCTTGTTAATACATAAAAACAAATAGTATCTGGGTAAAGATTTAAGAGCTGACCAGCTGCTATGATGATGTAATGCTGGGAATGAATCAGCAAGTTTTTTGGGCTGATATCACTTTAAGAGCCTGTAATAAGAAGAAGCCCTGTTGGGGTGTATCTCTCTCTCGTGTGCTTCTGTGCTGTAATTGCTGATTGCTTTTTTTTTTTCAAGGTCTGACTAAAGAACATGTATGTATATATTCTTTGTAGATAAAACCACTATGCAGCCTCTGTTTCCTGCATTTGCTCCTGAGTTGTCTCACATAGTCAGTAGTGGTTTCCAAATTTTTTCCTATTGGTTGTATGAGTGGTTCTATGCGCACGCTGCTGCGCGAATCAGCTGAGCTAAAAAACAAGGGAATATAGGTGTCAACTCATAAAATATTTCTCTGGTCTTTTAGAGTTGCCAACAGAAAGGGAGGCAGGAGTAGTGCAACAGCTTGCAAAACTGAAACTGCATTCCTTAAATGTTTTCATGGATAGTTTCTAGTTGACCGAAGTTTTTGCCATGCAAAACTCTAACTGGAGAGTATGATTGAAGACTCTTGGCTAGGGATGTGTCCCATTGGAGAATATGAATTATGATACACCCAAGGGGTGGGGGAAAACTAGGGTCAAGGGTGACAATGAATGATGTGCTTCAGAGTAGGCTACACTCAGGCAGCACCGGCATGTTTACGCCTAATAAACCTTCTTTAAGCTTTGAAAATCTGGCTAGAGACTCATGATTTAAATGGGGGTAACTACCAGAGCCCTGACAATAGGAGAGCTAACAGCAAATGTGGGTGGGTGGGCCCGGTCAGAGGTGGCATTTGCCAGTTTTGTGAACTAGACAAAATTTCCACCACTGATACGTCAGAACCGGTCTGAACCATCTCCGCACATAGTCGCACTGTGTGCACTCTGACAGATAGACCCATCTCTGTTGACAGTTTCCTAAGAATTGTCACTTCATTTTCCCTGCCACCAAGCTCTTCCCCAATCGCACTGGATGGGATGGGAGGCCACATGGAAATCCATCTAGCCTAACCTTTCTAACTGGATGCAGAAAAGTATTCCAAGAAACCATACCAAGAACCAATACGAATGCAGTACAAAAGTATTTTTTAAAAAAGCTCTGTAAGTCCTTTTTGGAAACCAAGCAAAGAAGAATTATCACAGCCAAAGACGAAAGAGTTGCAAGAGGGAAAAAATAATAATAATTTCAGTACCTTAATTAGAGACTTCCTTCCGCAGCCATGAGGCAGGGAGAAGACTATTTGGAGAAGAAATAAAATGTATCCATCCTAGGAAGGAAACAGCATTAAAAGAGTTATTAGAAATTGGAAAGAATCCATTCCTTCTACAGATATTAAAATTAAAATGCCAAGACAAACACACTCATTCGTCTTTGGAGCGGGGAGGGGGGAGAGGAAGAAGTGGCAAAGTTGTGAAAGATTTTATCATCTCAGTAATTATACACATCTATATATTACTGACAGAATTATTTATGGCTCAAGCATCTCATGACCAGGTTACATGCTCAGCAGAATCAACTGGTAATGTTTTTTTCATAAATTGCAGCACTGCAGGACGAGGGAGGAAAGTTGGACATTGGGCTAAGGAGAAAAATCCTTTTGTGAACAGGGAAAAAAAAATTATGTCAAAGAAAATTATGGGTGGTAACCAGTTAAAAGAATGAACATATTGGCAATCCGCACAGTTTCTGGAAAATTTGCCCTTTTGCTTACCATGTTGTGGCATTTGACCCAATGGCCTTCACAACCGTTTTATGTTTTCTAGGCAAAGGTGGCTAGAATTGCAACGTTGGCAATTTCAAGCAAACTTTGTAAGGGATAGGATAGCAATGAATGCAGCCCAAAAGCAAAACATTGGATGGCACTGGGTTGCACACAGAAATGATGAACAGGAGCAGAATATAGAAAAACAAGGACATCGCCAACCAAATGTAGGTTCGTCTGCTCTTTTGTGTTCCCCATATCTACCTAGGGTTGTGAAAATTGGACCTTAAAAAACAAGACAGAGAGAATAGAATAGAATAGAATAGAATAGAATAGAATAGAATATAGAACAGAACAGAACAGAACGGAATGAAATGAAATATAGAACAGAATGGAATGGAATAGAATATAGAATAGAATAAGAATAGAATATAGAATGGAATATAGAATGGAATATAGAATGGAATATAGAATGGAATGGAATGGAATATAGAATAGAATAAGAATAGAATATAGAATGGAATGGAATATAGAATGGAATGGAATGGAATATAGAATAGAATAAGAACAGAATATATAGAATGGAATATAGAATGGAATATAGAATGGAACGGAATATAGAATAGAATAGGAATAGAATATAGAATAGAATGGAATATAGAATGGAATGGAATAGAATATAGAATAAGAATAGAATAGAATAGAATATAGAATGGAATATAGAATGGAATGGAATGGAATATAATATAGAATAGAATAGAATGGAATGGAATATAGAATAGGAATAGAATATAGAATAGAATGGAATATAGAATGGAATATAGAATGGAATTGAATGGAATAGAATAGAATAGAGAATGGAATGGAATGGAATGGAATGGAATAGAATAGAATAGAATAGAATAGAATAGAATAGAATAGAGTGCAGTGCAGTGCAGTGCAGTGAGAGAGAAGAGAAGAGAGGAGAGAAGAGAAGAGAAGAGAAGAGAAGGGAAGGGAACTGGAAGGAACCTTGGAGGTCTTCTAGTCCAGCCCCCTACTCAAGCAGGAGAACCTATACCATCTCAGACAAGTGACTGTCTAGTCTCTTCTTAAAAACCTCCAATGATGAAGGGCCCACGATTTCTAAAGGCGAGTCCTTCCACTGGTTAATTGTCCTCACTGTTAGGAAGTTCCTTCTAGAAAATGGACTCCTTTTGAGTTGTGGGGCTGGAGAAGACTCCTGCATATTCTTTGGACAGCAGAAGTGATTAATAGGCGAATACTGGAGCACCTAACACCAGACACGTCACAGGAAGGAAAACATCACAAAACTGTCAGTGTTCCCGTGTGTCTCATGGGTCTAGGTATGACAACTCGCCATGGCCAACTCATTGTGGGACAACTTGCTGTGGGTGAAGACTTACACTAATATTGAAGACATGGTAGAATATAATCATTAAATCAAGGATGCAAAAGGAGAGACAAAATAGAATATGAATGGCAAACATTAACATAATGTTTACATTTATTTTAAATAATAAAATTGACTTGTTGAATTGTCCTGCAGGACATTGTCTGGTGGCAAGTTGGCCTCAGTAAGTTTGCCATGGTGAGTTGGTTGTGGCACATTGTCCCTGTTGTGGTTCACTGGCAGCCTTTGCAGATGGCAGTGGAATTGGACAGTGGGGAAGAATGGGGACCAGTCAGGGAGTCTGGAGAGGACTTGGATGAGGATCTGCGTCTGATGCAGAGATGGGGCCAGGACCATCTGGGGTGCTGGGGTGCTGACTCCGGAGCCTTCGGAGTCTGATAGCAGCGAGGCAGAGGACCCAGGGGAGCCTGTTCCCAGTGCACATGTGCGCAGAGCTGCTAGAAGGCGAGAGCAGCTGAAACAAAAAGGGCGACTCGGGAATAAGGCTGGGAGGTGATCGCCCCTCTCATAAGGGATAAAGGACAGGCAAAGATGATGAAACCTTTGCAGGAAGCAAAGTCATTCGCTCGGTTCAGAGTCATCCTTGAAGCTCTTTATACTTCAGTTGGTTTTTTTTCTGGTTCATTGGACACTTCTGTTATTGGCAGCACTTCACAGAAGAGAAAGGTGGGTGCTTATCTTGAGGGACTGTTTGAGAATTCATTACCGGTTGGGAATGAAAATAATCCCCAGTGTTGCAATAAAACCAGACTTGTTTTTAAAAGAAGCATGTGCATAATTACAGTCTTGGAAGCCTTGGTAAGGACAGTCCCATTCCAAACCTGCCTATTTAAGGGTTCTGATTTTGTGAAGCAAAGGGAATCATAAGCATAGCCTCATGATTTTGATGCAGCTTCACTTAACAACCAGTCCCAATTGTCGTTGCTAAATGGGAATTACCTGTATGGATGTATGGAATGAGCATATAGTTCTTTCTCAAATTACTTCAGTTCTTTAAGATAGATTTTATGGACCTTTCATGAATCCACATTAAATTTGTAAGATTCATTTGAGAAAGACATGGGTAAGAAGACATACTTCCACTTTAAAGAAAATCAATAGCTGTCCTTTATGCCCTATATGAAATGTTTTTCTTTTAAATGCTGCACATTGCATTCTGCCTAAAGATGCAATTGAGCCAGTCAAGTTATGCATTCCGCTAAACCAACCAATGTTTTTACCTAGCAAAAATATAAATATTAACAAGAAAACCATCAATTTTTAGCAACGCAGTCTCACCATTTCTTCAAAATGAAAAGGAACATTTTAAAAAGAACTTTAATAAAAAGGTACATGCCTTGGGCGTTGCATACCAGCGCTATCTATAAATTATAGGGTTTTTCAGCAGGTCCTTTTTTTATTATTCCATGCTTAAAATTGTCATTTTTAGTATACAAAAGTTGTAGTAATACAAACAATAAAAGGGGGAAGATTTACTACTCAGCATTTTGCCAATATTATATCAGATATTCTAGCAGGAGGATCCAGAGGGTAGGTAAAAAAAATTAAGATGGCAGCCATGTCCTTACAATTGGTGTCTATCCACATATATGTGTGTGTGTGTGTGTGTATTTATATATGTATATTTGTGTGTGCATGTGTGTGTGTGTGTGATATATGTATATATATTAGGATTTATTGCAGAAACCTTTTCAATTATAATCGTAGATCCCTTTGGATGCTTAATTGGAATGAAAATAAGACGATGAGTCAATTGTCCAAATTCAAAGAGCCATATTGGAAATATTTGTTTTTAATCATTTGCATGGTTTTAACATTTCTGTGGTTCACACATTTACTCCTGAATAAGCTGAGAATTTTAGATGCCAAAATTGGGTTTAGTTTATTTGTGGATGGGTTTATCTGCATGCTATACAATATGTGGTATTTTTCCATTTTTATTTTCTTTGGTTATTATTTTTTTGGGGGTGCTGTTTTTCTGTTTTTCGCTTTGTAAGGCATCCAGAATCACATCTGTGAGATGGGCAGCTGTATATAAATTAAATGCAGTAAATAAATGAACCAGGATATAGCTATTGAAGGCAACCTCAGTTTAACACTTCTAAAAGTGTTATCCTTTAGATAACTTTGTGTGCTACTTGAGAAGAGATATCTTTTCTTTCTTTGTGTGGCATATATATTTTATTTATTTTATTGTTTATATTGCAACTTTATTGTTTTGAATAAATAACTCATGGTGGCTAACATACCTAATACAGGTAGTCCTCAATTTACAATAATTCATTTAGTGACTGTTCAGTTACAAAGGCACTGAAAAAAGTGACATGACCATTTTTCACACTTACGACCATTGCAGCATCCCCCTGGTCACGTGATCAAAATTCAGGCACTTGGCAACTGACTCATATTTATGATGGTTGCAGTATCCTGGGGTCATGTGATCCAGTTCGGTGACTTTCTGACAGGTAAAGTCAATGAGGAAGCCAGATTCACCTAACAACTTTGTTACTAACTTAACAACTGCAATGATTCACTTAACAATTGTGGCAAGAAAGGTCGTAAAATGGGGCAAAATTCACTGAACAACTGTCTCACTTACCAACAGAAATTCTAGGCTCAATTGTGGTCATAAGTTGAGGATTACCTATACTTGTTTCCTTTCCTATTTTCCACACAATAACCACCCTGTGTGGTGTGGTGAGCTGAGCTGAGACAGAGTGACTGGCCCATCCATTAACTGAATTAATTAATTCACCATCCATTAATTGGATTAATACATACAGTTATTTGCACTCATTTCCAAATATAATTATTATAGGGAATAATATCCATTACTGCAACTTCATCTTGTCACAATGGTTGCAAAGTCAAGGAGATTCAGAACTAAATATCTGGCTTGCAAAATTCTACACAGCCACTAGATGGCAGGAAAGGTTAAAAAAACACAACGGCTTTGCTGCACCTAGTGGTATGTTCTGATTATGGCAACTCAGATTTGTTACCGTGAGGCCAAGGCACAGAGTTTCTGTGGTCTTCTACTCTTTTGAATGCAATCTGTAAGTGCCAGCTTAGCTTCTTACTATAGGTAGCTGCAACTTGTAAGCCCATCTCTTTAAGCATAAAGGACAAAGGACAAAACTACAGTGAGAAACATTATCATTGCGAATTGCAGGAGGTGAAATTTATGGGCAGTTTGTGATTTGTTTGCCTTTGTCAATGCTGGTGAACCATTTTTCTGTTGGATAAAAGGCTGGGAAACAGCATAAAAGATACACACCGCTGGCAAATTACACACATGCTGTTTTTTACTGTTTACCTTAACCTAATGCATATAACAATCAGCTACTTTCAGAGGTAATGGTATATTGGAATTACCTTGAGGGAGGATGCAAAGAGATGCTACCGAGGGAAAATAGATAAAAAGAGGAGGACACCATAGCTGCTTAATGGTCAGGGGGAAAAAACCTGTGAAGCAATCCATTTCAAACTTGCAAGGTTATGTTAATACAATATAGTATAATTCAGTCATCTGGTCCTGTTTCGCATCTGGTTTACCTGGAATGACTGACACCTGCCAGTCATCGGCTAAGAAAGGGATTGACAGTCTGGTGTCATTTTTATCAAACTATTTTGATCCCAGTCCTCCCTAGCAATCAAGATGGCAGCCAGAATGATGCATCTAAAAAGGAATGGGGCATTGATTGTGCTGCCATTTTGATTTCTTTGACACACAAACACCCTGCAGGCGCTTCTTGGTAGATTCTTCACTTGACCACACCATAAATGTTGTTGATGTAATTGCTAAAAATTTACTGTCAGCTGGGAACACACAAGGAGAAGTCGTCTAAAATGAGCATAGTTGAAAAATAAAGCATATTTACTTCCATACGAGGTAGGGGAAAATGGAAGAGGTCCAGAATTGCCAGAAAACATACGGATGATCTAAAATTGGGCCACAGAATTGCTATTTTTAATCTCCACTATCCAGGGGCAGTGGTAGCATGAGGTCAAAAAAGCCAAGATGGCAGCACTTGACTTTTGCAAATGAAGCCCCACCTAACAGATAACAGATAATCAGAGTTAGAAGGGACCTTGTAGGTCACCTAGTCCAACCTGCTGCCCAAGTAGGAGACCCTACACCATTTCTAACAGATGGGAGTCCAATCTCTTCTTGAAAGTCACAAGTGTTTGGAAAGTCTCAAGCTTTATGTCTCTCAAGAGGCATAAAAAGTCTCTTTTATGTGTGTGTGTGTGTGTGTGTGTGTGTGTGTGTGTTATCAGGGCCTGGTACAGAGCATGCAACCCCAGTTACTTCTGTTTATTTGTTCTTCCTGATCAAAGCTACGACTTCACAACTGTTTTTTCTGTTCTTACATGAGCTACAAAACAAATGTGGACATATCTGCAGAAACAACATATGGGAAATGTCTCAGAACAGTTTATGAACCAAGCAGAGCTGGGATCAATATGTTACTAAAATTATAGTCCTAGGCAGAGAGATAGTATTGAGAGCATGTGAACTGTTAAGTACCATTTTATATTGCATGGCAAAACCACATTTGGGATACAGATAAACCTCCAAGTGGCCTCAGCAATCCTCTAAAAGGACGCAAATGACCAGCTGTCTGCAAGAAGTATCAATCCTTCCATTCCCCACCATCCAGTCAGAGCTGAAGAAGCTTCTAGGATGATAACAGATAACAGGTAATCGGAGTTGGAAGGGACCTTGTAGGTCATCTAGTCCAACCCACCACCCAAGCAGAAGACCCTACACCATTTCTGACAAATGGCAGTCCAATCTCTTCTTGAAAGTCTCAAGGGATGGTGCTCCCACAACTTCCGAGGGCAAGGTGTTCCATTGGTTGATTGTTCTCACTGTCAGAAAGTTTCTCCTTATTTCCAGGTTGAATCTCTCCTTGTTCAGCTTCCATCCATTATTCCTTGTCTGGCCTACAGGTGCTTTAGAAAATAGCTTGACACCTTCCTCCCTGTGGCAGCCCCTCAAATATTGGAAGACCGCTATCATGTCTCCCCTGGTCTTTCTCTTTACTAGACTAGCCAAGCCCAGTTCCTGCAATCGTTCATTGTATGTTTTAGCCTCCAGTCACCCAATCATCCTGGTTGCTCTTCTCTGTACTTTTTCTAGAGTCTCAACATCTCTTTTATAATGTGGTGAACAAAACTGGATGCAGGACTCTAGGTGTGGTTTTACTAAGGCTTTATAGAGTGGTATTAGTACTTCCCTTGATCTTGATGAGAAGCGAAACATCTTCAAAAGAAAAAAAACAAGAAAGTCCAGTTGCCTCATGAAAAAAAGCACCTTTAGGGCAAAATTAGCCATGTTAAAAGTCCATCTTTAGTGCAGCAAATGCAAAGGAAGATATTTCGATCTTGTTCTGTCAGCCGAGAGCCCACTTCATCTACCTGTCACCTGCTTTGTGAGGGCAGATTACCTTTTTCTCAAACTTGGCACATCCAATTAAGGGAGCCTCACCAGCCAGGCAGGTGTGCAAAGTGCAAACTCACGCCTGTTCGCATTTGTAATTATCAATAGGGGGAAAAGTTAAGTGCCCGGGCTTGTCATAACTGTTACCGTGACAACGGTTAGTACTTGGAGACTCTGCCGAAGCAAACATGACAGCCTGACACCTTTTTCCATGAAAAAAAAAAAGATGATTATGTTGGTTTGGGCCTCCTCCATTTTAGAATTCCAGCTTGAGCCTCGATCAGCTTTTCCTCCCCCCCCTCCCTGCACCCCCAGGGAAAGTGGCTTATCCAAGGCTTGTCTCCGATGACATGACATCCAATTCTTGGCTTGTTAGGCTCGACAATCTAGCACAAAGATGTATTTTTTGGCAGGTCGCCTATCAAAATGGCACATGTCAACAATCCCCTACCCTCAGCCTGGTGCACATTTCCTCACAGATTTTCAAAACTTGGCATTAGGTGTGGTGCTCATGTTCACAACTAAAGTGTAGGGATTCTTGGTGATGTAGTCTTGACCCTGAGGGTCCCAATATGGCACCCAAGAGTGCCAACATAGGCACAAATACCTAACTTGGCCCCTATCTCTCATCTCCATCCCTCCCTCTCTCTTTCCTCCCCCCCTCCCTCCCTCCCTCCCTCCCTCCCTCTCTATCTCCATTTCCATCTCCATCTCTATCTTTCTCTATTCACATACCTGGCTTTGCCTTTCTGTTTAAAAAAAATCCCTACACTGTTTTCTATTTGTATTTACTTATTATGTAATTCTGAATGACTGTGCCAAATTTAAATAAGAAATGATTAATCTATTGCAGAATGACAGAATAATAGAATTGGAAGGGACCTTGGAGGTCTTCTAGTCAACCCCCCCACGAGTGGACACCCTATACCAGGGGTGTCCAACCTTGGCAACTTCTTTAAGACTTGTGGACTTCAACTGCTCTCCAATTCTGGGAGTTGAAGTCCACAGTCTTAACTTTGCTAAGGTTGGACAGCCCGCCCTCTATCATTCGGGACAAATGGCTGTTCAGTCTCTTCTTAAAAAGTTCCAGTGATGGAGCATTTACAACTTCCGGAGGGAAGCCATAGCCCTGATTAATTTGCTACACATATCTGCCTTTGTCTCTATATTATGTTTCTTTATTTATATTGATATCTATATATCTCACACCTATATATCTTAGATAGACAGATAGACAGACAGACAGACAGACAGACAGACAGACAGACAGACAGACAGATAGATAGATAGATAGATGTAAAATGAAATAACTACCAATATAGAAAGTACAGGTGAAACTCAAAAAATTAGAATATTGTGCAAAAGTTCATTTATTTCAGTAATGCAACTTAAAAGGTGAAACTAATATATGAGATAAACTCATTACATGCAAAGCAAGATAGTTCAAGCCATGATTTGCCATAATTGTGATGATTATGGCTTACAGCTCATGAAAACCCCAAATCCACAATCTCAGAAAATTAGAATATTGTGAAAAGGTGCAATATTCTAGCGCAAAGTGGCCCACTCTAATCAGCTAATTAAGCCATAACACCTGCAAAGGGTTTCTGAGCCTTTAAATGGTCTCTCAGTCTGGTTCAGTAGGAATCACAATCATGGGAAAGACTGCTGACCTGACAGTTGTGCAGAAAACCATCAATGACACCCTCCATAAGGACGGAAAGCTTCAAAAGGTAATTGCAAAAGAAGTTGGATGTTCCCAAAGTGCTGTATTAAAGCACATTAATAGAAAGTTATGTGGAAGGGAAAAATGTGGAAGAAAAAGGTGCACAAGCAGCAGGGATGACCGCAGCCTGGAGAGGATTGTCAGGAAAAGGCCATTCAAAAGTATTGGGGACTTTTACAAGGAGTGGACTGAGGCTGGAGTCAGTGCATCAAGAGCCACCACATACAGACGGATCCTGGACATGGGCTTCAAATGTCATATTCCTCTTGTCAAGCCACTGCTGAACAACAAACATCAGAAGCGTCTTACCTGGGCTAAAGAAAAACAGACCTGGTCTGTTGCTCAGTGGTCCAAAGTCCTCTTTTCTGATGAGAGCAACTTTTGCATCTCCTTTGGAGACCAAGGACCCAGAGTATGGAGAAAGAATGGAGAGGCACACACTGCAAGATGCTTGAAGTCCCGTGTGAAGTTTCCACAGTCTATGTTGATTTGGGGAGCCATGTCATCTGCTGGTGTTGGTCCACTGTGCTTCATTAAGTCCAGGGTCAACGCAGCTGTCTACCAGGAGATTTTGGAGCACTTCATGCTTCCTTCCGCAGACAAGCTTTATGGGGATGCTGACTTCATTTGGCACCTGCCCACACTGCCAAAAGCACCAAAACCTGGTTCAATGACTGTGGGATTACTGTGCTTGATTGGCGAGCAAACTCGCCTGACCTGAACCCCATAGAGAATCTATGGGGCATTGCCAAGAGAAAGATGAGAGACATGAGACCGAACAATGCAGAAGAGCTGAAGGCCGCTATTGAAGCATCCTGGTCTTCCATAACACCTCAGCAGTGCCACAGGCTGATAGCTTCCATGCCACGCCACATTGAGGCAGTAATTGCTGCAAAACGGGCCCAAACCAAGTACTGAGTACATATGCATGCTTATACTTTTCAGAGGTCCGATATTGTTCTATGTACAATCCTTGTTTTATTGATTGCATGTAATATTCTAATTTTCTGAGATTGTGGATTTGGGGCTTTCATGAGCTGTCAGCCATAATCATCACAATTATGACAAATCACAGCTTGAACTATCTTGCTTTGCATGTAATGAGTCTATCTCATATATTAGTTTCACCTTTAAGTTGCATTACTGAAATAAATGAACTTTTGCACGATATTCTAATTTTTCGAGTTTCACCTGTATAGAATATAGTAAAAAGTCATTTTTTCAGGATTTGTCATAAATTTGAACAGTTGCTAAGCGACAGGTGTAAAGTCAAAGACTACCTGTAGATATCTTGCTACATATATCTATATCTTCATAGTTATGTCTCTCAATTTATACTGCATTTTACTTTCTATATTAGTACTTATTTCTCTCTCTCTCCCCTACTTCTCTCTCTCTGTAATCTATCATCTATCTATCTGTCATCTCTATCTATCTATCATCCATCCATCCATCCATCTCCATCCATCCATCCACCTACCATCTTCATCTATTCTCTATCTATCTATCTATCTATCTATCTATCTATCTCTGTCTCTATCTATCTATCTATCTATCTATCTATCATCTATCTATCATCTATCTATCTCTATCTATGTCTGTCTATCTATCTATCATCTATCTATCTATCATTTATATCTATCTGTATGTCTGTCTGTCTGTCTGTCTGTCTCTGTCTGTCTGTCTGTCTCTCTCTGTCTCTTTGTCTCTCTGTCTATCTCTATCATCTATCATCTATCATCTATCTATCTATATCTATGTCTATCTATCTATCTATCTATCTATCTATCATCTATCTATCTATCATTTATCTATCTCTATCTATGTCTGTCTGTCTGTCTGTCTGTCTGTCTCTCTCTCTCTCTCTCTGTGTGTCTGTCTGTCTATCTCTATCATCTGTCAGTCTATCTGTCTGTGGGTGGAGTGGGGAATGGAGGATAGGAACTGACTGTTGAGACTGGGTGGTGTCTGACTGCCATTTTTCCCTCTCCCAGTCTCAATTGTCAGTATCTCTCCTCCATCCTTCTCCCTGCCCTCCATCACAACTGATGAAGTTTCTTGGATGCAAAACAAAATGTTTTCTTCTTTCTGAAGAGGAAAAACAACAAGAAGAGTCCAGTTGCCTTTGGAAAAAGCACTTTTGAGAATGAACTGTGTATCAGGTGCTGACCAAAGGTGGTATTCAGCAGGTTCTGACCAGTTCTGGAGAACCGGTAGTGGAAATTTTGAGTAGTTCAGAGAACTGGCAAATACCACCTCTGACTGGCCTGCCCCAACTATTCTCCACCTCCTGAGTCCCAGCTGATGGGCTGGGTCTTCTTTTGTTGCCCTGCACAGGAGAACGGAGCTGGAAAGCAGGTTAGTGGGATGGGAAGGGAATAGGGGATTTTGCAGTATCCTTCCCCTGCCACACCCACCAAGCTACGCCCACCAAGCCATGCCACGCCCACAGAATCAGTAGTAATTTTTTTTGAATCCCACCACTGAATAAGATCTACCTTCTTCTTCTTCTTGTGCCATATCCATCATCAGACATTGGCGATCATGTTGGCATCAATAAGATCGATAGTAAGATCTTACTCAAGAGATCTTACTTACAGAGCTGGAGAATCTTCTTGGATGAGAAGCAAATTCTCTTCGAAGAAAGAAAGAAAGAAAGAAAGAAAGAAAGAAAGAAAGAAAGAAAGAAAGAAAGAAAGAAAGAAAGAAAGTCAGTCAGTCCGTTGCCTCTTGAAAAAGCTCCTTTTGGGACATCTTCCTCAAAAGTTCTTGAGATGGTCCATTAGATGAAGGGATAGAAATGGCTCTCCGATGTCAGGATATGGCTGCAATTTCAAGGTGATGGAGAACTTTACATGAAGCCGAGACACAAAGGCAGAATTTGTGGAACTGCCTTTTCTTTACAGCAACCAGATTGGGGTGATCATTTCAAACAAACACCACCATCCCTCTTGTTATAGCAACCAGATTGGTGTGATTGCTGCCTTCCCTCCTTTCAAACAATGATCACTCAATAAACCGATAAAATCTTATTCCGCCTGACAGCCGTGCAGGGTTTCACAAGCAGGGTCTCACCCAAACCCACTGACGGTAGAAAATTAGACCCACTCAGCTTCTGCTATCCTTATTGGAAACATGATGGTCTCCTTATCAGCAATCTGACAGCTGCCTGAGCCTCCAGGGCCCTTGCCAATCTCAAATCCATTTACAGACAAGAGGTACAGGCTGCCCTTGATGCTGTTTTGCTGTGACATGTTCCTTTGCCCTGCTTTTTCCACTCTGCTCGTGGCTAACCTTTTCCCTTTCTTCAAAAAGTGATACCTTTGACAAATGCCTCGAATTTGAGCCTTCCACTTTTCCCAGAGAGACATGTTTCTGATACAGAAGCAAGAGGCAATATTAAGCCCCTGTTCGAACGATGTTGCTTTTGCTACAAGATGCCACTCTTAAAAAAGAATGGGACAATTAATCAGGAGATAATCGGAGGGTGTCTAACTTGTCATAGTACTCATTGTACCTCTTTATAAAACCTTAATAAGGCCACATCTGGAATACTACCCTGTTTCCCCGAAAATATGACCTACCCTGAAAGTAAGTCCTAGCTGGATTTTTTTACATGTGTGCCCAAAACAAGCCCTAATTAAGATCCCGCCCACTCCAGAGTGGATGGATAAAAATTAAGCTAGGGTGGAAATGGTTGGGGGCTGGAGCTGCCCTACTACTTACTACTTACTACCTTTGGACAGTTAACAGATAACAGATAATCAGAGTTGGAAGGGACCTTGTAGGTCATTTAGTCCAACCCCCCCCAAGCGGGAGACCCTACACCATTTTCTGACAGATGGGAGTCCAATCTCTTCTTGAAAGTCTCAAGTGATGATGCTCCCACAACTTCAGAGGGCAACTTCTGTTCCATCGGTTGATTGTTCTCACTGTCAGAAAGTTTCTCCTTATTTCCAGGTTGAATCTCTCCTTGATCAGTTTCCATCCATTATTCCTTGTCTAGCCTTCGGGTGCTTTGGAAGATAGCTTGACCCTTTCCTCTCTGTGGCAGGCCCTCAAATATTGGAAGACTGCTATCCTGTCTCCCCTGGTCCTTCTCTTCACTAGACTAGCCAGGCCCAGTTCCTGCAACTGTACATTGTATGTTTTAGCCTCCAGTCCCTTAATCTTCTTGATTGCTCTTCTCTACACTCTTTCTAGAGTCACAAAATTCTTTTTTGTATCATGGTGACCAAAACTGGATACAATACTCCAAGCATGGTCTCATCACAGAATTATAAAGAATTATGTTACTGAACACTTCAGGTGATCTTGATTGTGTACCAGTTTTTAACTGTGTTTCTCTTCAGAACAACTCTTGAGCTTCTATCTCATCTTTGGCATGTCATACAGAAGCCCGTTGATGCAGTTAGCAACTATCCAAAACCAATTATATTTATGGCCAACCCAGAAATTCCAAATAAACCATTTTTGTTGACACAAAACTGGATTGTTGAGAGTCTTCTACTTTTTGGGAAAGATTCTAAGACTAATACTTTTATTAACATGTGACCTGTTCCCAATTTTGAGGTGGCGCAATGGCTCAGCCACTAATAATGCTGAGCTTCTCAGCTGCAAAGCTGACAGCCCAGGTTCGAGATCCGAGCGCTGCATGATGGGATGAGCTCCCGCTCCTTGCTCCAGCTCCTGCCCACCTAGCAGTTCGAAAGCCTGCAAATGCGAGTAGATAAATAGGTACCACTCAGAGGTGGTATTCTGTCAGAGTATATTCATGAACTGGAATAGAGCTTGGTAACAAGGTCAGCCAATGAATAGGCATAGCAACTACATCAGCCAATGAGGATAGTTTGGAAACTGAAACTAGAAGTAGCCTAGGATGGAAACTGAAACTAAAAGTAGCCTAGGCGTAGCTCTGTGTTAAGTTCTGCAGCTCTGAAGCTAAGTTGAGTTCTGAGTCTGTCTATTGAAGTGAAACTGCTTCTTTCTGCTTGCTTGCTGAACTAAAGTGAAACTGATGCCTGTTTCTGATCTGCTGAAGTTACTTGCAATATGTTTATTTCTGTCTGAGTTTGCTCCGTGTTGGAGAAATCTGCAACTGGTTTGTAAAATTTACTTATTATGTTTATAAGACATTAAATGAAGCATCAGCCATCTGTGTTTATTTTTCTGGAGCTGAATTAACACTGCAAAACTCTGAACATATTCAGCAGGTTCTGACCAGTTCTGGAGAACCGGTAGCGGAAATTTTGAGTAGTTAGGAGAACCGGCAAATACCACCTCTGACTGGCCCCGCCCCCATCTATTCTCTGCCTCCTGAGTCCCAGCTGATTGGACGGGACTTCTTTGGTTGCCCTGCATAGAACAGAGCTAGAAAGCAGGTTAGTCACACCCACCAAGCCACACCCATCAAGCCATGCCCACAAATCTGGTAGTAAAAAAATTTGAATCCCAGCACTGGTACCACTTTGGTGGAAAGGTCACAGCATTGTGTACGTCTTTGGCATACATGTAGCCCTCAATCTACAACTACAATTGAGCCCAAAATTTTTCATGCTAAGTGAGAAATGTGTTCCATGAGTTTTACCCCATTTTACACGTTTTCTCACCACACGAGTTAAGTGAATTGTTAAAGTTCTCTAAATTAGTAACACGGTTGTTAAGTGGATCTGGCTTCCCCCAGTGACTTGACTTGTCAGAAGATTGCTAA
Source organism: Naja naja (assembly GCA_009733165.1). Taxonomy (NCBI): domain Eukaryota; kingdom Metazoa; phylum Chordata; class Lepidosauria; order Squamata; family Elapidae; genus Naja; species Naja naja. The sequence goes on along the minus strand of CM019152.1, from coordinate 56,364,643 downwards.
AGGGGATCACATGACCCGGGACACCACAAACCATCATAAATGTGAGTTAGTGGTCAAGCAGCCAAATGTAAATCATGGGATGCTACTAGAGTCGTAACTGTGAAAAATCGTCATAAGTCACTGTTTTCAGTGCCATTGTAATGTTGAACAGCCACTGTTGTAAGTGGAGGACAGCATTTACAGTCACGCTGGCCACATGACCATGGAAGTGTCTTCAGACAATTGTCGCTCCCTCGGCCAAGAAACGGAGATGAGCAGCACCCAAAGGTGGGATTCTACCTGGTTGGACTGGCTGGCCCCTCGCCTCCCCGCCCACTCCTTACCTGGCATGTATGCCATCAAACTTGTCTGCGCTTGGTAAATTGCTATTTTTCCTTTTTTTCCCCCGACCATCAGCTGTTCTGAGATTTAGATTATCTAGAAAGCAGGAAATTGTTGGATTTCTTGCTTTCTAGCTAATCTAAAAGCAGAGCTGAAACTTCCTGAGGACTGAAGCTTCTATTTTTCAGTGCAGACTCAGGTAGAAGATTGCAGAAAGATAGATCTCTGAGTGAATCTGTGATTTTGTGAGCAACTCATTCAGCTTGCCAGCTTTGCCTGATTTGGGCAAAGGTTGCTCTTTTAATTAAAAATTGGGTAAAGGCTCTTTTTTTAAAATAAAAAAATTCAATATTTACCTACATGGTGTGTTGTGAGTTAATTTTGTGAGCTTGGCTGCTAGCAAATTTTATGAGTTTGCTTGCAAGCAAATTTTATGTAACAGACTCAAGTAGCAGATTGCAGAAAGGTAAATCTCTGAGTGAATCTGTGATTCTGTGAGCAAGTCAATCTGCCTACCTGCTTTGCCTGCTTTTAGGTAAAAGTTGATCTTTTTTTATAAAAAAAATTCAATATTTACACAAATATTTATAATATTTGCATACAAGCCACACCCAGCCAGTCACATGACCACCAAGCCACATCCACAAATTAGGCCACACCCACAGAACCAATTGTTAAGAAATTTGAATTCCACCCCTGGCAGCGCCCCCTAGAGTCAAAACTTAGTGGACAGAGGAAATGTTTACCTCCAAACATTTGGGACATTTTGGACATCCAAACGTTTTGTAAATCAGCTTTCCAGTTCCCTTTAATTTGTTACAAAGAAAATCTCTTACCTAACCTACCAATAATGCCATAATTGGATTTTGGCTACCCCTTAGGAGAGGAGGCTGCAGTGATGAGGGAACGATAAAAGAGAAATACTTAAATCATTCAAGATGTAATAAGCAGAACAGCCTTGCTAAGTCTTGAACATACACAAGGCTACAAATAAGCTTTTATGCAAGGAGACAGCCAAGAAAGAATGAAAAATTGTTTTAATTTAAGTCCAGCAAATTAAATGGATTTGCGAAACAAAAAGGCTGCCTCTTTAGTTAACATTCTACCAGCTTCGTCTATCATTTTTCCAGCATCAAAAAAATCTCTTATGTTGTTTTAACTACCTTTACATTAGCGATCATTTCTTCTCGGTATACAGGCCATCATTACTTTCCTGGCTAACCAAGTCTGGCTTAATTGGAGTATATCCAGAACAGCTCTATAATTAAGTCTAAGATCTGAAGTTCATGATCTTATGTTTAAACAGATAATTGTTTTTAAGCTTTTTGGCTGAAGTTTTAAAGGAAAAAGAGAGACGTTCATTTGCCGAGGAAGTTTAATCGGGTTCTTTGCACTTACGATGTATACATCTTCCGGAAGGAATTTCATGGTTAGTTCTGTAATCTGGGTCCAAAACAACAGATTTTTCATGGCAACGGTGTTGACTTTGCTTTGCTTATTTACCGACTGTTTTCTTATCCTAGACTGTAATCTGCACATTGGATGTATGTTAAAGGCCAAGATGTTTGTCTACTATTCAGTTGCTATTAATTTTAATAATAAACATAGACTAGAATTGTGGGCTCCTTGGTGGAATCTGGATTAAACAGGCCTCTGTCTGTACTTTTCTTAACTTATTTAACTTATTTTATTTATTTATTTTGTCAAGCAAGTATTAGATAACAGGTATAAGTATAAACATGATTATGAATACATGAAATGGATACGAATAAAAAGGAACATTAGGACAGGGACGGTAGGCACATTGGTGCGCTTATACACGCCCCTTACAGACCTCTTAGGAATGAGGTGAGGTCAACAGTAGACAGTCTACTGTGTTAAAGATGTGTTAAAGTTTTGAGGGTTGATTCTATGCTGACAGTTTAATCATCCAAAAGAATGGATAAACTTTCATTAGAATTAAAAGAGAAGGATGACTCAGTTTATTATAAAGTATAGGAAAATTGGTACCATTGGATAAATGATAGAAATAAGCAATTAAATAAATAAGGAATGTATAACTTAGAAAGATAGGGATATATATATGTATATGTGTGTATATATATATATTATTATTCCAGTGCATATTTTATACTCCTATTTGTTCATATATATATATGAACAAATAGGAGTATAAAATATGCACTGGAATAATAATTGAAATGTAAGCACTGTCAAAATGGATTGTAACATACATAACACTCTCATTTTAAATATTTGTATTGTATTTTTATTTTAATGTTTTAATTTTTCAATAAAGGTAATAAAAATAAAATAAAATAAAGTTTTTGGGGTTAGTGGAAGAAACCAGAGTCAGGTAGAGTATTCTAGACATTGACCACTCTGTTGCTGAAGTTGTATTTCCTGCAATCGAGTTTGATGCGGTTTACCTTGAGTTTGTATCTATTGTGTGCTCTTGTATTGTTGTGGTTGAAGCTGAAGTAGTCATTGACGGGGAGGACTTTGCAATAGATAATTTTATGTATAACACTTAGGTTGGACCAAAGGCGGCATTCTAAGAGTCATAAAATTGGTTGGTCGTGTGACAGGCTCAATTCTACAATGTTTTTTTTGCAGCAGTTCTTAAACAAACATGGTGGCCATGAAATGAAGACAATGGTCTTTAAATGGACGCCACGGTCATTAAGCAAACCAGTGATTCATTCGGGGTGGCAGTTTGGACTAAAACTGGAATTAAGTGCTGGTTTTGGCAAAACCACTGTAAAGTGCAGTCAGGTGACCTCAGGATATGGGAATGGTCATCAATGACCATATTTCCAAGCACACCAAGTGTGCTCATGTGACCATTAGAGGTGTGTGACCATCAGAATTTTGATCCAAGGTCGCAAGTCCCCTTTTTCAAAGGAGACTTGGAATTAGTCTGTTTGTGGTTAGTAAGAATTCTAGGCTGATTCCTCTTTTAACTCCGCCCCCAGTTCTGCCACACGTTCTTCTATACTACGAGCAAAGCTTCCTGATCCAGAAAAGAGTGTAGCTAGCACACAATAGCATAGCATAGCATAGCATAGCATAGCATAGCATAGCATAGCATAGAATAGAATAGTTGGAAGGGTCCTTGGAGGTCTTCTAGTCCAACCCACTGCTCAGGCAGGAAACCCTACATCTGTGATGGTGAACCTATGGCACGTGTGCCAGAGGTGGCACGCAGAGCCCTCTCTCTGGGCACACGAACCATTCACCCCAGCTTAGCTTCACCGCGCATGCACGTGCATGCTTCCCACCAGCCAGCTTGTCTTTGTGCAGGGGAGAGGGCCATGCGCAGGGGTTGCATGCACCTGCATGGGATGGGGGAAGGGGGTCACATGCATGCATGGGGTGTAGGGGGGTCATTTGCCCATGCACAGGGGGCGCACGCATTGCATTTTGGGGATGCACACATGCATTTTGGGCACTTGATGCCAAAAAGTTTAGCCATCACTGCCCTACACCACTTCAGACAAATGGTTATCCAACATCTTTTTAAAAACTTCCAGTGTTGGGGAATTCACAACTTCTGGAGGCAAGTCGTTCCACTGATTAATTGTTCTGTCAGGAAATTTCTCCTTAGTTCCAGGTTGTTTCTCTCCTTGATTAGTTTCCACCCATTGCTTCTTGTCCTGCTTTCAGGTGTTTTGGAGAATAGCTTGACCCCCTCTTCTTTATGGCAGCCCCTGAGATATTGGAAGACTGCTCTCATGTCTCCCCTAGTCCTTCTTTTCATTAAACTAGACATACCCAATTCCAGCAACTGTTCTTCATATGTTTTAGCCTCCAGACCCCTGATCCTCTTGGTTCCTCTTCTCTGCATTCTTCCTAGAGTCTCAACACCTTTTTTACATTGTGGTGACGAAAACTAGGTGCAGTATTCCAAATGTGGCCTTCCCAAGGCATCATAAAGTGGTATGAACACTTCACGTGATCTTGATTGAATTGGATTGAATTCTTTACTGTCATTATACGTATATACACAGTACAACAAAATTCACATAACACCCAGAGACCAGACTCAACATGCACACACACACGACAATCCCCAAACACCTCCCCACCCACCAGAATTCCCTGCCTCCTAAAAACACACAAGCATCCACACAACAGACCAAGTAAGAGCTTTGGTGGCTCAGGCTGTTAAATGCCTGCTCTTAAGATCCAGCTGTCTACAATTACTGTAGGCTCGAATCCCACCAGGCTCAAGGTTGACTCAGCCTTCCATCCTCTCGGGGTAGGTAAATTGAGGACCCAAGATTGTTGGGGGCAATAAGCTGACTTTGTAAAAATGCCGTTTAGTAATAAGCAGGCATATACAGTGGAATGAAGGCTATTGCTGAGCGCATTGGGTTGTGCTCCAAAATTGTAAGCAGCCCTGAGTCTTGGAGAAGGGCGGCATATAAATGTAATTTAAAAAAAAAGTAATCCTGTCCAACAGCTCACTGATGGTGGTCCTTAAGTTCCTTGTTAAGTGCAATTATAGCTCTGGGATAAAAAAAACTGTTCAGAAAATGTGTGGTCCGAGTTTTAATTGTTCTGTATCTTCTGCCAGAAAGCAACAGTTTCACAAAGATTGTGAACAGGATGGGAAGAGTCTCTGAGAATGTTGTACGACTTCCTCAAACAGCGAGATGCGAACATGTCATCCAGGGCTGGTAGCTGGAATCCGATGATATTCTGGGCAGTTTTAATGATTCTCTGTAGAGCTTTTTTGATTGCCTTCATGTGATCAGATGAAACTGTGGAATCCCTTGCCCCACAATTATGGCTGCCTCTGCTCTTCAGTAGGAGAGGTGAGTCATGAAGAGCCTCAAATGGATCTCCATCCAGGGCAGTGATGACTTATGAGCCACCTGTAAGGAGCCAGCCTACAAATCAGTTTGGTGAAAAAAATTAGTCTTTTAAGTTTGGTGACTTCGTGTTCTGTTCATCACTCGAATCTCCCCTCCCTTTTTTTTCTTCTTCATCCCACCAAGATGACTTGTGGGATTTCAAAGTAATAGAACAATAAAATTGTTCGGTATCCCAAGAGAGAGGTAGACTGTTTGGAGCAAGGAACTGGTGGGACAAAAAGATAATTTAATTGGGGTATATCTGTGCTTTTCATCATGGACCTAGTTTCTCAAAGGACTTTGCAAGTTGAGAAAAGCAAAAATGATATTTCTGCATCATAAAAGTCCATTGAAAAAAAAAACCCACTTCTCAATGTCATAAAAAGGAGCTATTTCCTTTAAGATAGCAAAAAGGTATATCTCAGTCCATTCCGCACATTATTATTTTTAATATTACTACTGTTATCCTTGCGGCCTGTAACTATTTTAGCAATCCAAACCCAACTCAAACAGAATTTTACAAGAGTTTCAAGAAATGCTTAGGATTTCAGGCAATCTGCATAAGAGAAGTACTCTTATTGTAGAATCATAGAATGTGTGGGGTTCTGACAATACGCCCCCATTCAAATCATAAGTCTCTAGCCGAATCTCTATAGTAGAAAAAAATTGATTTATTAGGAGCAACCATGTCGGTGATACTTGGTGAAGCTGACTCTAAGACACATCATTCATTTCACCCTTGACCCTGGTCTTCCTCCCATCCCCTGGATGTATATTCTCCAATGGGACACATCCATAGCCAAGAATCAGTAATAATCTTGCGCGCCAACAGCTTTGGCTGCCTAGCAATTATCTGAAGCATTTAAGGAATGCATTACTTTCCCCACTCCCTTTCTGCTGGCAACTAAAAAGACCAAAAAAGTGTTTTTTAGTTGACAGAATGACAGAATTGGAAGAAACCCTTGGAGGTCTTCTAGTCCAACCCACTGCCCAAGGCAAGAGTCCTTATAACAACCCAGACAGATGGTTGTCCAATCTTTTCTTGAAAACCTCCAGCAATGGAGCACCCACAATTCTGGGAGAAAAGTCCATGAGGAAGCCAGTTACTAATTTAAAGACTGCAGTGATTCACTTAACAGCACTAGTAAAAACAAAATGGGGAGAAAAACTCATTTAATAACTGGAAATTTGGGCTCAGTTGTGGTCATAAGTCAAAGACTATCTGTATATTGTTTAGCCATTCTTTTATCTTCCTTCCTTCGTTCTTTCCCTCCTTCCTTCTTTTTTTACATTCTTCCTCTCATTTCCATCTAGGAAAATGAGCAGGACAGTCTTATATACAACAACAGCCATTCTTTTCCTTCCTTTCCTTCCTTCCTTCCTTCCTTCCTTCCTTCCTTCCTTCCTTCCTTCCTTCCTTCCTCCCTCCTTCCCCCTCTCCCTCCCTCCCTTCCTTTTTACATTCTTCCTCTCACTTCCATGTAGGAAAATGAGCAGAACATTCTTACATCCAGGCAGCTATTATTTTATATGCGTGTTCTTTCTTCACTTCCATTCGGTTGGGTGTATAACTTCTAATACTTTTTTATGTGGAATTCAGCTTCTTTCTCCTGTTTCTCATTTTTTCCCCAAGGTCCATTCCTCCCCTCCCCCAAAGCTGCCTTTTTGACCTAACAAATAAATGATCTCTCTCAAATTCAAATGACCCATTATTGTTGCATCCTTTGCTGATTCTCTTAACCTTTCATCATAAACAATTAAATCAGTCATGCTTTTAGACGTCTATCCATTCCTTTGCCATGCTTACACATCAATATTTATGCTTGCCTACAGAAAATAGACAGGTTTTTTTGTGTGAAGCGTACACTTACCAATCAGTCGCTATTATTATTCCTTCTTGTACCTCTGAATGGCCCTATTACTCTCTCATCTAATTTTCACACGTCAATACGTGTTGTGGAGTAGAATAATATTTCCCCTGGATTACGTTCAATCAGAGGGTTGCACAATTTCCCCCAAAGCTCATCTCTGCCTTTTTCCTTATCACCATTCAGTCAAGTAGAACATGAAGCTAATAGCAACCTGTGGATTCCTACTTTTGTATGCACCTGCAATTACCCAGAGGACACTAATTCATACTTTCGAATGTATGTGTTAGCCCTTCAGCACATAATTAAAATTGCATTTTTATTTGCCATAAGATCGGGTTGTTTTAATTTGTGCCTATGCCCATCCTTCCCATTTCTCTTAGTTTTAGAGATAAGCAATCTTCCTTCCTTCCTTCCTTCCTTCCTTCCTTCCTTCCTTCCTTCCTTCCTTCCTTCCCTTCACTTTCTCCTGCCTTACCATTCCATTCCTTTCCTTTTTTCCTTCCCTTTATCTTCCCCTTCTCCTGGCCTTCCCTTTCCTTCCTCCTTCCCATCCTTTCTCTTCCTTTTCTCCTGCCCTTCCCTTATCTTTCCTTTCTCCTGCCCTGCCCTGCCTTTCCATTCCCCTCCTGCTTCCTTCCCTTCACCACCAGTCAGTTAGAACTGAAGAAGCTTCTTGGAGGAGAAGTGAAACTTTAAACAAAAACCCAGCTGCCTTTTGGGGGGAAAAAACCACCTTTGGGACAACCATGACCAGGCTTCCAATCTGAACCCCTTTCTGGATCTGCAGACTTCAACTCTTAAAATTTCCCAACCTTTGATGAGAACTCTCTTAGTTGAAATCCATAAATCTGGACTGTTGCAAAAACATAGTAAGGCATAGAGTAGGTGTCCGTCAAGGATCAAGCTATTTTATAACAGGACTCAGTTGGAGCCCTTGCTTTCTATGGTGAAGCTGGGAATTCTAGTGTCAGATCTGTGTATCTGCCATTCTTCAATGGAAGAAGGGGGGGTTGATACAAGTAATCCTTTTTGATGTAAACTGATATCCTAATTCTTGTAGAATGGAATAGAGTAGAGTAGAGTAGAGTAGAGTAGAGTAGAGTAGAATAGAATAGAATAGAATAGAATAGAATAGAATAGAATAGAATAGAACAGAATAGAACAGAATAGAACAGAATAGAATAGGATTCTTTATTGGCCAAGTGTGATTGGACACACAAGGAATTTGTCTTGGTGCAAGTGCTCTCAGTGTACATAAAAGAAAGGATGCATTCATCAAGAGTCAAGAATCATCAGGTACAACACTTAATGATAGTCATAGGGTACAATAAGTAATCAAATCATACTAGGAAACAGTCAATATATATATATGGTGGCACAGTGGTTAGAATGTAGTATTTCAGGCCAACTCTGCCGAGTGCCAGGGGTCCAATCCTCCAAGATCAAGGTTGACTCAGCCTTCCATCCTTCTGAGATTAGAAAATGAGGAGCCAGATTGTTGGGGGCAAGAGGCTGACTCTGTAAACTGCTTAGAGAGGGCTGGAAAGCACTGTGAAGTGGTATATAAGTCTTAAGTGCTATTGCAATGGATGAAAGGAAGGGAGGAAGGGAGGAAGGGAGGAAGGAAAGAAAGGAAGGAAGGAAGGAAGGAAGGAAGGAAGGAAGGAAGGAAGGAAGGAAGGAAGGAAGGAAGGAAGGAGCCACAGTGGCACAGTGGTTAGAATGTAATATTTCAGGCTAACTCTGCCAACTGTCAGGGGTTTGATCATCTAGGATCAAGGCTGACTCAGCATTCCATCCTTCCGATGTCAGTAAAATGATGACCCAGATTGTTGGGGGCAATATTCTGATTCTGTAAACTGCTTAGAGAAGTCTAGAAAGCACTGTGCAGCGGTATATAAGTGCTATTGCTATTCCTTCCTTCTTTTCTTGTTTCCTCTCTTATTCCCCTTCTCATTCCCTTCCTGGTGGTTAGAGTGCAGTACTGCAGGCTAAGTCACTGCTCACTGCCAGCAGTTCGATCCCGACCGGCTCAAGATTGACTCAACCTTCCATCCTTCCAAGGTCAGTATAAAATGAGGAGCCAGATTATTGGGGGCAAGAGGCTGACTCTGTAAACTGATTAGAGAGGTTTGTAAAGGACTATGAAGTGGTACATAAGTCTAAGTGCTGTTGCTATTTGTTCTGTTGAAGGGGAAGCATCGGGTCTTTTCACCATTTTTTTTTTTTGCTTAATAATTGTACTACTGGGTGGGTGGGTGAATTGTAACCCAGGTGGAAAATGCATGCGACACTGGGTGTCATCCATTCCTACTGCTAAATCAATATTATATGCACACAACACTATTATCTCTCAAAGAAACGAGAAGTGCCAGAGGTCAGCAAGCTTCAAAGCTGCTATGCTAATGCCCCAACTGTATTTCACCATTTGAGGTCACCAATGGTTACGTTTGCTTTTAGAAAGTAGATTAGCTCATTTTGGATCTGAATTACACGAAACCAACCGCTCACTTTTCCTGCACTCTGCCCTGCCTGTTTTGTGATGGTAAGGAAAGGTGATTAGACTGGAATATTACCCAGATTCGGTGAAAGAAAATTTGAAAGCTGCGGCAGGAAACTTTCTTAGAGTCAGGATGATAGGAAGAAGCCCTACAACTCCATCAGCTTCCTAAGAAGATTCTCAGAACATTTTGAGCCATTTGTCCAGAGATGGGTATTCAGCAGGTTCTGACCTGTAGTGGAAATTTTGAGTAGTTCAGAGAACAAGCAAATAGCACCTCTGACTGGAGATTTTACAGAATCCTTCCCCTACCATGCCCACCAAGCCACGCCCTCAGAACCGGTAGCAAGAAAAATTGAATCCCACCACTGCATTTCAGCCAGACAGTGTCGGCTGGCGACCCCCAGGGGTAGGGCCTTCTCTGTGGGAGCGCCCACCCCATGGAATCAGTTGCCCCTGGAGCTTCGGATAGCTTCTGACCTTCAATCCTTCTGTCGTGGCCTGAAAACATGGCTCTTCCAGCTTGCCGACCTGGACTGATGAGGGGGGAGGGGTTTTAGTGGTGGTTGTTAGTTTTAATTAGTATATTGGGATGTTTGTTTAATATTTTTTAAAGGTTTGTACTGTATGTTTTTTATTGTTGTGAGCCGCCCTGAGTCCTTCGGGAGATAGGGCCAATATCAAATACCGATCACCCTGTGTGTGTGCACAGACAGGGACTCCTCGGGGTGCCATCGGCTAGACAATGTCAGCTGGCGGTGCCTCGGGGAAGGGCCTACTCTGTTGCGGTCCCTGCCTTGTGGAATCAACTCCCTCTGGAGCTCCGTTTGGCTCCTGATCTTCACTCCTTCCGCCGCGATCTGAAGACCTGGTTGTTTGAACAGGCTGGGCTGGACTGACCTCCTGGGGTTTTTTAATTTATTTTTAATGGTTTTTAGTGATTGGGCTTGTTAGATTTGATTCTTTTTTAAATATTTATTGTTGTTGTGTTTTAATTGTGAGCCACCCCAAGTCCTTGTGGAGAGGGGGCGGCATACAAGTCCAATTAAATAAAAAAATAAATAAATAAGTAGAAATCCAAATATAAACAAACAAACAAACAAACAAATAAATAAATAAAATTTGTCCCAAAGGTGCTTTCTGACAAGGCAACTGGACTTTCTGGGTTTTTTTTTTCTTTGAAGAGATTTCACATCTCATCCAAGACTGATGGTGGGGAATGGAAGGATTTATATCCTTGCAGACAGCTGGTCATTTGCATCCTTTTAGAGTGTTGTTGAGGCCACTTGGAGATTTAGAATAACTTTGGAATGTCTCCCTTTACTTTCCCAGCTAGAAAGCTGATTTCAGCTAACCTCGGAATACAGGTGGTCACCAACTTACGACCACAGTGGATCCCAACATTTCTGTTGCTAAGCGAGACAGTCTAGTCTGATGAAAAGAAGAACTGGAAGTGATGTGATAGCAGTGTTCCAATATCTCAGGGTTTGCCACAAAGAAGAGGCAGTCAAGCTATTCTCCAAAGCACGTGAGGGCAGGACAAGAAGCAATGGGTGGAAACTAATCAAGGAGATTGTTCCTGACCGAACAATTAATCAGTGGAACAATTTACCTCCAGAAATTGTGGATGTTCCAATGCTGGAAGTTTTTAAGGAGAGATTGGCAGAAATGGTACAGTGTTTCCTGCCTGAGCAGGGGGTTGGACTAGAAGACCTCCAAGGTCCCTTCCAACTCTGTTATTCTGTTATTTCTTTCTGTCAAACTACTTTTGTTTTGTTTTTGTAATCTGCTGCCTGATAAAGAAATCTGGGAATCTTGAAAATGTACCAATTTTAAGAAGTTTGGACTAGCCAAATAGCATTGCTCAAACAATGAATTTCAAACAGTTTCTTGTGATCCCCATGTCTAAGTTTCTTCTCAGAGGTGTCAAAGGGACACACACTGTCAGAGAGACTATCAGCAAATCAATCTGTTTTTTTTTATTGTGTCTCGTATCCATATGCCTGCTGAGTTGATTTCTGCACTGTTGGCTATGCTTTGATGTCTGTACACTCAAAGATGTTTTTGAAAAGATACCTTAAACTCATGCTTCTCAATGGATTGTTGTTGTTGTTTTTGTATTTATTTTGAGGCAGGAATTATTAGGAACCGTCTGGAAATGCAAAATCCTTTACACATGGATAGGCTTAGCTCAATTCAAAATGGAGTCTGCAGAGATCAAAAACCACAAGGACCTCTAGCCACAAAAGTAAGATTCAGAGAGAGAACTTTATAACATACAAACTTTTCATTATGTATTAATAAGAGTGTATGTGTTTATGTTTGCATGCATTAGAATAGAATAGAATAGAACAGAATTGAATAGAAATGGAATAGAAATAGAAATAGAAATAGAAATAGAAATAGAAATAGAAATAGAAATAGAAATAGAAATAGAAATAGAAATAGAAATAGAAATAGAAATAGAAATGGAATGGAATGGAATGGAATAGAATAGAATAGAATAGAATAGAATAGAATAGAAATAATTGGATGGAATGGAATGGAATGGAATAGAATAGAATAGAATAGAATAGAATAGAATAAGAAAGGAATAGAGTAGAATAAGAACAGAACAGAACAGAACAGAAAGAACAGAACAGAACAGAATAGAATAGAATAGAATAGAATAGAATAGAATAGAATAGAATAAGAAAGGAATAGAACAGAATAAGAAAGGAATAGAATAGAATAAGAATAATAGAATAGAATAGAACAGAACAAAATAGAATAACTTTATTGTCACTTTGAATGTATACTAATCAGCACACATTAAAATGAAATTACATTGCATATAGCTCTCAAATGGTCACCACCTCCAATATACACTACATAAACATGACAAGATAAATAAATAAGTGCAAAATCATGTGTATACCCACATACATTATATGACACAGAAAACTGCATGCATTTGATGTCTTAATTACAGAAGTGATTCCAAAGTTATCCAGATGATTTCATGCCTAAGGGGAGACTAGAACGCATGCTCTCCTAGTATTGGTTGAAAGTCACTCAGCCGGTTTTCATGTCTAAAGTGGGACTAGAACTCACCATCTCCTGGTGATTGGCCCAAAATCACTGAGCTGGCTTTCATGCCTAAGGTGGGACTAGAACTCCCAGTTTCCTGGTGATTGGCTCACACTCACCTAGCCGGCTTTCATGCCTAAGGCAGGTCTAGAACTCACAGTCTCCTGGTGATTGGCCCAAAGTCACTAGCAGCTTTCATGCCTAAACTAGGATTAGAATTCAGCCTCCTGATTTCTAGGCCAGCAGACTTAACCCCTGGCTCTCAAATAAATCCAAAGAAAAATGAATTTGATTCCACAAGTGGAATGAAACCTGGTTTTTAAAAAGTACACATGTCCGCCATTAAAACAGTTTCACACGTGGGCGTGTATAAGTACACAAATTAAATTGCCACTTCCCTCCGTGCTTTCCTTCTAGAAAGTTCTCTCTTTCTCAGTAGCCCAGGAGACTTCCCTCCGTTGACCCCAAATGCGGAAAATATATCTTCTGAGCTGCCCTACTTTGCATCTCAATAGGTTTAACTACCGACATAACCGCTAGATTGCAAATCACCCCAGACGCTTAAACCAGAAACAAATATTAGCTGTAAATCATGTGCTCCATTAAGAGGGAACTTTTATGTCCTATTAAATAGAATGCCACTTATCTTTCCTCAGCATGGGGGATAAAAGCAGGGTTCCTTTGCAAATTTTCAGATATCAATCTCTCCACTGTGACAGATTTGTCGTTTCACTAATTTCCAGCGCCTTCCTAGGAAAGAAGCAATAAACTTGCACCCACACCACTTCGGTAACCTCGTCAACACCAGTGGCGGGATTCAAAAATTTTATTACCGGTTCTGTGGGCATGGCTTAGTGGGCGTGGCAGGGGAAGGATACTGCAAAATCCCCATTCCCTCCTCACCCCACTAACCTGCTTTCCAGCTCCGTTCTCCTGTGCAGGGCAACAAAAGAAGACCCAGCTGATCAGCTGGGACTCAGGAGGTAGAGAAGAGATGGGAGCCAGTCACGGGTGGTATTTGCCGGTTCTCCAAACTACTCAAAATTTCAGCATAGCATAGCATAGGATGAGAATGAGAATGTAGAATACAATGGAATGGAATGGAATGGAATGGAATAGAATGGAATGGAATGGAATGGAATGGAATGGAATGGAATGGAATGGTATAGAATAGAATGGGATGGGATGGGATGGGATGGAAAGGAAAGGAATGGAATGGAATGGAATGGAATAGAATAGAATAGAATAGAATAGAACAGAACAGAACAACAGAACAGAACAGAACAGAAAGAATGGAATGGAATGGAATAGAATAGAAAATGGAATGGACGGATGGATGGGATGGGATGGGATGGATAGAATGGAATAGGAATAGAATAGAACAGAACAAACAGAAAGAATGGAAATGGAATGGAACAGAATAGAATGGAAGAAAGGAAAATAACAGAATAGAAGAATGGAATGGGATGGATGGGATGGACGGGATGGATGGGATGGAATGGAATGGAATGGAATAGAATAGAATAGAATGGAATGGAATGGAAAACAATGGAATAGAATAGGAATAGAATAGAATGGAATAGAATAGAATAGAATAAGAAAGGAATAGAATAGAATAGGATAGAATAGAATAGAATAGAATAGAATGGAATAGAATAAAAAAGGAATAGAATAGAATAGAATAGAATGGAATGGAATAGAATAGAATAGAATAGAATAGAATAGAATAGAGTTGGAAGGAACCTTGGAGGTCTTCAAGTCCAGCCCCCTGCTTATGCAAGAAACCCTACATCAGCCATGTCAAACACAAGACCCACAACCAGATCCGGCCTACAATGTGGTTTGATCTAGCCCTTGGGGCTGCCCTGGAAACCGCTTCAGTTTGTGCCATGTTTGGTGTGCTCCAATAACTTCCGATAAATAAATTCTCCCTGGCAAAATGAATAAAATCAAGCATGAGGAACTGCTGCGCCTCAACTGATTTCTAACAACGGCCTAGCGGAGACATGTGAAAATGAAGCAATTCCCAAATTTACGGTCTTCCAGGGAAATAAATAAATAAATAAGTATAACGGACATTTCTGTTTAAACGATTAATAACGCGATCAGAATGGAGCTGGCTGTGGGATAATTAACCCACATGAGGGAAAATCTTAACAAATTAATAGGGAATTAGCTGGCAGTAAATCAAACATAAGAGATTCCAGAGATGAAGTGTTGAACGTTGAAGTCTAATTGGAAAAATTTAATCGCATTTTTAAAAAAGGGTTTATTTGTTTACCGACAAATTTTGATCTACCTTATCTCCCACTCCCATCCTTGTGTGCTGAGGTAAACAGTAACAGTTGGCACAAATGCTAGTACTAAATCAAACTATTTAAAATAAATATGCTTCAAGGAAATATGTATGTATGTATGTATGTATGTATGTATGTATGTATGTGTGTTTTCGTAGATTTTCATGGGTACAGGTATGCAGGTCTTGGCGTGTTTGGGTCTTTTCCCATGTAAGATTGAGATCTTACATGGGAAAAGACCCAAACACACCAAGACCTGCATATATATATGTGTGTGTGTATGTGTGTGTGTCATTTAAAGATTTCATAATACACCACAGAAGCAATGCAGAATAAGACATCAAGGGACAGATGTTCTAATTTTTGTTAACAGTCGTTTCCATTCTGCACATAAAACGTGCAATTTAATGTTCCATGTGTAGAAAGGCCCGGGTTTTAAGTAATTAAGTTAAATATGCACATATTAATATACATGTATATATACATGTATATTGTCCCCTGTTCTGCATTTCAATGCCTTTCTTCCCCTCAAAATCATATTATCATGAGACTTTTCACCAAAACACTTCTTTCAATTCCTCTAACTGTTTCAAATAGAGCCAGTCGGGTAGTAGTTAAAGTGCTGGCCTAAAAATTAGGAGATGGTGAGTTCTAGTTCTTCCTTAGGAATGAAAACCAACTGGGTGACCTTGGGCTGATCACTAGGAGACTGTGAATTCTAATCCTGCCATTGCCATGAAAGTCATCTGGATGACATTGGACCAATATTTTTATTTTATTTTATTTATTTTTATTCATATTTATATCCCGCCCTTCTCCGGAGACTCAGGGTGGCTTACAGTTTTTGGGATACAACCCAATGCGCTCAGTAATAGCCTTCCTTCCACTGTATATGCCTGCTTATTACTAAGCGGCATTTTTACAAAGTCAGCTTATTGCCCCCAACAATCTTGGGTCCTCAGTTTACCTACCCCGAGAGGATGGAAGGCTGAGTCAACCTTGAGCCTGGTGGGATTCGAGCCTGCACTAATTGCAGGCAGCTGGAGCTAAGTGCTAGGCTATTAACAGCCTGCACCACCAAGGCCTTTAATCACCAGGAGACTGTGAATTCTAGTCCCGCCTTAGGCATGAATGCCAGCTGGGTGACTTTGGGCCAATCACTAGGAGATGGTGAGTTCTAGTCCTGCCTTAGGCATGAATATACTTTGGACCAATCACCAGGAGACTGTGAGTTCTAGTCCTGCCTTAGGCATGGAAGCCAGCTGGGTGACTTAGGGCCAATCACCAGGAGACGATGAGTTTTAATCCCAGCTTAGATATGAAATCCAGATAGGTGACTTTGGGCACCAAAGATCCCTCATTTCACCCCTGAACTACAAATATTCTCCTTTATTGATACTTCCTGTATATCATGCAAATTCACACAGATTGTCATGCCCCCGTTGGAGTCTGAATCGGCAGGGGAAGAGGAGATGGAACAAGAACTGACAGAGAGTGAGAGGGCAGCTCCGTTGGCCTTGGAAGAAACTGGGGAAGGGCAGAGTCAGTCCAGGCAAGGCTTTTCGGAATTAGTTAGGCCTGCAGGCAGGCAGGAACAGAGCTTAGATGAGAGGCAAGAACCACCCCCTACTGATGCAAGGGCTCAGAGAATGCAGAGAAGGCGAGAACAGCACAGACTAGGCTGGCTATTTGGGAGGAGAGCACCCCGCCCCTCTTCACAAGGCACACCTGGGGACTGAGACTTAAGGAGACGCTGTGGGGAGGGGCATTTGTCGGGAACAAATACTGAGTTCCAGAAATGTTGTGTGCTGACATTTGAATGTGCCAAGAATCCTTGCATTCCTGCATGGCATTTCTGGGCTGATTACCTGGATATTTTGCTCCTTGAACTCCTTGATTTACTCTTGTTTTGCCAAATACATTTGGGGATTTATTGCTGTGAAGTCTTGGTGCAGAGAGCGCTGGGCTGGACTAATTGCAACCAAAGGCTGCTTGAGCTTTGTGTGTGTGTGGAGGGGTTTATTATCACCCTGCTCAGGGACTTGTCAGCAATGTGGGAACATCTGGGGGAGATTTGCAGCACAAAAGGGCCAGTTTGAAATGCCAGCTGTTTGTGTTATCTTTGTGCTGTGCCCTGGGTCATCACACAGATATCTGTTGTGGCTCGCCAGTGGCCAGCAGAGCTGGAGTCAGGTTCAGACAGTGAGGAGGTTGGGGAGGAACATGGGCCAGTCCTGGAGTTTGGGGAAGTCTCTGACAAGGGCTCTTCGTTGGAGGCAGAGATGGGGCCAGGGCCGTCCTGACAGTTATTAGCTTCCTTCAGAGTCAGAGATCAGTGGGGAAGAAGAACAGCTGGAGCCTGTTCCCAGTGTGTGCATGCGCAGAGCTGCCAGGAGAAGGGAACAGTTAAGGAACAACAGTCGACTCGGGAGTAAAGGTGGTCAGGAGTAAAGGTGGACGATAAAGGTGGATGGTGAATGACCTTCCCATATGGAATAAAGAGGAGCAAAAGGGGATTGGCTTTTGCAGGAGACAATTAGTTCACTTCCTGAGGGTGAAGATCTGTTCCTGACTTCCTGCCAAGTAATTGCTGCTACAGCGTGGCGTTTGGAAGATATGGACCTGGCAGCTCTCCAAGCCTGATAAAGGTCTGTAGTTCTGAAATCTCTTGAAAGACTGTTGGCCGGGACTTTGCTGGAGAGAAATTCACTTTAACCTAAATAAAAGGGGTTTTATCCGGACAAGGAGTCGGCTTCATGATCTTGGGAAGCCTAAGTCAGAACAAACATTTTCCCAACCAGGACAAGTAAGGGCCCCATACCTTTGTCATTCTGCAGAGATTGTCCTTCTTTGGAGTAAAGAGATGAAAAGCCATTTCTTTTCCATCAAACAGGCAACAGTAGTTTTTGACCTTTATTTTGTTTCTCCAAAATTCCATTGTGTTTAGCTCAGCGCCGTCTTTCACGAAAGCGATAAAGGTTTTCAAGATAAAGAACATGGCAACCCATCTGAATTGGGTGAGAAACTTTGGCTGAGTATAATAAAATGAGGGTTTGGGGCATACGAGTGTCCCTTGGGGTGTTTCAGGCACATCCCATGTGAGAATCAGAGTGTTACAAGCATGTCCTAAGGTTTTTGTCTATAAAAAATATGCACAGGTAAGGTATGCAGTTCTCCTTCTAACTAGACAGATCTGATTCTTAGCTACAGGAAATTGGGACCTTTTTTTTTGACTCTTACAAACTGAATCCAGGACCAGTTGCTTTGCCCTTCTTTCTTGTCTCGCAGTTTTCCGTCTGGTATTTATCTTATTAAGAGCAGCCAAAACACTCAGCATGTGGCCCCGTTCTGCACAGATTCTTTAACATCTCTGTTTATACCGTGTCACCAGAAAAGGGTGGGCGAGGGCTTCCCTGGGAAAGATGAAAAGGCTGTGAACCACATGCCAGGAGGTTTCTCTTGCAGGCATTTGTGGGTGTCTCCGGCTTTTAGGGTGGCTGGAAGAAGGGGCTTCACAACGGTCGGGGATCTGGACCTGAGAAGAATGAAATGGAATGGAATTTAATGGAACAGAACAGAACAATACATAAGGCACTCAAGCAAGAGAGTCTATACTGTTCCAGATAACTGGCTGTCCAGAGGGACAGAAGCTTTCAAGTTTAGATCCAAAGATGACTCAAAAAGTGATTAAAAAAACATCAGTGTTGGGCTCAATTGTAGTCGTAAGTCGAAGACCACCTGTATTGATGGGATATGGGGAAGGCTTTCTCCTGGGCTCAGGTCCAACTTCCTTTGTCTGGTTCAGGTGACATATTTTTTCCTTTGTTCCCTTAACAAGTTGCCTCCTTCAAATCTCCCATTCTAATGGATCTGGGCCGATAAGACAAAATGGTCCTTTTTAATGCTTTTTCCAAGATTGTTGGATATGCAGCTGTTGTTTCCTCTCTTGCTTCAGAATCTTATTTGTAAAAATCTAATTAGGAAGATTACAAGATGTCTCCTCTTTAGAACCACTGAAAATGGGTATTGTGCCCATTGATTAGGGATAAATGCAATTTGAGTGGCCGGTTCTAATGAACCTTCATTAATGTTGATCAGGGGATCCCACCTCTGTGGTCTTCGACTGGAAATTGTCATCTGTGGCAACCCAAAAGCCAATTTTCTGACAATTTATTTTTCTTAGCCTTGAAAGTCACAGCTAGGATTTAGCCTGTGAAATATTCCCCCCCACAAAAGTGAATACAAACATACTAGAATAGAACAGAACAGAACAGAATAGAATATATAGAATAGAATAGAATAGAGAATAGAATAGAATGTAGAATAGAATATAGAATAGAATAGAGGATAGAGAATAGAGAATAGAGAACAGAATAGAACAGAACTGAACAGAATAGAATAGAATTCTTTATTGACCAAGTGTGATTGGACACACAAGGAATTTGTCTTTGGTGCAAATGCTCTCAGTGTACATAAAAGAAAAGATACATTCATCAAGAGCCAGGAATCATAAGGTGCAACACTTAATAATGGTCATAGGGTACAATCAGCAATCAAATCATACTAGGAAACAGTCAATATAAATTGTAAGGATACAAGCAACAAAGTTGTAAGGATACAAGCGACAAAGGGCCTTGGTGGTGCAGTCTGTTAAACATCTAGCACTTAGTTCCAGCTGCCTGTAATTATTGCAGGCTCGAATCCCACCAAGCTCAAGGTTGACTCAGCCTTCCATCCTCTCGGGGTAGGTAAACTGAGGACCCAAGATTGTTGGGGGCAATAAGCTGACTTTGTAAAAATGCCGCTTAGTAATAAGCAGGCATATACAATGGAAGGAAGGCTCTTGCTGAGCGCATTGGGTTGTATCCCAAAAATTGTAAGCCGCCCTGAGTCTCTGAAGAAGGGCAGGATATAAATATGAATTTAAAAAAAAAAAGTTATAGTCATTCAGTCACAAGTGGGAGGGGATGGGCGATAGGAGTGATGAGAAGATTAATAGTAATAGTAGTGCAGACTTTGTAAATAGTTGGACAGTGTTGAGGGAATTATTTGTTTAGCAGAGTGATGGCTTTTGGGAAAAAACTCCCCTTGTGTCTAGTTGTTCTGGGCTGCAGTGCTCTATAGCGTGGTTTTGAGGGAAGGAGTTGAAACAGTTTATGTCCGGGATGTGAGGGGTCTGTAGATATTTTCACAGCCCTCTTTTACTGGTGTAGAAGGTTAGCACCCTCCCCCCAATGAAATATTTTGAGGAATATTTTTTTAAAAAGGAGGAATATTATATTTCCCTAAATGAGAAGTGGAGAAACATGTTTTCCTAAAAGACAGAAAGCAGACTCAAATTTCCTTCCCCTCAGCAGATTTTTGTGCCCATTAAAAGACTGGGCCATCCTATCTACAAAACAAAAGACCTTTAGCTCCAGGGTGAAGGGATTAAGACATGACCCTTCAGGACATAATAAGATTAACCCATTAAGACACACAGCTCACTACATTGCACAATGTCCTAAGGACATTGCATCACCCCACAAAGTTCAAGCAAACTTAACTCAGACAACCTATAGAGCCAGATATGACCCCTACATGACCCTTACAACAGTCAAGAGAATACATGTTCTTGCACAGAAACAGGAAGCTCAAGTGCAAAGCCCAAGAGAAGGTATAAATACCCCTCTCTCTCAACTCCATGTGGTGCCCAGCTGCCCAGAACCACACATGAGCTTCTGCTTCATCATTAAACCATC
Source organism: Naja naja (assembly GCA_009733165.1). Classification (NCBI taxonomy): domain Eukaryota; kingdom Metazoa; phylum Chordata; class Lepidosauria; order Squamata; family Elapidae; genus Naja; species Naja naja. The sequence goes on along the minus strand of CM019152.1, from coordinate 56,343,985 downwards.
TTTGCAATCAGCCTCCAGCCTCCATTTTGTCTCCAGGGCCTTTCTCCCAGCTTGGAACGGAACCAGATGGATATTTCTTCCAGCACTAGCTGTGCTGAGGAAGCCAGAGACCTTTAATCACGGCTTGTTTGTTTATTTATTTACCTGACTTTATTAAAGAGAAGGATGGTTTCCAAAAGTTATGGAGAAGCAGAGTGAATGGATTCCTGCAAACTAGATTTAGCTCTGCAGGTAACTGGCACATATTTATGATGGCTGCATTGAAGGTAATATAGTAAGTCAGGGGTGTCAAACTCATTTTCATTGAGGGCTGCATCAGGGGGTGTGTTTGACCTCGAGGGGCCAGGATGGGTGTTGCCAGGATGGGCGTGGCCAGCTCAACATCACTTGTGTCGGCAACTGTGGTGGCCTGAGTGCTATGCCAATGAAAACGAACTCCGTTTTCACTGCCAGAGTGTTGCAGGCAGAAGTGGTATTTAGCAGGTTCTGACCAGTTTAGAACCAGGTTTTCTGACCAGGTGTTCTGGAGAGGATGGCTGGGTTTTCAGATGTAAACCTGGGAAGATTTGCATTATGCACCCTTGAATTCTCATCCAAAACTCATCCATATAGACTGGATGAAACTAGGTAGTGATATCGTTAGAGATATTGTCGCAGGTTGCAAGCTGTCCCAAGTAAAACTGCCTTTTGCAATTGACTGATGGTGAATTTGTCAATGCCTTTTCAATATTTTTATTAGATTTTTTTTATCCCACGTTTATTATTTTGTAAGTAACTCAAGCTGGCCAACACGCATAATGGTCTTTCCTTCTCCTATTTTCCCCACCACAACAATCTTGTGATGCCATAAGGCTCATCCTGTGAATTAATTTTCAATTACTGCGGCTTCTATCAGATGGATGTGCCTAAAATAACTCCCTAGGTACATAAATGGGAATGAGAGTCCCTCTGACTGCAAGGAGTTCCAATCAGTCGATCCTAATGGAAATCCACCCTGACTGTCCTTTGGAAGGACAGATCCTGAAGCTCTTTGGCCACCCAAGGAGAAGAGAGGACTCCTTGGAGAAGACCCTGATGTTGGGAAAGATGGAAGGCAGAAGGAGAAGAGGACAGAAGAGGATGAGATGGTTAGATGGTGTCATGGAGGCAACGAACATAAATCTTGGTCCATGGGATTGTGCAGAAACACACATGACTTAGCGACTGAACACAACCAGAGGAGGTATTCATCCAATTCTGACCAGTTCTGGAGAACCGCTAGCGGAAATTTGGAGTAGTTCGGAGAACCAGCAAATACCACCTCTGACTAGCCCCACCCCCATCTATTATCTGCCTCCGGAGTCCCAGCTGATTGGCTGGGTCTTCTTTGGTTGCCCTGCACAGGAGAACGGAGCTGGGAAGCAGGTTAGTGGGGTGGGGAGGGAATGGGGATTTTGCAGTATCCTTCCCCTGCCACACCCATCAAGCCACTCCCACCAAGCCACATCCACAGAACTGGTAGTAATTTGTTTTGAATCCCATCACTGGTTGCAAGAAGCTGTCACAGCTGAAAAAGGAGCTTGGGACCCCGATTTTCACTGCAGAAGCACTGCAGGCCAATTCTTCACTGTTTCCAGGGTAGCCCCATGGGCCGGATCTAAGCACCCTGAGGGCCAGATCCAGCCCGCACGTTTTGAGTTTGTCACCCCTGTAACTAAACAGACTTACTAAATACGGGAGAGACCAAACTGACCTGCAAGAAAGAAAAAAAATAAAATAAAATATTGGAGACTGATTCAAACATGGATGGAACGAATGGTGGGAGAGTGTATTCCATTTAAACCAGAATTTTTTTTCTCCTAGGAATAATATCAGAAGGATATAGGAAGGAAATAATGTATCTAATAGTACATGTATTGACAGTGGCTAGAATAATATATGCACAATACTGGAAAAATGAAATCATACCTCCAGAAACAGAGATAATAAGAACAATTATGGCATGTGCAGAATCAAATAGATTAACTTTAGAATTAAAAGACAAAGGAGAAACTAAATATTATGAAACATGGAATAAATTTTATCAATGGTTATATAGAAGGAGGCAAGATCGAAACACTAGTAGTTATGATTAGATTAATTAGGACTTGGTTTTTTCAGCAAGCCAGCCTGGACTGAAGTGAAGTGGGTTGGGTTTCTTAATTGTACTTTACACTAAGTTTTATTGGTTTTTAGATTTTATTGGGCTTGGGGTTTAATTGCATTTTAATTAATTTAATTTTGGTTTTTAGATTTTATTGGGCTTGGGGTTTAATTGCATTTTAATTAATTTAATTTTGGTTTTTAGATTTTATTGGGCTTGGGGTTTAATTGCGTTTAAATTAATTTAATTTTTTATTCTGTAATTTTTATAGTGTGAGCCGCCCTGAGTCCCTAGGGAGAGAGGGCGGCATACAAGTCCAATAAATTTGAATTTGAATTTTAGTAAATAATATATCAGATAAGGAGATTATAAATGATGAAGTAAAATGTATATATATAATATTAGTAAGTACATTAAATGTAATTTTAATTTCCAGAGATCGCAGAATGTCTGTTTCTTCTTTTACAAGTATACCTGGTCTCCAAAATATATATATGCAGGTCTTTGTGTGTTCGGGTCTTTTCCCGTGTAAGATTGAGAGCATCTTGGTGATGTTTCAGTGAGGCTCCACTCACCATCTTCAGGCTGGTGCTTTTGGCTTCGTGTTTGTGCAAGCAAAGTGTGATCGGAGCTGCTGTCTCTCTATAAATACTGGTGGGGAGGTGTGGTGTGCTGGCTCTGTTGTAAGCAGGTTGGTTGGCTGTGTTGTTACTTCTTGATTGGTTGATGGAGTTGATGTTTGCAGATTGGTTGGCTTTTTCGTAAGACCCTGAGTGGCTGAGGCTGTGTGTCTCTCAGCCTTTTGTGTTGTAACGACCTGGGTAATGGGCTGTGTGATGACCTTCTGAGTTCTATTGTTGTGACATCCTGGGTCTTGTGCTGTAATCTCCTGGGTCGTTGGCTGTGTTGTAACATCCTGAGGTTTTGTGGTGTGATATCCTGAGCAGATGGTTGTGATGTAACGTTCCAGGCTTTGGTTTGGCTCCGAGTTTGAGGTCTGCCTATGTGTTCATGGCGTGTGTCAGTTTGCTTAGTTTGGGGGTCGGAGGGTGTAGCAGCTGATGATGCAGCCATGGTCTGGTTTCTGGATGGTGATTGTCTTTCATCTATAGGATGGGTTTGGGTTTGAGTCTGGTGAGGGAGATTGGTGGTGGCGTCATGTGTTGTTTATATATATATATATATATATATATATATATATATATAATAACAAATACATATATATACATACATACAACACATGTGTGTGTATATATATATACACACACACACACATAGATAGATACATATAAACAAGGATAAGCTGGATGTATTGTGTTGTATTCTTATATTTAAAAATTAAAAAAATTAAAAGAAAAAGAAAAAAAGAATAGAAAAGAAATATGGGAATATAAAATAAAATTAAATGGGCAATTTATTTAAAAAAATATCAGGCAAAACAGATAATAATATGACGGGTCAACAGCTAAGAGCAAGAAAATTGAAGAAAGAGTCGAAGGGGCTAATTCTAGCTGCACAAGACCCAGCCTTAAGTATAAATAAAAGCCAGAATTGAGAAAACAGCAACACACAGCAAATGGTATCTCTCCAAACAAGCTGAAGAAACAGTGGATCACTTTGTTAGCTGCCGCAAGAAGGTCACCAGACTGACAACAAACAACGGCACAACAAAATAGCAACAACGGTACAATGACATACCTTCAAGGAATAACATTTTCTCGCTCAGTGGTGCAGAAGACTCTCCAAACTTCATTGCTAAATTTTCAAGATATTATTGATCTCACCCCAAGATCTCATGAGATGATAGGGAAGAAGATCTTGGTCTTGAAAAAAGAAAAAAAGATTTCAGGCAAAGTGTTCTGAGCTAGGCTTCCCAAAAGTCTGATGCCGACTCCTCATCCTCATGAAACCCCTTTTATTTAGGTTAAAGGGAATTCCTCTCCAGCAAAGTCCCAGCCAACAGTCTTAAGTCTTAAGAGATTTCACAACTGCAGACCTTTATCAGGCTAGGAGAGTTGCCAGGCGATATCTTCCAAACACCACGCTGTAGCAGCAATACTTGGCAAGAAGTCAGGAACAGATCTTCACCTTCATGAATGGAACTAATTGTCTCCTGCAAACCCCACTCCCCTTTTGCTCCTCTTTATTTCCTCTGGGAAGGGCCATTCACCATCCACCTGTGGCTTTACTCCTCAGTTGACCCTTGTTCCTTAACTGTTCCCTTCTCCTGGCAGCTCTGTGCATGTACACACTGGGAACAGGCTCCAGCTGTTCTTCTTCCTCACTGATGTCCGACTCCGAAGGCAGCTGATAACTGTCAGACGGCCCTGGCCCCATCTCTGCCTCCAATGCAGAGTCCTCACCAGACTCCAGGACTGGCCCATGTTCCTCCCCAAACTCCTCACTGTCTGAATCTGCTGCCAGCTCTGCTAGCCGCTGGTGGGTCAAAACATAAGGTGATTGTATGAACCCATACAATCCTAGGCAATTCCAACAAAATGTTGGTGTGCTTAATCAATTATTTGTGTATGCATTTACCTGTATGCACACCCACACATAATCTGCAATCTGTCTCTTTGTCTCAAAGGTCATGGAGCTGGGCTTTGTGAAGTTCCATGATGGCACCATAAAAATCGTAAATAAAGCTATCTAAAAATTAATATTCCATCATGCCTAGTAAGAAACTTTAAAAAAAAATCTCCAAAATGTTGAAGGATTGAACTCAACGACCTTGCAACATAATGAACAAAGAAGTAAGTTAAGTCTCTGTAGTCCTCTTTTGAAAAAAAAAAGATACTTACTCGCTGTAATTTCAATGGCTGGGTTCCGGGGATGTTAATTTTCTAAGTTGTCTTGATAAAAATAACACAAATTAAAGAAACAAGGAAATTTGAAATAAGCAACTCCCCAAAGGCCAAAGTTGGTTGCCAATTAGCATTGCTGTTTCTCAAAAAGTCAAGCAAATTAGATCCGGCATCCCTAAGGAGAAAAGAGAGGTAACGCAAAAGACGAATCTGAAGGGGATTTGGTTTCAAGGTCTAGTTTCTTCATCCTTATGCATTGAATGTTCCTTCAGTTGTCTCTGCCCTCATTTGCTAGATCAGAATTACTAAGTGAGCGGGGAGCAGATAGGACAGCAAGCAAGTGAATAAATAAATAAACTGTTTTCAACTGATAGTGAGAAACTTAGAACTGGCTCACTTTAGTTTAGTTAATGGTCATCTCAGCAGGCTTTGTTCCAAGTCAACAGTCCTTCATCTTACCTTTCATATCCAGATACAAAACAATACACTTTCCCCCACTCCTCCTCCTCTTCATCTTTGTCTTCATCTTCTCCTCCTCCTCCTCTTCATCATCATCATCATCATCATCTTCATCTTCATCTCCTCCTCCCCTTCTTCCTCCTTCCTCCTCCCCTCCTCCTCCTCCTCCTCCTCCTCCTCCTCCTCCTCCTCTTCTTCTTCTTCTTCTTCTTCTTCTTCTTCTTCTTCTTCTTCTTCTTCTTCTTCTTCTTCTTCTTCTTCTTCTTCTTCTTCTCCTGCCTCCTGCTGCTCCTCCTGCTCCTCCTCTTTCCCCCCTCCACAAGTTCCCTTCCTTTTAGCACTGATGATATCTACCGGTAGTTGGGTCATGAAACATCTGCAAGCTAACCACCAAGCTCAGACATTTTTTTTTATTTTTAATTACATTTATATGCTGCCCTTCTCCGAGACTCGGCGCTTACAATTTGGGATACAACCCAATGCGCTCAGCAATAGCCTTCATTCCATTGTATATGCCTGCTTATTACTAAGCGGCATTTTTACAAGGTCAGCTAATTGCCCCCAACAATCTTGGGTCC